>JAOWBB010000009.1:967033-1096565 GCA_028565995.1 Ricinus marginatus | reverse complement strand
AAGAAAATTATAATAATGAGAATCTGGAACATAATGAAAAAATGTTGCAAGTTTTTCCCATTCATAAATTCATTTAGTTTCCAACATTGTTAGAAACAAAATCTATGAAATGACAATAATTAATTTTTTTGTTACAAAATAAAGAAGTTGGAGGATTAGATTAGATAATTAACAAATTTTATTACTCCATGTGAACGAATATGGATTGTTAGTTTTGAACGTTTTTGTTTAACACTTTCAGAAGAATTAAAATAATTTTTTTTTTTTTTTTTTTTTAATAATGAAAAGTTATTGCAAAGCCTGAACTTTATTTCAAGTATAGATTTTAGTAGCTGATTTATTCCGCTATTAGTCATATTTCGTGTATGTATATAAATCATTATTTACATGAATATTAAGGATTTGTTCATTATGTTATGAATGGTTGATTTACTTTTAAAATTTATTATGTACATAATATTTACTTCCTCTGTATATTAATTTCTTGATATTATTATTGTCAAACCTTTAGAAATCATAGTATCTGGCAAGTGTGGAAATTTTAAATTTTAAATTCTTCCTCGACTCAAATTTGAGGAAAAAAAAATTAAAATAATAACAACAGTTGTAACAATAAAAATGACCTAAAATTAATTTTCTTCGTCAGGTTATACAATTGGCAGACAGGCGGAAGGAAAGACATTCGTGATATACTGAAATCACAGGCGGAAAATACTCAATTAGAATTTAAGCAAAGAACGCAAGAGGTGACGGTTCAGTTCGCAGAGCAGGGATTAAATGCAGCATTGTTCTTCGAAAATCCAGATCTTCGAAGTTATGTGTCTCTAGTCCCGACGAGTGCTATCACGGGAGAGGGAATGGGAAATTTATTAGCTCTCATAGTTGAACTCAGCCAAACAATGTTAGCCAAGCGACTCATGTATTCCGAATGGCTTTTGGTAATTTTATATTCATTAAAATATTTTAGCATTAAATCAAAGAAAAAAAAATATCGGTCAGAACTTTGTTTTTTTTTTTTATTTTTAACTCAGGCGACAGTATTAGAAGTAAAAGCTATACCAGGGTTAGGAACGACGATTGATGCTATATTAATTAATGGGAAAATGAAAGAAGGAGACACGATGATTTTAGCCGGAACCGATGGTCCCATAGTGACTCAAATACGATCTTTGTTAATGCCTCAACCGATGAAGGAATTACGCGTCAAGGTAAACAGAAATGCAATTCTTTCATGAGGTACCTTAAATTTCATGCCGAGAGCATTGCTTGAAAATGAAAAGAAAAAAGATAAAAAAATGAAATTCTGTCTTTGCTCCTCCGTTCCTCATGTAACTTGCCTTATGCAAAAAAACGATCGACTTAATTTTATTATTCAGCCCTTAAATTTTGAGAGTATTTTAAAAGCTTTCCGAATTCCTCCTTTGACTTCACGTACGTTAATTGCATTTTTTTTTTCTCTCCCTTTCACCCGCAGAACGCTTACGTAGAATATAAGGAAATTAAGGCAGCGCAAGGTGTGAAAATTGCTGCAAAGGACTTAGAAAAGGCGATTGCAGGTGAGAGAAATGAAAATGACATGTCGAAATGTCAGTTGCCCGACTTAAAAAAGGAAAAAAAGGAGGATGTTGTGACTTAATTTTTAATTCATTCAGGTCTAAATTTACAAATTGCCGAAAAACCCGACGAGATACCAATATTCTGCGACGAAGTGGCCAAAGAATTGAAGAATGCTTTGAGTAGTATAAAACTAAAAGAAAGAGGAGTTTACGTTCAGGCATCAACATTAGGTTCATTAGAAGCTTTACTCGAGTTTCTCAGGACGTCCAAGATACCTGTGAGTATGATATGTTTGCGGGATGTCGCGATTGAGTTATCCTAAATGCTCGCTTCACAGATAAGTTCACCAGTTGTTGAAAAACCAGTCCGTAACTGAGGGATGTGCAGGGACAGTTTAGGTCTGCCAGGGGATTTAAACAAGCCATATCCTGTATTAATTAACATGAAAGGAAGTCGTCGATTCAGCTGCCTGGCCCTGTGCTACTGAAGTGTTTCTCCATTCGACCTATATTAAAATGAATCAGTAGCGTACATTAAGTTTCGTATTTATCGTTCCCCATCTCCTCCCTTGATTGAAAAGAAAAAAAAAAAAAAGGAGACGTTTCTTTCTTTCAGTATTCCGGCATAAGAATAGGACCGGTTGTCAAAAAAGATGTTATGAAGGCGTCGATTATGCTGGAGCACGAGAGCCAGTACGTATTGCTTTTTCGAATCTAATTCGCCAATTCGAGAAAAACAAGGGAAATGAAAAAAGAACCGTCTTACTTGGGAATGAAATTCAATTTTTCAGATATGCAACGATATTGGCGTTCGATGTGAAAGTTGAAAGGGATGCCCAGGAACTGGCGGATTCCCTAGGTGTAAAAATATTTCAAGCCGATATTATTTACCACTTATTTGATAAGTTCATGGCTTACAGGGAGGAGCTTAAGCAGAAGAAGCGCGATGAATTCAAGCATGTTGCTGTATTTCCATGTAAATTAAGGGTGGGTATCGAATTGAGTTGAGGGGCGATTAATTTATGGAAAAAACGTATGAAATTTCACGCAAAATCCGATTCTCTTAAACTGAGCGCACCAAATTGCCGGAAACGACAAAAGAAAAAGTAAAACGAGTAAATAAATGCTGCATAATAAATAATTTTGAATGTGAAGTACATACAAAATCGGAAGATGGAATGTTTATTTTCTTTCTTCTTTCTAAAACATTGCACAAAAGCGCGAGAAATCAATTTCATTATGTCAAACGCGAATAACGGAGGGATTTTTGTGTCCGCAGGTTCTGCCACAATTCGTATTTAACACGAGGGATCCCATTGTCGTGGGAGTGATGGTCGAGGCGGGAGTGGTCAGGGAAGGAACGCCACTTTGCGTTCCTAGCAAAGAGGTAGGCAATGCAAGTTTTTTTTTTTTTCTTTTCCAAGTGAATCGTACTCGGCGACAGCGATGTCCATTTCCAGGACAGCAGAACTTCGTTTTGGGCAGCGAGGAATGTCGAAGAAAAAAAAAGCCGTGAAGAATTTTGCGCCACTTTCCATTCGAACGTTCAAAATGAGTTTTTGTTTTGTTCCAACCGACATGGCTCCGCGCGCGGATTTCCTAGTCGCGGTATGAGAGAAAATTCGTAAGCTTCCATCTGTGGATGGATCCGGAATGTTTCCCACAGCGCAGCCAGATCTTGGAGAAAAAAAAAAAAAAAAAAAAAAAATTCGTCGTTCCGAAAAAGTATTATTGTTTCACTTTGAAGGAATTCAAAAATCAACCACATGCACAGATCGATTCGGATGCTGCATTTGAGATGCGCCATATGATCTTTTTTTTTTTTCTTTTCCGTTCCACGCGCGTTTAAATATAAAAAGCAGCGGACTTTCGGATTGGAATTTTTGTTTTTCAGAGAAGGAAAAAGAAAAGAAAACAAGGTGAAATTGTCGCGCATTTATAGGAAGCCATTTTGAGGTCGTTACCCGGGGCGCAGTGTATTTTTTTGGTACTCTTCGCCGGAGATCGAAAAGCAGGAACTTTTTAAGGTTGCGGCCAAGTCGAAATCATTCGCCCTTGCCCGATTTAAGCTGAAAAGTTGGCAAGGTACCTTTTCGGGGGGGGGGGCGGTCCTTCGGAAGCTGTGCATCGCGCAAGCGACCGCGAAATCCGCGGAACGCTCACGCGTCCCGATCGCGACGAAAATCCCGGGAGTGAATCATGAAATTCCTGTTTTCCGTTTCGCTTCACGAATAGTCAAGCGTCGCAGACTCTCCGGACTTTTGCCGGGCGGGGGAAAACAGCGCAGAGTCGTTTGCTGATGGAAACCGATATTTGGACGTGAAGTGATTTATTTTCGGGGGGCGGGGGGGAGGGCAGAAGGGGCAAACTCTTGATCCGGTCCTGATCGAGCACCAGGTGAAAAACGTCTTCATTTGTATGAACGGAATATTTAACAAGGCCCGGCCTGGGTAGGGCTCCGGTGCGGAGGTGGAATCGGGAATTTCCAGTTGTAATGTCAATATACGAGTTCGGTTCCTTTTTCTCTCACCGTCCACTTTCTCCCTCCGGGCTGGAAAAAAAAAAAAAAATTATTTTTTCCCTGGAATCTCCTCCGACGAGTTGCCCCTCGGCGGAAAAACAGCGAGTCGCAGGCGCATCACCTTCGCTGGAACCTGGAAAGAGCGCGATTCCAAGTCCATCATCTATTTATTGACTGAGCAATCGAGTCGACCATTAATTTTAATTATACAAGGTGTGAGTGTGTGTAGATGTGTGGATGTTGGCTGCCTGCGTGTGTTGTGATTATCAGACATTGATTTAAAACTGCGTTGGTCGAAATTCAAAGCAATCAGGTATAAATTTGACATTCCAACGCAGAATTATTAACGCCCAGGATTTTATTCACTTATTTAGATTTCCCTGCTTCTCCCATGCGTTTTTCCGCGCTTTGCGCCCGAGGGATGACGACGGACGGTGCTTGCACTCGCCCAAAGAGGTGTCAGGCGACGCCTCCAGGTCCGGGACGACGCGAAAATCCGCATTTCCATAACTGCACGAGGAGGCAAAGCCTTCCTCGAGGCATACTTTTCAGGTTTTCAGCTCGGGGCTTCGACCCGGGAAGGAGTTAATTGCAAAATGATTTCCGGCGGTTGACGGGGGATCGCGACGACTAAAGACGTAGCTTCCGGCAGCGTCTCGAGATCCACGAGGATCGCAACCGAGTTTCGGAAAAGCATCCCGACGGGACGGACATTGGGCAACCATTTCGGATGCATCTTATCGCTTCCTCGCCTGCAGTTTCGTCAGGGCAATTCGGGGACCACTTTCCCGCCCGCGTGCCCCCGACCGCAGGAGAAGATGAATAATTGCTCGGGTGTAGATGGAAATGGGCCGCAGTGAATTCCTATGTAAAGGTGATAAATGTTGAAACGAAACCGTCTTGTGGAGAGTGGGTATTTGGGAGAGCGCGTGGGGCACGGGCACTCCTGCATCCTCAACCTACGTTCATTTCTCGAGACTCCGCTGTCCTACATAAGAAATACACCTTACAAGTTCACCCACTTGTCATTTGTCTCATCTTTTTTTTTTTTTTTTTCTTTTTACACGTATCCTTCGGAGCGCTTCGAGATTCCGATTTCCGCCGGCTTTTCTCGCGCACCTCCCAGAACGCCGAGGAAATGAATGAAACCAATCCGAAAGAGCAGCGAGGAGGAGTCGGGAAAATCGTCCCGGGATGCCCAATTAAAAGCATCCCGAATCGGAACCGGTTTCTCCGTGGGTGAGACGGTCATTTTTCCTTTCCAAAGTTGGCAGCCGGCCTCTCCCTCGGGAAGGGGAGGGATACGGAGCCCTTCCCTCCCGCGGCTGCGAGCCGACGGATCCCGAATCGGCACCTATCGGGGTCGCACCCTGGCCGTACGCCGTCGTTCTCTCAACACTTACGACACACTGCCTTCAGGTATTGCATTCCTGCAACATTCAGTTTCCTTATATGACTCTGCTATCACACCCACGGCGCTGTACGATTTCCATAGACCCGTAGGCCCGAATCCAAGCCGGTACCAGTTTTGATTTTTAATTATAAACTCTTTTCATATTCCTCCGTTGTCTTCTGAAATTAACCAACCTCCTCGTTGTACATAATTAGGTGACAGTGAGAACCGAACCCGATTCGAGCGACAAGGATTCGGTTCCATGAATGGGTTTTAATGGCGAATGCTTTTTGCATATTCAACGCAATTGGCGGGTTCGCAACGACCACGTCGCATCTTACGTACCGATGGAATCCGGAGGCATCGTTGGACGGCCGCATGAGAACGTGATTTACGTTTGGGACGATTTCCGTTTATGGAAACGACGGTTTGTTTTAGAGTTTCCGATGTCGTTAAATCCGGCGATCGAAGAAAGGAACGTAAATTAAGGGCGGAGAACGATAAAGCAGGGCGCATTTCGGGCCCCGAACGAGACCTGCAACGTTCAGGGTTGCTTGCAAGACCGCGGATTCGGCAAAATCACCCCTTTGGGTTGATCGCGTGCAAATTGTGCAAAAACCTTATTTTCACATTTGGCGTCCGGGAAGGGTAGGCGTCGCGCACAATCAAGGATGGACTGTTGCAGCGCGAGAAGAACCGAAATGCGTTTTTTTGGTCGAGCGATCCTGACAAGTTTTCCCGATTTTTTTTTTTTTTTTTTTGTGACGAAAGTAGATCTCGAGGTGCTTCGCACGTTCCCCCGTGTCACCAGATGGGAAATGGATCCAAGGCCCGACGCCCGGATCTACTTTCCATCGAGCGACGGTCGATCTCGGTTTCTTGCCCTTATCGGACACGGATCTAATGTCTCTTTCTCTTTTTACTCATTTCAGTTCATCAATCTCGGTATCGTGACCAGCGTGGAAGTAAACCACAAACCGCTGGAGGCAGCCAGGAAGGGTATGGAAGTTTGTGTAAAAATAGAAAATCCTCCCGGTGAAACGCCGAAGCTTTACGGGCGTCACTTCGATCACACGGATATGCTCATTAGTAAGGTAAAGCGCTTTCCCAATTTCCATCTCTTTGTCGAGCGAAGTTCCCGTTCCCGAGTGACCTGGAAAAGCGCGAATCGAAGCTGCGTTCATTCAGCTGCGGGGGAAAAATTGGGTCGCGGATCCTGCCGGGAAGCCGGGAGAAAATTGGGTCGAAGCACGGGTTCCCGCTGGAAAATGAGTTGCTCGACCGCGGCGCTAGACATCGGGACGCTGAAGGCTAAATATGAAGGAAACGCCGTGCTTCGGGAAACGTTTTCGATCCCCACCACGTGCAGAAGTAGCCCCACCACGGGTGAAATCCTCGGCGGTGGTGAACGACCCTCGGCACGTGCAAGTTGGGGGGGGTGGAAATCTCGAATGACGTCATTCAAAAAACCGACACGTGCATGACCGAGTTTCCTTTTTCTTTCATCCCCTCGCCCATTGAGAACCTTTCCCGTCGCAACGAAGTCCTCCGACGCTGGAGGAATCGACTTCCCTTTGTTCTGCCGTTCGTCTTCCGGTGGCGAACCGAGCGCGAAACCTGCGGAGTACCCCGTTGTGCAGCCGCCCTCTCGGGCTTTCGGGACCGCCGTTCGAAGGTTCCGGCGTTTTTCGGACAATCGTATCCGTCGGCGACCCGAGGGAGAAACCTTCCCATTTTTTGGGAGTCGCCACGACCGGATGATCGAGACCATGCCACTCGCCCCGGGATCCTTCCATTTTTTCCTCCATTTCTTCCTCGCTTCCGCTCTTTCCGGTCCTTGTCGCACCATTACGGATCGGCTTCCTCCGAGTTGCGACAATCCGAGCTTTTCGCCGTCCTGAACTTCGGAGGAAAGATCTCAGTTTTTAGTCACCGGGGATTAATAAATTTTCAATCGAAGGCACTTCATTAGCTCCATTCACACGGAGTTTGTTCTGCATTCGTTCTACTCGTTATTTTATTTTGTTTCTCCATTCATTCCACTCACTCATTCATTCATTCATCCAATTCTTCTTTTATTTAAGAAAATTATTGATTTATTTATTACCGGCGTTCATTCGCTTACCGCACATATTTATGAACTGTCTCGTTTTTATATATTTATTGAACGGTCCTGCTCATTCATTTCTCCAGATCTCTTTTTACTGCTTCATTTATTACAGTTTTGTGTTTTTTCATTTATTGTTTTAATCGTTAACTCTCCAATATTTTAATGGTGATGTTATCGACTTGAAATGTGCTTCGCTTGCCCAAATATAATTGCGCAAAAGCTTTTTTTCGGCCGAGTCCATTCATTCGGGGGCAGGCGATTTTCTTTTAACGGAGCGACAGCAGCTACCAGCGCTGCCTCCGCGATTCGGGGCTTCGATCAACGGTTCGCGTCGATCCAACGGGCTTCGTATTACGCGACTTTTATTTCCGTTTATCAGCATTCTCCCGCTTCCCTCGCGTCAACATCCGGTGCGGTATCGGAACGTCGAGAGCGCTGCCGATAACGCGGTGCGCATTCGGTTCCCGGGATGCAGTCGCCGATAACGGGCGTCTGCGACCTGTCTGACGCGCCGGTCTCCAGGTTTCCCGCACGGCTCGAGGGAAGTTGCCGTGAAAATTTTTGACGGGGCAGCCGCGATCGAAACTCGAATTTGCCCGGACGTCTTGCCGGGGGATGCATCGTCGTCTTCGCGGTGGGACCACCTCGTCCGCGGCGTTCATCTCTGGTCGTAACTGACGTCACGTCCGCCATCCTCTCCCTCTCCCCTCCCACCGGCTTCGGGCCGCACCACTTGCCGAAACGAAAACGGAGAGAGGGCCATTTCCGCCGTTTCGAGAGAGCGTTGCTTCGTCGTCGCGTGGGCAATTCAGATGGTGAATGCCCGAACCTGAATTCGTTTCAAACTTGCGGAATACCGTCCGCATCCCATTTTTCAGTTGACCTCCCGGCACTTCACCGGAAGGTTAGGCGAGAAATGGACGTCCCAGTCGTCAGACCCGAAACTGTCGGGGGATCGCTAGGGATGGGCTTCGTTTGCGGTTTTTTCTTTTTTTTTCGGGGTCCCACGATTTCGCTTTGCTTTCGATGCCACACTCGATCGGACGGTTAAGAAAAGCAAGGATTTCAGCGGAAACGTCGAATGAATGAAACGCACAGAATGAATGAATGAACGAACGAACGAATGAATGAATGAATGAGTGAATGAACGAACGCCTCGACCCTGATATGCAGGAGGTTTCGTCGCTGGAAAGCAACCGTCAGGGGGTAGATAAATGTATTTTTCCTGGGCGACCTAAATTTCAGATTTCTCCTCAGAATCTGCCCCTCCGATTCGGAGGGAGCGATTTTCATTCAGTAACCCTCGAGCCGCCATTCATGCCCGGGCTTTCATCCCCTATGCTGCAGGGGTCAAGTGCGCGCTAAAATTTCCGTCAGTTTCAACTGTGCGTTGTCTCCTTCGTTCGCGTATCCGCTATCCGCGGCGGCGAAAATCCGGTTGGTATCGCGTTATTTCCGTTCGCACCTTCCACGTATCGCCCGGACGGCAGCACGGACGAACCTTATTGATCCGGTCTTCTTTTTCCGTTGCAGATCTCACGTCAGTCCATCGACGCTTGCAAAGACTACTTCAGGGACGACCTGACGAAACAGGACTGGCAATTAATGGTCGAATTAAAGAAATTATTTCAAATTTTATAGCATCGTCTCAGGTACAATACCGGGATTCTTAAATAGAACATATTTATTATATAAAAAAAAAAATACTAAGATGAAATTTTTTTATTATTATTATTATTAATTAATTAATTAATTAATTAAATGAAGGTTCATTGAAGGTGCCTTTTTTTTTTTTTTTTTTTTTTTTTTTCGTTATCGTCACCCAAAACGACATTTTTCGTACAATCGTCGGCAATTTCGAATTAGGGAATTGCTCAAATACATTCTGCAGTGGCTTCCTTCCCATTGAGCTTCGTTTGCGGGCAACAGCGGCCGGTGAGGCTGCACTTTTCGACTCCGGTCGAGGTGTCTCACCGGTCGAAACCTGCGTTTTTTTTTTTTTTCTGTCCTTCCCGCGCATAATTTCCAAAATTCGTACCTCGGTGTTCTTTTTTCGCCCTCGCCTAAACCGCGCCCCGAAGGAGACGTCCATCAATAAGCTGTGTAGTGAATTACATTTACATAATTATATTCGTGTACATAACTGCGCGCGCTAAGTCAAGATTGTTTCAGCCTCTCCGTCGAAAAATCCGTTCATTTTTTGGTTTTTGTTTTTTTTTTTTTCTTTTTTTTTTTTCGTGGCACTTAACTGCTCGCGGAAATTTTCAAAAAGGCTTCGGCAGAGCGTTAGAATTTGAGATTTCGACGATCGGCGAGCGTCTCCGGGGAAGGTGCCCCGACGAATTGGGCGCAAGGCATTCCCGAATCGGGTCGAGAAACGTTTAACAAAATCAGAAACACAATTTAATAATTAATCCATTTTTAATTTCACTAAACGAGATCAGAAAGGTTTTCACGGTACCATTATAAATTTCCATAATGGTAGGCGGTTAATTTATTATTCTCTCGATGAGAATCAGTCTCATGGTTAAATTGTTACGGGCTTTTGACTATAACCGTTTCCTCTCGTTATATGAATGGGGCCCCGATTCTTATTTTTCTTTTCTTTTCTTTTTTCTTTTTCTTCTTTTTTTTCTTTTTTTCTTTTTTTTTTTTTTTAATCGCTTCCTCCACGTCACTGGCTTCCTTATACCTTAAAGGAATTTTACGTTTCCCTGCCCCTCCGTTAGCCTCCGAGAGAAACGAAAAGGAAACTCCGAAATCGGAAAATAAATATTTCATTTACGTTTCGAAACATTGCAGAAGGTTCAATTGTGAAGCGGAAGTCTCGTTTCATCCGCAGGAAACTCTCATGTCGAAGCCTGGTAAGAAGCGTAGCCATTGTCCTCAGTTCTGACGCCACGTCACTTCCTCTTTCGAAGCGATTAAAAGCGGACATTTAAATCGCGCACCGATTAGAGACCGCGAACGGGATGACGGGGGAGGGGGATCGCCCAAGCGGCCGAAAATTTTTAAAATTTTCGCTCCGGGTTTTTTTTTTTTTTTTTTTTGTTTTTTTTTGGAAAAATTTCCACCGTCGGGTTGATTGCTGACGGATAGCGAGAGTCCTTTGCGGGGGGGGAGGGGGGTGCTCTCTTAGGAGAGCCGGGCGCACTCGGAACTTCGACGCATCGGATTCCTGCGGAAAAACCGGATCGAGGATACCGGGTGAAATTTTCCGGCGCCCGCCGCATGTTTCCGGTCCGGCTCCAGCAGCGGATCCCTCCTCTCCTCGCACTTTAGGAACGCGCCGCGACGCTGGTTCATCGAACCGGTTGCCCAATCTCGGAGCTGATATCTCCGCGTTTCCACGTCGCTCCCGGAGCCGGTCCCACGCTGCTTTTATCGGGGAGCGATACGAGAGAAGCGGAGATTAGCTGTTGCGGGACACCTCGGGGGAGAAAGGGCGGCGGCAAAGGCCCCGGATTCGAGGACCGCCGCCGGTCTCGGGCATCTGGGCTTCCGGTCCTCGGCAGCTCTCGGGGTTCGAACGCCGCTCTTCGCCCTCGCGGCGGCAGCGGAAGGCGAGCGCCGTCGGGGTTCTTCCCGATTTTCGGACGGAAGCAGAGGGAACAGCATCTCTCGCGCTTTCCCACCGCGTGCCCCGGTCGCGCACGGAGACGCGAAGAAAGTTTTCGGACAATTTCAATCCCACATGGAAGCGGCCCACATAGCTATGGGCAGTGCCCTTAATGCCACACGCCGACCGAATTCCCTTTTCCGGACGTCAACTTTCCTATCCAGTTCCTATCAATGAACCCACTTCTTGCGTCACGTCCGCGGATTTTGGGTTTCATCCACTTCGATCTTTTCTCCTCATTTTTCGTCCTCCTCCTCGGTTTCTTCCTTCTTTCCTGCCTCGCGCGGGTTACGATCACCGTGACGGTGCCCCGAGGTAAGTTATCGGCTTTCTCGTTCCTCCGGGCGTACGTGCTCGGCAGGAAAAACAAAATTGCGAGGAGACATAAAAAAGTGCTGAGCTCGAAAAGCCTGCCATTTCCTATGCCGGAAAGATTCGGAGAAAACGCTGACACCGACAGGAAGTCTAATTAGAAAATTATTTGAAACCTTTTCAGTTTCGTTAATGGCTTCTAATGCGTGCGCGGAAATGAATGGGGCCCGAAAACCCGGAGGCCTTTGCCCGTTTTCGGTTCCGGAAGGCGCTGCAGCAAATGGACGGTCGTCGCTTGTCCGAGGATCGCTTCCATTCCTTTCCCCGATCGAGAGCCCCCCCCGATATCCGGCTCTTCGTTTTCTTTCGCTGACGGTGGTGGCGATGCCAATCCAAGCCGATGCCTCACAATGGGATTCTTTTTATCCCCCGCTGCGTTATCGCAACCCACAAACATTCGAATTTTTCTCCCTCCAGCTGATAAATTTCGAAATTCTGTTTACCTCAGATTGCTGTCGCCCTCGCTTCTTGCGCGCGGCGAAGAGACGGCCCCGGAAGTTTGCTTCGTCTCCGCGGCCTCCCCCGGGGGGGGGGGAAAGGGATCGTACCTTCTCGGACTCCCCAGCGTCGGCCGCGAGCCCCCTCTGTCCGGAATCGGGAAGTCCGCCTAACTTTCGCGTCGCGTTGCGGCGACCGCAAATGCCCGCACCTCGGCTGCCATTGTGGGTGAACTGCAACTTCCATAAAGGCAGATGCGGGACCGGTGGGAAAAACGCGTCCCGACCGCCGGGCCCACGGCTTGGTAAATCATTTTCACTCGTCGGATTCAACCGCAATTGGCATTCGAAAGTTATACAATGTTATCTGACCGTAATTTTTATTTATCCATTCATAACATCGAGCTGGGGCTTCTTCAACGGTCTTATTGTGCGCCGAAGCACGTGTTGAGAGCGGAGTCGCGGCACAAAGCGAAACAATTGGTGATTCATGGAGAAATAAGGTCGATCGGGTAGCGCTCCTCCCGACGAAATTCGGAGCTCCGAACTCGCGCTTCCGGAACGGTCATCGAGCGGGGAAATTCGGATTCGTACCGTTGCCCGCGGTGCTGCGGCCGATGCGCGCTTCTCCGCTCTTCCGATTATCCGTATCTCTCATCCGGGTCGCTTTATCTTCCGGTCGCTTTCGTTTCAGCAATCGAGACGCCCACGGCGCCGGGCCCTTCCTCGGCTTCTTTCCGTGCCTGCGGACGCCTTTGCGCTCCTCGAAAAACGCGAGCGGATTTTCCATTCGAAGCGACCCGAACGCCGCAGCGGGTCCCGTCCCAACTATCGCGAGGACCGCCCCCCCCAGCCGCCGCCGCCGCCTCCCCGATCGGCCTACGGATCGGGCAAAAGTCGTCGTTGCCACCGAGAAAAATGAATAAATAAATGAATGAATGAATGAATGAATGACTTATTTTTGTGGGTTGCTTTCCTCTTTTCCTTAAGAGCGAATCATTAAATCGCTTTTACATGTATTTGCGTGCGTCAAAGCCTCGGAGATTCGCCGCCATCTCCTTCCTCCGACCCGCGGGGCTCTTGCGCGCTCCGGATCGCAGTTTCGCTTCCGATTGGTCCGTCCCGGGCCGCGGCCTTCTGCGATGCCCACCCCCGGTGCACCCCCCGCGGGGCGTGGGCGCCCTCCGCCTAAGAACGTTCCCGAACGCCGCGACCGCTGCACGGGGCGAGACTTCATCTTACGCCGGGAGAGCTGCGGTTACTATGGCAGCCGTGGGCTTCGAGGGGTGTTTCCAGCCCGCCTGAACCTCCCACGCAATTTCGCGAGCCGAACCGCCCCGAAAGCGTCGTCCGCGAGCGGGGCGCCAAGGCGGTCGGCCATTTTGGATTTTCCGCGGCCTCGAAGCCGGGAAGCCCCTCGATTTTTCGGGCCGGGAACGTCTTTCGGAGGCAAGTTCGTCGATGCTCGCGCGTGCCCTCTTAGCCTTCCCGCACCGAGGAGGTTGTGCAACGAAGCTCCGGGGGCGCCCGGGCGGTCGGTCCTCGCCATGCCTTTATATGGACGCAATGGCGGACTTCCCACTCGAAATGACCGCGCGGGCGTGACTCCCAAATTTTATTTCCACTTCTTCGCCAAGCTTCCGAAACGGAAATCGCCGCGGGCGCGGGAACCCTTTCGTTTCCGGCGCAGCGGGAATTCGCCTCTCCCGGATCTCGAGATTGCTTCCGAAGCCCTTCCCCCGCTGGGGAACGGATCGCGGAGGGCTCTCCCTCGGATTTTGCGATCGCGAGCCCCGCATTCGAGTTAAATAATTTTCCGCCAAACCCAAAAACGTAACTGAATTGCATTGCGCCACTTCTCCCGGAGCTCCTCGCGCGAATCGACGTAATTGACGGTTGTCTTCCCATGCCTGGAGCCGGCCCGAACGCGTTTCTGCTTGCGCGGCCGTCCGCGGATCCCGCAGACGCCCTCGGATGCCGGCGCCCGTCGAGCGAGGGGTGGAATCCCTTCGAATTTCCCGGGGCGGTCATTTCGGTGCCGGGGAGGGGCCTCGCCGGAAGGAGGCAAATGGAAAAATTGACGTGGCAGCAGGAAAGTGATACAGCAGGCAAATGTAGGCGACTGGAATGAACGTGAAACGAGATCTCTCTTTCTAAATTTGGAGCCTCCGGATGTCGTAGGCGGATATAACCAGACTGGTACCTACCTGAATGATTTAGTTAACAATGTTACACCAGTCGCTCACCTTTCATTTTAATGTAAATTACAATACAAAACCGATGCTTCTCTGCTTCGCTTCATTTATAAATTGATTTCTTCAAATTCCAGCTCTTTCTTCTTCCTCTCTCTCTCTCTCTCTCTCTCTCTCTCTCTCTATCTCTCGGCTTTTATTTCTGTACCTGAAAGTATTTCTTTAATTGACCCAATCTCGTGGAACGTACAAGAAAATCGTTTTTACTTCGGATTCGGCAATCGCCTGGGTGCGGCCCAAGCGTTTCCCTTCGCCTACCTACCCGTGGCAGCTGCGAGCGAACCGCATCCGGTGGCGGATCTTCTTCTTCCCCGACGAGTCTTTCCCCCCCCCCCGGGTCCGCGTGCGGGTTTTTCCGCCTCGGGGAAAGAGGCGAGTCCCTCGCGGCCCCGGACGGAATGAATGATTCCGGCGCGGGCTCCGTCTCCGGCGGTCCTCGCTCGAACTCGCTGCAGAAGCTCCTAATTTTAGTATCTATATTTACTTCGGAAATCCCCTCTCTCAGTAAATTGCTATTAATTAACGACTTCGTTAAATGAAAAGTGGCAATTTCGATGGGATTAGTGTAATATGTAAAATTTTATCCAGATGCCGCGCACAGGATGTGAATTTTTTGAAATTTGTTCCCCGCATTCGTCGCGGCCTTTTTCATCTTTTCTTCTTTTCTCCTCGCAGCTCCGGGACCGGAAAGGATGGGTGACGAATTCCGGGCCGATTGCAGCGTCACTTCCTTTTCCGCTTCTCCTGTACCGGTCCGGAGACCGCACGAAAAACCCACCTTACGGTACGAAACGACGCTTCTCGACGTCAAGATGAATTTATGCTCCCACGTTGGTCGAGATGAGGTCTTTTTCTCTCTCTCTCTCTCTCTCTCTCTCTCCTTTGGGTGAAACATCGGGAGAAATGATTAAGGCCGATATAAGTTAAATTTAATTTTAATAAGTGGAATAACTTCGGTGGAGGCTACCTCTGCACATAAATAATGTCATCTCCCTCCTGCCAGGGCTGGGCGCGCAACCATTTCACACCAGATACGCTTGTTCGATCGGCCTCGTCTCGGACTTTTTCACATCTTTTCGCTTCGTTTGCTCTTCCCCCGCGGCGCTTCCGGGAAAACTCTCGGAGGCTGTGGCCAAGCCGCGGGCCCTCCCGGATCGGATTCCTCGAAGGCGGTGGGCGAAAGCAGACGAAGCGGCGGAACCGCATCCTCCGAACGGGGGAAACAATTAAAGGGAAGGCGATCGTATCGGGGAAAAATGAATCGAAACGCAGGAACTTCCGGTTTCCGATTTTGTACACTCTCTCTCTCTCTCTCTCTCTCTCTCTCTCTCTCTTTCGGGGAATCCTCAAAATTGACGTGCGGCCCCGACGATTCCGAATGTTCCCTCTCGGGAGCGCGGGGCGGATCCTTCGCATCCGAAATTCCCGGGTCCCGTTTCCTGTTTTCGGCCTTCTTCCGCTTCCTGTTTGTTTCTCCGTGTGTGAAGCATCACCTGGAGGCATTACTCATTTCCGCGGCGCAGAAAATTTTATTTTCGTCCGTACGTTTCATTTATTGCTTCTTCTCCTTTTCGGAAGTGACGTGTCAATAGATGGATTCGCAACGGAAACAATTTGTCTTGCCGTACCCCAAAATTACAAAGCGGTTAACGAGATGAATATTTCTTTTTTTTTTTTTTTTTTTTTCATCTTCTTCTTCTTCTTCTTCTTCTTCTCCCTCTCCGCTTCGTCGTTCCTTTTCATCCCAGCCTGCCAACTGTTCCGTCTGCTTAACCGAAGACGGATGGCGGAGCTTCGGAGGAAAATTAACTGTCCTCGGTGGAACCTTTTTCACCAACCTAACACCGTTTTACAGTAATCAGCGGAAGTTATTACATGTCTGCCAACTGTCTTCGGAGGGAACGGGGGAGGAGACCGGCGGATTGCACCGATCGAAGCAAACCTTTTCCTTTTTTCTTTTTTTTTTTTTTTGTCGGAAAGTGAGTGACTTGCCGTCCAATTTCGAGTTATCGCCTTCGCGTCGAGCGGGGATCGCATCCGAAATCGCTCCTCCGGAAGGCCTCTGGCGCGCAGGAGACGACGCGTGCCTTCCGGTGCGCGCTCCGTGAAAAAGTCGGCCCTTCGCTGCAGCCCGCCAGGCGAGGCAACCTCGCGGACGTTAACGTGGGAAACCAACCTGACTTCGCAGCGTTCGTTTGGACGAACGGTCAGAGTTATCCGGTTTCTTCTCGATTTATTGGCGTGGACGGTTGGCGGTTTCCCTTATCCGGGGGAGGTGCGAAAATTCTTCTGACGGATTTCGGGGGTGGTTCCTTCGAGCATCCCGACGAGGATCCAAGCACCGATGTTTCCACTTTTTCGAAACGGTCGCGTTTCGCTTTGAAATTATTTATAAACATCTCCCTCGTTCTTTTTTTTTTCTTTTTCACTTTGCTTTCATTATTTTTACTTCTCCAATCATAAAACATAAAACGGATTATTTAATTGTAATATGAGGCTTAGCGTGGACGGCAGATTGAACTATTTATAGGTCTTTTGCGCGGGACAGCGGGCACCTCCTTTTCCTGTTTCACCGCGGACGGCCCCAAAGATTCGTTCGTCCGCCATTTCCGGAGGCGCCTTTCCCACCGGAAGGACCGACAGCATCCGAACGAGGCCTCCTTCTTGTCCGAGGCGATGCCTCCGGTTTCGGGTTTCGGCAACGCGAACGAAACAATGGGGTTCACGGCTGTTCCGACACTTGCGTTAAGGTTTTCAACCGTGCACGATGTTCTCACGATTAATTCCTGCCTTAAATAATTATCCTCAAATTCCGAGCTCCATCCTTCATTTTGTGACATCATCGACATCTTCCCTCGGCGGGGTCGTTTTTCTCCTTCCCCGGCGACGGAAACCCCTCCCGTCCCCGTCCGGAAAACCGCCGGTTCCGACCCTGCGGCTTTTTGTCCCGAAATATTTTTCCGGGCCCGGCTTCCGGTTCGACTCGAGAATCAGGGCACCTTCCTTTTTCCCGACCTCCCCCCCCCCCGGGGAAGCTGTGACTTCCCTCGTCCCGGAAAGAAAAAGAAGACGCCGCATTCGGTTTGCCGCCGCCCGGATTCGCATCGCCCGAAAGTGCGGCACTCGGCGCAAGAAGGAGCGCCGCGTCAGCGATTTCCCGAGTCCCGAAGGAACCTTTTCCCCTGGAAAAGGCGAAAACGTCGACTGCCGCTGCCACAAATCTTCTCCGTGGAACGACGGGCATGACGCAGTTGCGTGCCGAAGACCTGCGAAGGAGCTGCTGCTTCTTTATTTCCTGCCGCACCTTCGAGGCAGGAGCCTTTCCGGGGTGCGGATTTGCTTACCGAGAGAGAGGAAGAAAAAAAAAAAATTCCTCTTTAAAGAAATGAATTAAGTCAAACAAATAACGACGTGGGAACAGAAAAAAAGAAGAGAGAAATAAAACGGAAACGGAAGTTAGAAGCTCCTTTTTAAATTAACATAGGGAGGAAGATATGTAGTAC
Source organism: Ricinus marginatus (assembly GCA_028565995.1). Classification (NCBI taxonomy): domain Eukaryota; kingdom Metazoa; phylum Arthropoda; class Insecta; order Psocodea; family Ricinidae; genus Ricinus; species Ricinus marginatus. Next base: position 1,078,802 of record JAOWBB010000009.1, on the reverse strand, counting down.
ATACAAAATAAATGTCTTCGACGGAATACACTTCTACATGTGATTCTTTCAATGGTATTTGTGGTTGCTTGGAGAATGTCGCTCGTTTCTGAAATTTTATCTTCGCTCAGGGACGTAGCCGGGATTCGGCTTTCTCCTCCATTCGGAAGATCCGCGATCCGTGGCAGAACCTCGAACGGCGTCGGAAGTGAGTCAGCTGCATGACGCGGTCACGTCAGGGGATGATCGAAACTGGGGAGCAAGGGCGTAACCAGCGTCAGACGATCGTCGTCGGTGAGTCACCTCAGCTGATTCACGATCGGGAGGGTGCGGTTCGGAAGGCAATTTTCGTGCGAAAGGCGTGGCAGAAGAACCGCGAGCGCCGGAGGGCAGAGCGCGAGACCGGCAGGTGGACACCTCGACGGAGACCGTCCGCGGGATTCAAGCTTTCCGGTGCCGGAGACGACGTTTATCATCGCCCCGCGCCGGGACGAGTCAAGAGACGAGATGGAATCCTGCCCGGAAGGCGGTCGCGGCGGGTCCCGGGCATCCGCCCAACCGATTTTCGACCGGCAACGAGTCGATTTTCGGGTGCGGGGATTTTCCCCACTCCCCCCCCCTTCCTCCCCGCGCAAAACAGAGTCGGTCGTCCCCGGCGATTAATGCCGAACAAAGTGTAATGCTCGCGCGAACAATTATGTCGTGGGGCTGCACGCAAAACGCCATGCATGTAATTGTTATCGTCATTTTTCTTTCGAATGTTACTGCGAGAAAGGGCGGAGTACGTCACATCGGCAGCCATGAATGAAATACTAATTCCGCAGCCTGCCACGGGGAGCGCGTGAGAGTGGTGGCGGCCGGAGAGGGGAGCGGGGCGGGAGCGAAGGAGATCCGACGATTATTTCGCGCATGCGCACAAACGGTGAATTCAGTCAAAGAAGCTAAGATCGTGGACGGGAAACAGAATTTTTACATTATTTCAGAGTAAAAGAGAAGGGGGAAAAAAAAGTAAAAAGAATTTTTTTTTCTTTTTTTTTTAATTTCGTTCATCGGCGACTTTCACATTAAAAATGGTTGACGAATTCATCGAACGTTTTTTCAGACTTTAATCCGTTGACGATATTTTGTAAGTTGAAAGGATTCAAAAAGAAAAAAAAAAGAGAAAGAAGGAAAGAAAAAAAAGAGAGAAAAAGAAAGAAAAATCGGGGTTCTACAGTCGAATAATTCGGAATTTTCGCGTTACGTAACGGGGTTTTCATTTATTTATTTATTTATTTATTTATTTTTTTTTTCGAACGTAATGCGTCGCTCTCGTTTGATTTTTCTCGTCGAAATACGAAAATAATTATTTTCCCCTCTTCCGGAAGGAGAAGAAACAATTTTTCGTTTTGCTTTTGCCGGAATAATCTCCTGATATTGTATTCCTCCGTAAGAAAGCAAAAAGGAGAAGAAAAAATCATGATGGCGACGGATTTTTGTTTTCGGTTGTAACTGTGCAGTGCTTTTTTTTTTTTTTCTGTGTGTGTGCGTGTGTGTGTGTGTGAAACCCCGTTTATTTATCCCACCACATTAACGGTTTCGGTGGATTCTTCCTTTTCGAAGCCCTCCCCCGCCCCGTTAAACGCTGGAGTACATGAATGCATTAAACCTTCCGACGCAGTTTTGGATTTTCCTGAAGGTAGGGGATACCGCACCATTGCTTTCATTTTTTTTTTTTTTCTGTTATGAATGAAAGATGAACGTATGAATGAAAGAATGAACTGGTGAATATCGCCCAAATGAATGAATTTCCTTGATGGTCGATCGCTTTAGACTCTGTTTTTTTTTCTTTTTATTTTTTCTCTTTAATTTCTCCCATTTTTTTTTTCTTTTCAAATATAACTCAAACGTATCGACAGGCCTGTGCAGCTTTTCAGGAGATCATCACCCAAACGTGATCATTAAGATGAAAAAAAATTATTGTAATCAAATTGAAACATGCTGTAATTACTATTAAACTATAATTAAAAAAAAAAAAAAGAAAATTTTTTAAATTGTACTTTCTGTTAACTTTTTTCAAATTGCTTCTCTAAGCAATTAAAATAACCTTTGCAGGTTGGTACAAGTCCTTGTTAAAAATTTAAAAAAAAATATCTTGTCACACATTGAACATTATCATTTGAGTTTCAGTCAATTTTTCTAACGATTCCACTTTGCTATTCCAAATAATTTACCATAATTTGATGGAGGAACAATTTGTTCTTCAAACTGTGAATGCTTTTCTAAAAATTTAGGCTTCTGCATGGAAAAATTAAAAAAGGAAAAAGTTTTTCTTCCTTCTTCCAAATATGCAATAATATTTTCATTCCTCACAACTGTTGTTTTTTTGCTAAGTTCAGGCTATCAGTAAATACCACTTTAATTTCACTTGAGAAAGAGATATATATATATTATATATGTATAGTAAAAATGTATGCATGATAAAAATTGCATCACATTGTAGTATATTTCTCTTTTTTTTTTTTTTTTTTAAATAATCATTGAAGTAAAAAAATTATTATCATAATAACAAAGACTGGGTGTGCTAATATTATGTAGTTCTTCCGAACTGTTAAAAAAATGTAAAATATTTCACATAAACTTAAACTGGTTTATGTTCTGATATTTACTTCAAAAACTGAATGTGACTTTTCTTCTTCAAAGAGAAAAGAGGGAATCTTTGGAATTTGTGCATTATTTTTATGTGTATAATGTGAACATAATTAATATCTTTGCTCGATTGTGAATAAAGCAGTTGATTGTCTGTTACAGGCTGATTTAAAAACAGTGGTATTTGTTCTCCATTTGTCCATTTCTAAATATGATCTGTAATATCAAAACATTTTACTTATTTTTAAATAACTGTAGGTTTTGTGTGATGTATGAGTGGCATGATAAATCAGTTTTAAAGGTTTTTCAATTAAGTGACATATTTCTCTATCTGTGAAGATTATATTATTTGTGGATGAGAAATACTGGTATATAGAAAGAATTATGATTCATGAGTGATGAGTATAATTACAATCCCTCAGTGAAAATTAATTTATAAAACTTACCTTCAATAGTGAATAAAGAAACGCGATTTTATGGAAATAAATTTGCAGTTCTGGCAATGAGGATAAAAGTAGAATCCCAACAGTTTTGTAACATATTTAAAGATGCTGATTTACATTCCAATAATTTCTAAAAATAAAATTTTATATTGTTATGAATCAAAATATATATTGCAAGGGCAATTGGTCGAACGTTGAAGCCTTTCAAATGATGACGTTTTGATGTTTTAGACATAATTTATGAAAGCATTTTTAATCTAATTGACTATTTGTAGATAATTTACAGTTTTGTTTAGCGTAATGCGAAATTAAAGGGGTCCGTCCAAGATTGTTCTTTTTCAATATAAATCGAATGCTGTTTAATAGCTCCCCCAACGATTTGAGGCCTTTTCAAATATCAGTCACCTCTAAAGTTGTCGAATGTTTTTTTTTTTCTTTTCGTTTTTCAAATGTTGGCTTTACCGTATGAGCGATCCGCGTTCGATCGAGCCACATTTTGAACTTCTTTGCTAAACTTCGAAACACTGTCCATTCTTTGAATGGTTTTTTTTTTCAGCAAAAGATATTCTAGCGATCACGAAGTTCGAGGTCGATCGGATTAAATTACATCCATTTTGAAATTCTCTCATGCGCCCTTTGGAATAGTTCCTCTTTTTTTTTTTTCGCAATTCACAGGCGATGTTTCTTTTCGGGAGCAAATTTCGGTCTTGATTCCGGTGCCTTTTCCGACTTGCTCCCAAAAATCATTCATTCCCTCCCCTGCTCCTCTCGAAATTTTTGCCGAACGCCCGGGCTTAACCTTCCCAAAGGGATTCGCTATCGCTCCAGCCACGTCTCTGACTTTCTCTTCCGAATTTGGCAACGCTGCCCCCTTTTTCAAACCGTTGTAACATTACCGGGGTGCGCATTTCACACAAATAATTTCACGTGCCGAGATACGAGGCGACACGATTTTAAATGAGGATTCGTTGCGGAGGTTTTCGAGACGTTTCTCAACCGGGCGGCTTCTCGTGACTTTTTTTTTTCTTTTTCTTTTAAATAACGCAGCGTTGAATCACTCGGATCGTTTTATTATCCAGGTGTGCCGAATGGGAAGATGCCCGCGAATCGGCCTCGATCCTCGCGCGGTTTGATTTCTCCTAGAAAGCGGTGCATCGAGAGAATTCCGCAAAAAATCGTAATGCATTTTTATTTTAATTTTCGCGAGGTTAACATTTCGTTTGGTTTTTTCGAAGCCTGGTTCTTTACCTTGACATCGATTCGTTTTTTTTTTTTTTTTTGCTCCTATCCACGGCCTCACGGTTGTTCCATCTCGCAGGGAGAATGTAAATGAAGTTGTTAGCCGTTTAATGCGCCAAAAATGTGACTCCTCAGACCGCGAAGCGATTCCTTATCTGCATTCCATATAAGTAAAACCTTCGATAAGTCTCTATAATCCGAGCGCGGAAAAACTTCGCTCCCCGCGGTATTGCGCGCCTTTGCCCCTCCTGCTGCTGCAGCACTCGCTTTTCCGGAGCCCCCGGCACCCGGATTATCAGGGCGCCGCCACGTCACGACGCCATTCCTTTTCGGGAAAACGGGGTAAAATTTTCATCCCCCGCCCGCTCCCCTCCACTACCATCGCACGGCCGAGGGAACGGAGAACCGTGGCTTTACTTGACGCTCCGTGTGGAACGTTTTTTCTTTTCCAAGTTATTTTAACGGATAAATAAAGATTCTTGATGCGCTCGTCGCAGGTTTCTCGATGAAGTTGCTCATTTTGAAGGATCGCGATCCGAGGTGGCATTAAATGCCGCTGCTAGACCAAACTGGTCGAGCGTTTGCGAACCCTCCCACGTGTCGTCACAGTCGTCATCATCTCGAAGCCGGTCCGACGGTGCGATCGCCGACGAAGGAGACGGGAAGTTAATGCCAAAGATCGCGTGATGGCTCGGTTCATTCATTCGGGAAAATCTTCGGCCGCCGAGAGAAGAGCGGCAAACGAGGGCCCGACCGTCCGGCCACGGTCTGCGCCGGGCAGGCACGAGAGAAGGTGCCTTCCGCTGCGCGCGTTTCCGGAAGTCGCTCCTCCGCGATCCACCTCTTCCATCCGCCACCCCGGGGTCCAGGGTGGCGAGGGAGCTTTCACGGCACGAAGGAAAAGTTCCCGTTGAAGAGGCGAGTTTTTTCGTTGCGTCACCGTCATCCCGATGCTTTAACCATTAGCCGGAGCTCGGTGAAAATTAAGAGTTCTGCCAAATTAGCATATAAAATTTACCGAAAATGGTTCCCCAGGACACGGGAGGCGAAGGGCAGGGCAGGGGAGGCATCTTTTAAAATGTGAAATATTCCAGTGACCTTTTGAAAGACGAAAAGAAGAGAAAAAAAAAAAAATGGAATCTGCGCCTAAGATCGAAAACGAGTTTATCCGATTTTGGATTTTTGGTCGTGAAAAATGACGGAATCGACGCGTTTCGCGTCGGAACGTCTTTTGATCGAGTAAAGCGCCCCGTCAAACTTCCGGTTCGGATTTCCACCAGACTTCACCGTCGCACCGGGCCGAAAGCTCCCGAGCGCGCACCGCTTCGAAGCGGCGAATCGCGTTTTTTTTTTTTTTTTCTTCCCTGTTTCCGGTCGGGCTTTTCCGCGGTAAGCAAAATGGCAGCGGCAGGGGAGAGGGTTCCGCGCGCGTCGGGAGCCTCGCAGTCGTCGATTGCGAACGGCCGTCGAGATGCGAACCCAAAAGCAAAAATGCGCACACGTTCTCCCGATGAAGATGGGCAGACATTTTGTTTGCGCGAGGCTGCGCGTGTTCCCCGTTCACTCGGTGAGGGCTTCTCGTTTTCCTGCAGAAGAAGCAAATGACCAAAGACCATTCCGGCCACCTGCACAGCTGACATTGGAATTACTTTTCAGACGAAATACCCGAGTCAATCCGGTCAATTTTGCTTCTTTTTCTTTTTCTTATACAAAATGTGAATTGAAAGTTTTATTTTTGGATCCAGTCTGAGAAAATATTTTTGACTCGTTGCCCGTTTACTTTCTTTCAATGATCGTGAAACGGGGCTTTCTCTCTCTCTCTCTCTCTCTCTCTATCTCTCTCTCTCTTTCCTTTTCTACGAATCTCTCGAGGCGTCTTTCCCTCGTTCCCGCTTCCCTTCACGTGGAAACGCAAACGGAGGATGAGCGTTACTTTTTGAACGATCCCGAGAATGCTTTCGCCACCGCACGAGAATTTCGGTTTCAAGATGGCGCAGGATTTTTGAACGTGGTCGCAGATCGGGGTTTTTCGCTGCGGGTCCCTTTCCGGTGCGCGCTTTTTCTCCCGACGGCAACCGTGCGAGCGAGCGTTTTTTTAATTTCCTCCTCCTCCTCCTCCTCCTCCTTCCCCCCTCTCTCCTTGACTTCCGAGGCATTTCACATCGGCGACAATCGCACTTATCTCCTCGTTGTGGTCCCTCTCCCGCACCGAAATTCCGCTCCACGTCAATCACACGCTCCACCACAATCACCTTCATTCGTTTCCCGTTCGAGAGACGCGCGACCTCTCGCAACGAAACCGTCGGAGATTTTTCTTTCTCGTTCTCTCACCTCTCTTGTGGCAACGCCCGAAGCCGTGTTCGTCGCTCCCCCGGGGGTTGATTTTTCCTTCGCCTCGGAGCAGACCTCCGTCGAAACGCAGCCTTTTCCCCTTTCGGGAGCCGGCGAACGACCTCTTCCGGTCGAGTGCAACCCGAATCACGATCCCGTTTTCGGATTTTTCCTAAAATTCGTTTTCTTTTTTTCAGGTCGATTCGTCGTCCCGGCAGCGAGGGGAGAGCATTTCGCGTAGTGAAAGGGGGTATGAAATTGTGCGGTTGCTTCTGTAATATTAGAAAGCGGTGAAAGTGAGCTGCAGAGATAGGAAGCGTTCCACCCGGAGGGTGGGGGGGGAAGGCTCCTGGTACTGCGGAATTTGGACGCACCCTGGAAGAGAAGGGATTGTTCACGGGAGAAAAAGGAAAGGAAACCAGGTATTTAAACAATTCCGGTTGTTTTCGCGCAGGGGTTGAGAAGGGAGGGAAAAAAGGGAAGGAAATCCATGCCAAATCGCACATAAAAATTTTTTTTTCATTTTTGTACATCTTTTTCTTTCCCGATAATAAATGACTTGAAGTGGCATTTGACTGTAACTTATTATGTAGATTGGAAAGGCAATGGCTGCGGAACGAGGTCGAGTATACCCATTCATTTGATTTCTATTTAAAAAAAAAAAAAAAAAAAACAGGCTTTTTTCATTCATTCGGTACCGTTTCATCGATCTAGTTTAATACACTTTATGGACCCGGGGGCAGTTTGCTTCGCCACAGTGATGTAAGATTCGCTTCGGATGCGAAAAATGCTGCGGGGTCTCACGCGGGGATGGTCTCGAAGCGGTCGACGACTGCTGACGCGCGATGCGTGCACTTCTCGGACGGCGAATTCTTTAAAAAAAAAAAAAAAAATGGCGCCGCTCTAATTTCATCTGCCGAAGCACACACGCATGCACCCCCTCCCCCAGCCTCACGGAGCTTCGTGCCCGGAACCGGAACATATTTCCTCGCTCGACGGCGAAGCGCCGGGGGAGTACCTCCGGAAAATCCGCAGGCTTCGCGAACGGCGAATTCGAACCGGAGGCGAAGCGACAGCGACGGCCACGTCCTCCGTTTACTTCCGATCGGTTAACGTGCAGAAAAAATTCGAACTTTTCCTCGCAGCCGCACCCCATCCACCCACCCCCCCTTTTCTACGATGAAAAGGAGAGAGAAAAAGAATCGTGGCACGCTCCCTGGTGCCCCGATACATTTCGCAGTGACCCGAGCAGCTGTACCTTGGGTACCGCCCCGAGGTCGGTATCCGTGTGCGCCGCCGCCATCCTCCTTTTTCGCCTCTGCCCCTGCCCCCGCCTCCCGCGAGCCCCGGTGCCCGAAATACCTGAACCTGAACTACCGCACTTACGCATCGGCAGTTTTTACTTTCCGAATCTCCTCTCGTTCGAAAAATTTCGCTGATTCGCTCGGCTCCGCCTTTCGACGCGGCGAAAGCTCGTTTCCTGTCGGGGGAAGGGGGAGGGGGCGTCATTCGCGCGAAAATCCGCGCGCAGGTACGCGCTCCGCGAGCCGGGGGAGCGGATGCTTTTCTCGTTTGTACCAGACTGTACCTGATTTCTCGAACACCTGGCTTCCAAGTTGTATGAATCACGCATTAATGGCTCACCTTTTAAAAAAGGAAAAAAAAAAAAAAAAAGATTCTTTTGTTGTGCCTGAATCGGATTCAACGCTCTTACAGCGCTTGTCCATCTCCCCGCTCCTTTATTTATAGTAATTGTTGCGTTTAACCTTTCCGCGCGCCACACGTCGACGTTTTTCCCTTTTTTTTTTTTTTTCCGAACCGATTTCCCTTTCTCCTCCCCGTCGGATGCTCCCGACGACGCTTGCGGAAACGGGTCGAGGGAAGTCGCTTGCGGGAGTTTTCCGCCGACCTGCGCCGTCCCGCACGGCGCGAGCCCCATTCCGAAAGTTAATGAATCGAAATGAGAGAAGATGCCCGTACAAAGTCTCCGGGTTTCGATGTTTTCAAATATGAGAACCGTCGATTGATAACGGGGGTCGGAGGTCATAATGGAATCTAGTAGCGTATTAATAACAATGTCGCTTTCAAACAGCGGTTACATAAGAGAATTCGTTGATTCATCGATATTGTCGGTCTCGTTCGATCCGGGATTCGGGTGATAGATGACAGCACCGACCAGGTTGGGTTGGGTCTCCCGGCCGCGGATGTTTGCGCGTTGAACGGCTCCCGAAACGCGAACGGGTAGGATCGTCGAGCCCCGAAAAGTGCGATGCCTCGTGACGCGAAGAAGAAGAAGAGGAGGAGAAACGACGGAAAGGGCGATTTCCTTCCCGGTGGGAAAGTCGTCCGCAAAGCCGGGGGGGGGGGGCGGCATTCGAAATGGCGACGGTTTCCGGTACGTCAACCCCGTGGCACGAGTGTGATATGCGGCTCGTAATATTTAAGAATGCGACAAACACGAAACTTCTTTTCAGGTAACCGACGGACATCATTCGCGATGTCTCCCGCCCGCTTCACGTTGCGTCTCGAACCGAATACCTTTCATTTTTTCCTTTCTTTTTGTCGAAGAAAATAACGGAAGTGTATTATATATATATATTAAATATTACTCCTCGGGAATATATTAATATATATATATATATTAAATATTGCTGAGTACTGAGAGGGAAAAGCGGAGAGGGAATTTCGTTCGCTTTCGAAGATTTTGCTTTTTGGACCGCTTAAATTCTCGGAAGTACTCCTTTTTTTTGGGGAATTTTCATTTTCCCCGAAGATCACGCTTCAGGTCGGTCGAGGGTTAGGAAACGCGGGAAATGAGATATAAATCGGCAATGGTTTTCCCTTCCACAAGCGAAGTGCCCGCCGCGGCTTGCACGGGGTTCAGGATCGAGTCGTTGAACTCGAACCACATCATTAAGGTCCTTCGTTAGATGCTTAGCAATCCGCTACGGTTGTAATAAAAGGACGTGACCTTGAAACCCTTAAGCAATAAATGTGAAATGAATTAAAATTTGAATATTAAAAAAGAAAAAAAAAAAGCAAGGACGCTCAAGATATTAACGCCAAAGTTTCGAGTTAAAAAATGCAGAGTCGCGAATCGCGCTTGTTTCCTTCGACTTTTTGATTTTTTTTCTTTTTTTGATTTTTTTTTTTTTTAATTGTCACTTGGAGGATCCCCCAAAACGTGCCGTAAAATGGCGGCGGCGTTGCGCAAAAATTTCCCGCCGGAAAGGTTCGTGTGACGTCATCGGAGGTTGCCGAATGCTCCGCGCCATCTTTCCCATCCCCCCCCCCGGGCGATCCCGCCCGAGTCGACGACCGGAAGCCCGAATTCCGCGGAAAGCCTCGAATTCCGGGAAGGGAAAATACCGCGACGCGGAACTATTTTTCGCCGCCTTCGTTTGCCTGAGGGCAACCCGTCGGGGATGGCAAACGAGATTCCATCCGCGCGAATCTAAAAATTTTCGCACCCCCGACGGGAAAAAAAGTCAAATCAATCAGCGTCAAGGCCGGCGCTTTCCGCGATGCTCCGCTCGTCTGCGCAGGCGGTTTTCCGCGTCCTCGGCCCCGGGAAAAACGTTTGCCGGGTATTTTCGAGGGCTTCGACGGGAATCCCCGATTGCCGGGGGGAAGGGGGGGGAAACCCTTTCGAACCGCGGTGCGCGCCTCGTCTCGGAGACAAAAGACGCGAAGACGGGAAATCCTCGTGCACCGCCGACCCCGCTGCCCGAGATCCGCGAACGGCGACGACGTGCAGGTGCTCAACGCAGGACTCCTGTACCCGTTTCACCCGATCCTCCATTCATTTTTTTTTTTTTTTTTTTATTTTTATAATGCGCAAGGAATAATTGAAAATGGCTGAATAAACCGAGGGGGATGGTTTAAAATGATTGTTCCGCGCACGTCGCCCAAGCCCGACGACTCCGTCATCTAAGAATAGACGCGGAATCTAATGCTTATGGCCTTTATGTGTCCTTCCATCCGAATACACTTTTCATTGAAATTAAATACCGTTAGTTTTGAACCATCTAGGAGGGAGTCCAATGTTGAAAAATCGTGTAGCGAGCGTTTTTCGAAGATGCACGTATTAGCTAAGCATGAGTTTTACGTTCACCGTTCGTTTTCCTCGAATTCGCTTTCATTCATAGTAGATATTTCATTGATAAATGGTTTCGACTCGGATCGCTAGAACGCAGCACCGTCGCGGGTTTAGTTGGCAAGTCCTCACTTCGCTTTAGTAAGTGACGCGTCGTTTTTCTCGTCGTTTTTGTTTGTCATTTTTTTTTTCCGTTTTTTTCTCTTCTTTTTCAAAGGTGTTTTACTTTTTTTTTTTTTTCGGCAACTTCGATTTTGTTACAATAATTCCCCGGGGCGGAATTTGATTTTCGTTTGTCGCACGCGGAAAAGGGAAATTTCCACATTTATTTTCGCGTGAAAAGAAATATATATACATTTTTTTCTCTTTTTTTTTTGTTTGCTTGCGAAAGCGCGGTTTCCCTCCCCTTCCTCATTCCCGCACTCGATTCAGAAGGATTTTGAATTTATTTATTCTCGCTCTTTTTTTTTTTTTCGAATATTCGATTGCTGAAAGGCCGGAAAACCCGCGCTTCGCTATCTCTCAAAAAATGCTTTAAAATCGTTCGAAAGTAGGTCATTGCTTAGCGACATGAAGGGGAAATTTGAGTGCGTTAAATTCCCGCGTTTCGGCCCGGGAACCAGGCTTCGGATTCGCTTTTTCGGGCGTACGCCTTGCAGTTCTGTGCGGCCGCGCTAGACCCGCGATCGGCTTTTCCCGTTTTCCGCGAACCAAACGGGGAAATTCGCGGAATTTCAACGTTTGCGCCACCGCCAACTCGAAGCGTCCTTTTCCAGAGACTGTTTCGATGCCGGCAAACGGGGAGGCCACAACGGACGAGTCTCTCGCTTCCGCTTTCGACCCGTAAGCTCTGAGGGAAATGCAAATGCCCCCTTTCGGACAGCATGAGGTGATCGAAATTTGCCGGTGCCGCTGCGGTCGACGAATTTCAGTTTCTTGAACATTAATTTGCCGTTATTTATCATAATCATAATTATTATTTTTTTTTTCGCCTCTTTTTTTTCTTTTTTTTTTTTTGTCGTTGTAAAGTTAAATGACAGAATGATCAGTGAGTGTTTTAACAATGCGACTCATTACGGATATTGGAAACTGTTCACGGATAAAGTGCTTTCTTTCGGATTCACTGACTGCAAAATGTAAGCCTATGAAAAAAAAGAAAAAAAAATATGCGACTTCGTTTACTTTTGGAGAATACCGAAAAAAAAAAATCTTTTCCCCTCCTCCTTCCCCCCTCCGAAAGCGAAGTCGGTCCCGTCCTCCCCGAAAGTTCCCGATTTTGGAGATAGCACGTTTCGACAGTCCCTTCCAAAAGAATTTTTTTTTTTTTTTTAAAATTTGTTCATTCATTTGTCTTAACAGGATGCGGGAATCTTAAGTAAATTGCCGGTCGCGTTTGCATCAAATTTCACTAGGGGTTCATCTTAGGTTTGCCGGATAAAATCATGAATGAAAATATTTAAGAAGATTATCGTCGGTGAACCGTAAGAAAAGCCCACTTCTCCGTTGTCGGTATACCGGACGAGGGGTCTTTCGCTTTAGAAAATTCGTGTTCGGTTTTGGTTATCAAACCGAAAGCCATGCGACTTAGATTCGAGCGATTTACGGATTTGAACGTTAAACTAATATCGCCGTTTGCAAGGCTCGGACGCGTTTCGGTGGGTCTTCTTAAAATGAAGAACGAAAATAAAGATCGGACGTAAGGACAGGATACACCGGATGTGTGCTCGAACATGGAAAACAAGCTATAGGTAGAAGCAGAATGGAATTTTTTTTTTTTTTCCTCTCTCTTCTTACTATGGAACGCCTTCGGTTTTGCTCCCGTTCATCGCCGACGGGGTAGGAATCGAGGTGTTCGAGGTCAAGGTGAATGAATGGGGAACCAGGATCGCTCCCGGCTCGCGGGAGGAATTTGGCCGGATGGTACACCGCTTGACCTTGATTCGGTCTCAATTGACCTTGACGGCCATATTTGGAAATTGTGCACATTTCAGGACGATAATTTCACTTCGCCGCATCCGCGAAGCGCTCCTCCATTTGCTTTTCGGTCGCGGTCGTGACGGAGAAATTCGATCCGGGCAAGGTTCACGCGGCGAAGCTAAAGAAATCGCACGCTGATCGCGGGGATTTTCTTCATCCCCTTTCGAAATATTCGTTTCGCGGCGACAAGCGATTCCCCTCGGACAGGCGGAAGTGTCGCAATGAAAGGAGGGGGAGGGAGGAAAAAAGGTCAATAAAATAACGTGCCTCCGAATTATCTTCGGTACACAAGGCCTCGTTTGTGCCTTCCCCTTCGTTTGGGACGCGGAGAGGAACCAATCGGAACGGGAATTTTCTGGCGGGAAAAAGGAAGCTGGAACGATGCAAAGATAAAAAAAAAAAAAAAAAGAAAAATGGGGAAACGCCGCTTGATTGGCGGTTGCCGTTTGCCGCGGTTCGCGGGGAAAACCCCCTCCCCCGCCACCGTTCAGATAACAGGCGACGAGTGAACGCGGCGGGCAACTTTCCGATGTGGTCTCGAAGACCGTTTCCATCGTATGAATGAATGTAACGTGAGCGTCCTTGATAGGTTAACAAACGTTATCGTCAAATTTATGCTTCGGTCGATTTTAAATGAAGGAAGTCAACTAGATTCTCGTGTGCGTTTGAACTTTTTTCTCTCGCTTTTCAAAGGAGGAAATTATCTGCGACCGAGAAACGTCGAACGTGCGACGTTGTCGAAGGATGTGAAAAACGAGCCAAGCCCCTCATTCAAGATCCGTCCGTCTCACCGATCTCCAAGTAATGAATTGAAATTGGATATAATGCAGAGGGACGCCCTTGCGTCGGTGGAAATTCTCTGGGCAGATTATTTTATCGCGGTTAGTCAATGCGGGATAACAATGGAAGCGTCGTTTGTCTTTCAGGTGGATGCCGAGGCTGCACGATGAAGTGGTCCAGAGAGAAGCATACGATCCGACCGGTTCGATGAAGATTGGTCGTTGCTAACTCGATGGAGAGTCATGGGGGCAGGTCCCTCGAGACCCCGCCCGGGGTTGCTCCAGACGAACAAAGAACCGTTACCCCTCTGCTTCCGCTGGACGTCAGAGAATCCGGGGACGGGACTTTCCGGCATGTCGTCGAGGGCGACGCCCCCTCATCGACGGCCCGTCGGTCGAACTGCCTCGTGCGCGTACATTCTAGGCCCCAGATGGCCATCGTGACGGCTCCTCCGCCCCAGACGTGCGTGCTTCAACCCATCACGTCCTCGGGGCCGATACGGACTACTAATCTGGTGCGGTCCGGTTCGCGGTCGACGGGAGCGAGCCGTCGGAGGAACGCGTCCCCGGTGACTGCCGCCGACGGCAGGACCAATTTCGCGACGGTGTCTTCTTCGAGCGGACGCCTGGAAAACTCCGTGGTTCCCTCGACCCCCGTGCTGAACGGGAGAAGCCATTCGCTTTCGACGGGTCGCCTTCAGAACACTAATCAATTTTCTAATTCTCTAACCAATTCCGCGACCAGAGGTCGAAGTGGAACGGGAAGTGTCGGTAGTTCGGTGGAAGTTGTTTCTTTGACATTGCCGAGACCGGAAGCGGAACGAACTGCGAACGAATATGTGGAAACGCCGTTGCGATCTGGTTTAAGTCTCATTGAACCAAAGTTAGAATCTTCTTCTCATAGAATATTTAGGACACCCGTATCAAATAGTGGTATTATAAGCGGAGACAGCATGCAGAGGGAATCGAATTTCGCGATGGTGACCCTTCCCGTGACGGGAATGGAAAGGGGCGCAAAACACGGAGAGAGGAGCGGCCTGTATCGTCACGGGGAGAAGAAAGTGGTGACGAGTCAGCCGAGTGCCACGTTCAAAAAGGACAGGTATCATCCGGAGTCGCAGTGCTCCAGGCAGAGTGACGATATAATCTGCTCTGAGTGCAAACGGTGCAGGTGCGAATCGTGTCGGACGCCCCGTCCGCTGCCCTCGAAGTGGCTCTGCGGCACGTGCCACTGTTCGGCGGAGTCCGTAGTCGACTACGCAACTTGCCTCTGTTGCGCGAAGGCTTTCTTCTACCACTGTTCGAACGACGAGGCCGTCTCGAACGAGAACGACCCGTGCAGCTGCAGCCCGGACATGTTCTACGCGAGATGGGGATGCCTCGGAATCATGTCGTGTTTTCTTCCCTGCCTCCTGTGTTATTGGCCTTTCAAGGGCCTCGTACAAATCTGCGAATCTTGTCACCAATACTACAGCAGTCGGGGATGCAGATGCCAGAAGCTGTACCAGCAGCCGACTCCGCTCACGTTCGAGAAGCGATTGCTGGACAGCCCGGAGTGATTTGTCCGCGGCAAAGGGAAATAGTCACGTAAATGCAATGTTTGCCGTTTCACGTAAGTTGGCTTGGAGTTGGAAGGTAAAGAGAAAGCGCGAGGACCCGGGTGTGTGCCGTAACTGTTGCATATTGGAAGAAATTTCCGGCGCGCGAGATGGTGACCGTTTGGATAGCGTGGCAGTAGACAGTACCTCGACCTTCTCCAAAGGACCCTTGTCAGCTTTCGCGCCCGAAGAGCCGGAACTCACGTTTCATACTCGACTATGAATCTAGTCACGAGGTTCTTGGTTTCTTCGTCCGCCGGAAGTCCATCTTCCCTGCTCCCACTACTATACGCCTTAATTTGTAAATATATTTATTTTTGCTGCATGACCTTCACTATGTCCCCACGTCACCACTTACAGTTTTATGCTCCTATTAGGAAAATATTTCGCAAGCGGCAAATGATTTTTCATTTGCCGATTCCACTTTTATATTTGACATCTGTTGTAGCAGTTATGGTTCATTACTTCGTTATATTATTGTTATTACGTTTTTTTTTTTTTTTTAATACATTAATTTTCATAATTCATTTTGCTTCATCATGTCATCGTTTATTTATTTTTGCAAGGTTAATAATCAAAATTTAGACCATTTTTAAAAGATAACATTGTACCAAAAAAGTAAGTAAATAAAACAAAAATAATTATATTATCCAGAAAAATTAATATATTTTTCATTTTCTTTTCTTTTTTTTTTTTTTTTAATATTTAATTAAACTTATAAAATGTTTAATAATAAAACTTCAAAGTCATGTGACTCTTTGTAGAGCTGCAGACAACGATGTCTGTGACAGTTTCCCGCCGAAAAACGCTACGGAGAAACGGAAATGACGCCGGGGAGCAATCGTTCGTTTCCGGTGATTCCCCCGTCGCGATAGCAGACAACTTGAATGAATCGAAGAGAGGGGCGTTGTCCTCCCTCTCCCCCTCCCCCTTTTTTTAATATACGCTGGGATCGGTACGCGGGGGTACGGAAGGGGAAGGGAGCCAAACGGCGAAAATTTGTCGGAAGGCGAAATTTAATTTCCGGTTATTACAAAAAAAAGGGGGGGGGAGATCGTCGAAAGTCGCAGATTAAGAAAATGCAGGGGAGGTTTGGCGACTGCGATTTCCTGGCAAATAGTTGACGAAAGGAAATGGATTTCCGGTTGAAAAACGTCTATTTAAAAAGATAAAGAATGAGCGATTTCCTGAGGATGATGAGGAAAAAAGGAGGGAGGGGGATGTTAGCGAAGGATTAGGCATTATCTCTGGCGCGATCTCGATTTCATTACCGGTTCAATTTGGCCATTCATTTATCGGGAAACGAGGAAGAAAAAGCGTTGCTTCCCATCGTGGAAGCAACTGTTTCTTTTTTTTTTTTTTTTTTTTCCCCGGTACGTTGCCCTCGCGTACGAACGATTCGATGATTGGGGGGAGGGGAAGAAGGGTGTGAAGAGTGGGGTTATGCTCGCGCTAATTTACTTAAAAAAAAAAAAAAAAAAAAAAAACGAACCATCGCAACGTCGCGAAACGAGACGTTTCTTGACGGAGTTTTCGCGCTTCCGGGATCGTCCCCCTGACGTTTCTCCGATGGTTTTCTCTTTTTTTTCTTTTCATTTCAATCCGAGCGGCCTTTCCAATTCGGGGCTTCCGGCGTTGCGTGGAAATAAACGTCATTCGACTCGTTGCCTTCGGCTCCTCAAACTGATTGATGTTAAATCAAATAGAAGAATTAAAAGAAAATAAACTTTTTAAACTAAACTATTATTGTGAGAGTAAAGTAAAAGAAATAAGGGGGAAAAAAAGATTTAACTTTTTTTTTTTTTTTTTTAAATAAATCGAAAGGGTTTCAGTACCTTATTTTTACGAAGACTGATTTCTAGTAAAACTGACTTTTCGATGGTTCTGTCCGAGTAATTTTTTTTTTTTTTTTTTTTTTTGTTTTCCGAATTTATCGCTAAACGTCAAAATGTTTCATTAATGTTCTCGAGATTAAATTTTTTTTTTTTTTTTTCATAGTCGAAAACACGATGCTTTTCTATAATCCAGACAACATTTTTCTGCTTAAAAATCAAAATTCAGAAAAGAAAAAAAAAAATCAGAACTTTTCCTTTTTTTTTCTTTTTTTTGTAAAAAAAAAAAAAAAAAAAATGCTAACGATATTTCTGCAAAGCGAATTTCTCGACTTTTTCAAAGCCGAAAAATTTTCTTTCCGCAGAATGCTGCGGTTATTTTCGAATTTTTCACATTGTTTCCTTTTTCTCTCTTTTCCGAGAAAAAAAAAAAAAAGAAAAAAGAAAAATGAACTCAGCCAGTATTATTCCTTTGGGAGGAGGGTTTTGCGTTGTGTGGAGTTTGTGGGGGAAAGTTTTTATAGCGAAAAGTTTGACGATTTCTGAACGGTTTTTTTTTTTTTTTTTTTTTTTTAAAGCTCCGCGCTTTGGTGATCCGGTAAAAAAAAAAATTCCGGGATTGCGACCGTTAAGCGTTTTCGTTTTTCAAAGGAAGAAAAAAAAAAAAAAAAAAAGTCGTGCGAAGCCTCGGAATTATCTAGTCGAGTGAACTTTTTATTTATTACATGACAAGAATTTTTTTTTTTTCTTTTTTTCTTTTTTTTTTTTCTGTTTTCATAAGTGGAATTATCGAGATGTTTACGCGGGATTTGGGAGAGCGGGAGATGAATCCAGGCTTGAAAATTAACGGGGAAAAATTCTCAATGGCGTCCCATAAAATTTTTTTTTTTTAATGGTCTCTGCCTCGGTTTCGGTTTCTCGATTCCGATTACCAGACACTGAAAAAAACCGAAAACCGACGGGGGTTTTTTTTTTTTTTCACTTTGCTGCGCCTACAGGAAAAAAAAAAAAAAGGTTTCATAAAATTTATTTTCAGTGAAACAGATAGTTTTGGACAGTTCTCTAGTCGTTTTTAGGTAGTGGCTCAGATTTTTTTTTTTTTTTTTTATGACGACGGGGGTGGCGGGGCTGACTGATTTCTTATATATTTTATTAGTTGAACAATAAATGTGTATACATTTAAGACATTGATCAGTATATAATACCGGATTTTCATTACTTTGACCAAAAAACGAAAAAAATATTATAATCTTACTAAATATTAGAATTATTATTATTATTATTATTATTATTATTATTATCATTATTATTATTATTTACACAGCTATTTAGAATTAAAATTGAGAAAGAGAGAAAAAATATATATATATATATATTTGCCCATTTTGATTATAATTTTTAGAAGGAAAAAAATTAATATATTAAGAGAGAAATAAAAATTGTTCATTTTGAGACTAACCATTTCGATTATGGAACACGAAGGGCGGAAATATGAATCTAAAATTATTAAAATTATAAAACAAAAAAAAAAATCTTATTCAATTATAAATTTGTTGTGTCATACGAAAATGCTTGTTAATAATTATAATCTGTGTAAATTGTATATATTGCAATAAATAGGAAAATAACAATTTTCATAAGTGAATTGAAATTATTTTTCAGATGACCGCCATTTTGAAGCCGTTTTCCCGTTGGTGTCATTTTGACTTTTTGTGCTTTTAAATTATAAAATTGCGTTTTTCTCACGTGGAAGCCGAGTTCGATCGATCGCTTCTTTTTTTTTTTTTTTTCATTTCGGCGACCGTTGTCATTTCGCATTTCGTCCATCGCCCGGGATTAAAAAAAAAAAAAAAAAAAAAAAAAAAAATCTCGGGTCTTCCGCCGGTTGGGGCCACGTTCAGTTCCGTTGCCGGCCTTTCGCCAACTCGAATGCGGCACGGGTGACACGTGCGCGAGTCCGTCTGACATCGGGAGGATTTTTCCTTCCCATTCGACCAAGTTATTCCTTCCCTTTACACGAATTTGCCTTGCGGGCACGTGCAGCCGAGCGGCTTCGAAATGCTTTCTACGCGCAACCCTGGCAGAAGCGGCCCGGCTCGCACCGAACGGAGGGCTTTTTTTTCCCCCCCCCTCCCCCGCCACGATTCGTCAACGGTTCTCCGGTGAAGGAGGGGAGGGGGAGGGAACGGGTAAAAGTACCGGAAACCCAAACGACGGTGCTGCGACGGCGGAAAAAAGTCGGGATCGAGCATGGCGGCTTCCGCCGCGACCCGATCTCCGGCATTTTCCGCAGCCGGTCCAAAGGGGGGGAGAGGGGGAGGAGGAAGGAGAGTGGAAAGGAAAGAAAAAGGTTTGGGGAAGACGGGATTCCTCGAGTCGAGTTTACGACTCGATCTGTACAGGCAAGTATTCGCTTAGATTGGGTGGAATCTTAAGAAGGACGACTCGCGGCGGCAAACGGGGACCGGTTTCCCGGTCTCCTTACGTCGCGCCCCGTTCGAAACGCTAAGAAGATCGAAAGTAACCGCGGGGATTCGCCTCGGCTCCTGCTTCAGTTTAAGATGCAAGTTCAGACAGGAAACTGATTTTATTCCCAACCGAGGACAGCGTTGCCGGATTTCAAAACCCACAGATGCTCGCTTCGTGCCGTTCACAGTCGCTCAGAGGTTAGATTTTTATTTATTGTTTCACCGTGCCGGGGCCCGTTGCGACTTCGACCATAAACCACCGAACTCGTCTCTCCCTCGCTGGGCTCGGCTTCTTTTTTATCGCGCGACAAATTTTTATCGAAATTTTTTTTACCCGTTCGAGGAGGGAAAAAACGAAATAAATTCCGTGAGGAACACGGGAAAATTGGAGCTTTGCGCTTCCGCTTGGAGCGCTGCTAGTCAACCTCGGACGGAATGAATGAAATCCGTGTCTTGGCATCCCATTCGCCGGGGCGAAGTTTGGCGGAAGGATTTTTTTTTTTTTCCTTTCGGCGTCGCCCGTCCGGAAGTGAAAAGGAAAAAAAAATTTGCCGCTTTCCCTCCCCCCCCGGAACGAATCCTTAAACCTTTGCCCCCGGACGGCAGGCGAAACGCGGATATTCGAAAAAGGAAAACGACCTGTTTAGTGGGTCGTAAGCATTTGGGCTTGGCGATAAATATTACCAAGAAATCGACGCCCGCATTTCGTCGCCATTTTGATTATTTTAACGCCCTCCTGGTTCTAATCCGAAATTTTTTTTTCTTTTTCATCTCCTTTTTTTTTTTTTTTTTTGCGCAAGACATCACCTCGTCCGCACTTTTTCGGGCCCGCGATCGAGTTCTTTAACCAGTGATCCACTTCGCGTACCGGTAATAATCAGGATTGCCATAAAGTGAAACACCCGAGGAAAAACTTTCTCTTAATTACCTCGTCCTTCCGCTCCCCGCGTTCGGGTGCCATCTTGGGCAACATCTTGTTGCCGTGCCTCGTTTCCTGCTTTGGTCGGCGTATTTTTTTTTTATTTTTTTTTATTTTTTTTTATTTGTTTTTCATTTTCCGAGTCGGAAGTCACACGAAAAAATTTCGACGATTCCCTCTCCCGTTATCGAATTTGGGATCTGAGCCGAGAAAAGGAGAAAGGAAACGGATGTCGCAGTCATTTTAAAAAACAAAGGTACTTCCGGTACGTCACTCATCCTTGGCAATGTTATGAATGGTCACGTCTTATTTGGACAATTTGCCGCAGGTGTACGTGATCGGATTTGTTAATTATTCCGTCGCAATGCTTTTCAGTCAGCTATCGAATTCGCGGAAGCGGCGGACGGTTGTATTTAGGCATTCGTCCCGAGTACCGGAAGCGATCAGATTCCTATCCTAGAATTGTAAACCTGAAAATTTTTTTTTTCCTAACCTAAGAAAGGGATTTTTATAAAGCAGGAGGGTAAACTTCCGGTAATGTTCATGATATCGTGGGAATTTATGTCCCCTAAGTTTCGTGTCGAATTTTTTTTTTCTTTTTTTTTTTTTTTTTTTTTCTGTGAAGTTTAATTGATCCCGAAGGCGGTTTCTATCGTGCTTCCTTTCGGCAAACGCCACGGTAATCAGGCTCGACCTGTTGGACTTTTGATTTTCACCTAAAGGTTTTACCATTACGGCGCATTCGGATTCCGGTTCCTTTCACGCCCGCGACGGTTCCCGTCTCAGATTCACCCACCGCCTTGCGGAAGGGCGAAAGAATTTTGATAACTTGTCGCAAAAAAAAAGGTGCCACTTCGCATTGTTTTTTTTTTTGTGCGCGCGCGCGTGTTGGTCGTTTACCTCACCAAACGCCCGAGCTCTTCACCCCCGCGGAGCCACACCGGAAATGTGAATTGCAGTGCGAGGTACGTGAAAAAAAAAAAAAGGGGGGGGGCCACGTCTTTCGTGGATACGTCACTGAGATTGTTCGTCTGCTAATGACAGCGGTGGGAAGGAGTTGGGTCACGTGAGCACAGAAAAGCGCGTAGAAAACATTTGTGAAAGTCAAAAAGGGGGATGCGATCGAGAGGAAATAAGGAAAAGAGCGGCTCAAGACGGTTTTGAAAATAGAAAATGGCGGCTCCGGGGGAGGGGCGAGGGAAAGGACGAAGACCCCGGAAGGGATGTCGCGAGGCGCCCCCCTCCCCTCTCCTCGGATCGGACCAAAATAACCTTCGACCCTTCACAGATTCCTTAGGTTGATTTGATCGCGAGCAGATGAGCATCGATCTCGCCGCCATCTTTCCGCCTCCGTCGCTGCCAACCTAATAAATTCACTCCCGGTGATTTCAATCTCGAAGCGAGAGAATCCGCGACGGTTTTCCGCGGGGAAAAAGGGAACGTGCGGGTGAGTGTTAGGGGAAGGAGGAGAAAAACCTCAGACATTTATCGACGCGAAAGCGGTTCCCAGTTCGAGCGGCGCTGGAAGATGTCGGGACGAGATGAGACGCGCAGGAAACGGCATCGCATCGCGGGTGACCGGCGTCTCGAACTTTCCCCCCTCCCCCCAGGGGATAGAAAACGAACGGGGGAAAAAAAAAATCCCTGCAGTGCTTCGCCGAAGGAAGCAGAGAGAAAAAGGCCGTTGGACGGCTTCCCTAACGGTCACCTTGCGGGGGAAATTTTTCTTTTTTTTTTTTTCTTGTCCTCGGCGACGCGGACGCGATTGCGTCGCCGCTGAAAGGAAAAAAAAAAAAAAAAAGAAAAAGAAAAACCGACTTTGCCGAAGACCAATCGCGAATTCAACCGTTCCCCGGGTTAATAAACTTAAATAAAAGCAAATAATCAATTCCTGCATTTCGGACGGCATTATCTCTCGGTTCAGAAAATTAACAAATATTTCAGAATGCTAGGGAATAAACTTCAAAATGAGAAATCGTTAAAAAAGCAAAACTGACCTCGTTGGAATTTTCCATCCTTGCATCTTACGCGGATCCGTCTCGAGCGCGTTTCGCAAGGATTCCATGCAACGGTAAAGGGCAGGAAGGAAAAAAAAAAATAAATAAATAAATAATGGAAAGAGGAGAATTAAAAAACAAAAACTGCAAAAAAAAAACCCTAAATCGCACTGGGAAAATTAAAATGTTCTTGGATTTAATCATTTACACAGACCATTTCTTTGATCCCGGCAAAAGGGTCATTTACAATTGAAATTTTATTACAGATTTTTATTTATATCCCGCATCTTAATTGGGCTTTTAACATTCATCAGCAATAAAAACTCAAGAGCTGACTTTTTTTTTTTTTTTTTTTTTCCATTAAACGAAGTCGAACAAAATAAACCTTCAAACGATTGGCATCCGCGGTTCAGGCAATATGGCAAGGTAAGTCGCAGATATTTCTCAGACTTTTTTTTTTTTTTATTCCTTTCCCATCGCACACAAATAAACGTTAAATTTATTGCTTTTCGTCATACCGGGTTGCGGAACGTTAAAAGAGAAGGAAGCGGTTCGTTTTTTTTTTTTTTTTTTCTTCTTTATTTTTACGTCCCCGAACGTCGAAACCCGTCAGTGTCCGTCCCGCGCGGGGGCCCCGGCCGAACACCGGGTTCCTGCCGCCCGTGCCCCCTTCCCCCCCCCACGGCCGAGGTGAAAACCGTGCGGGGAAAAAGCGTGCGACAGCGCGAACAACGTTCGCAACAGCGCCGCGAGAGGACGGATTTATCGCTCGAGACCTTCTTCGTTTATCGGTTTTCCCTCGGAGAAAACAATAAATAACAAAATTTCAGATATCTCATGGGAAAATCAAGTGGGTTAGCGGTTTTAAACGGTCTCAACCGCATAAGGTAAACATGCGTAAAACGCTTGCGCTTTCCCCTTCTTTCGGCTCTCGATTCGCTCCGGAGCGATCTTCGAAACTGAATTTTCGCTTATTTTCGATTTCCTTCACCGAACTCGTACGGCGCTGCGTTTCGCTCCGGAAGCCGTCAGGAACGGTTCGGTTCCCGCTCCCTTTCCCCCTCCTCCCCCCCCCCCCAAAAAAAAAAATCTCCGATCATAAATTTTGCGAAAACGGGGATTGCTTTCCTCCGGTTGCCGCCGTTAAAAGGACGATAACCGACTTTTTTTTTTTTTTTTGTTTTGAAACTTCGATGTATCGATTTGATGAAATTTTCTCGAAGGCGGCTCCATCGAATTCAAAATGGCGCGAACAAACTCGACGAATAAGTGGTAACAAGTTGTGAATTTCATTAAAACCTCGTTAATGGGAGGGGTGGGGGACAGCCCCCGCCTAATCAAGTTTTTCGATTTCAACGTTAAAGCCCGGTTTCGTATGGATAAATAAATTAAACCGATTCGAGTCGTCGATGTTGCTGCCTCTAACGCAATTTCAATTGTTTACGTTGAAGATTTAAGAATTCTCCCCTTTAAAGTAAGAGAAATTTGCGTCGCTCGTTGGCGTTTCACATCGAACGGGTTTTTGATTGTTTGTCACCTTCGTTGTACGGTCAACTGGCGTCTAAATTTTAAAATGTCTTTCACCAGTGGGAGAATGAATTGCAGGCACTGTGATTATCTATGAAACGATTAAAATTAAAAATTTTTAGGAGGAAATTTATAGTGACCGGCCCTCGTTGTTTGATGAAGTTAACTTGGATTAAACTTAAATGATGTATAAAAATTGGTTGGAGCTCTTTTCTCACTTGGAAAGATACAAAAATTAAATTTATGTCAGTCATTTGTGTTTTTTTTTTTTTTTCCTTTTATTCTTTCAATGTGACAGGTCTGATAACGTTTTCCACCCAAAACCATTGGAAACCCTTTATAAAAGAGTTCCATTATAAGAACAAATTGGAAAAAATTGCTTTTTCTACCTTTCCAAATTTAGTTCACACATTAAATGTTAATGCATTGCAACTTTTGCAATTTCACAATGAGCTTTGTGACAAATAGTCTAAACAAGTCTTCAACTTCACCATGTTTCATTGGAAGATTTTTAATGTTTATAAATTGAGCCCTGTGAAAATTACTGTAGCTGTTTCATGTAACTTTCAATAGAAGAAATACAAAAAATCAATGATATTTTCTTTTCAGCAAAGTTGTGTGTCAAATAATTTAATATATAACCTTTGCTCCATGCAAGAGAAAGCAAGAAGAGTTGATACAAATTAAAATAAAAATTTTCTGCAACTTTCTCAAGTTTTGACTGGAATTTGACATCTGGGTATATTATCTTATCACTAAAAACAAAAAGTTAGGTGTAAAGATAAGAATGATCTTCATGCAACATTTAAAATTTCTGTATTGAAACACAATTTATATTTGAATTATGTGACTAAAAAATAATTAGTTGCAAGCATGAAAGATTTGTCAATCTTGTTTTAAAAACAAATTGTTAGTGGTATTTTTTTTTGCATTTTTCAAAGGATGCTTTGTTCATAGAGTATTAAATGGATTTCTTTTTTTTTTTTTTTTTCCAAAATACTGTGACTTTATTTAATGTGTAATCTGCATATTAATTTCTTTTGTGCTTTTGGTACCATTAAGTATTTTTACAGCAGTGGCCACCAAATGATGAATTGCCTTTTTAAATCACATTGTCATTTTCCATCTTTTTCACTCTTTTTTTTTTTATTTTTTTTTTTTTTTAGATGACTTTTGAATAAAAGAGAAAACTTTACTTAAATAATGCAACATAAATTGTGAATTCTTCCTTTTTTTTTTTTTTACATTCTTAAACCATGTTCCGAATGAGTTTGTGCTTGGTTATATGGGGTAAATGGTACATTGAAGTAATATAAAATAATTCTTGATGCTGTTGATTAACAGTTCATCATGAATAATCTAAATAGTGAATTCATTCCTTCCTTTTTTTTTCTTTTCTCCCATGACTAACATGAGTAAGGTGTTTTAAATTGCTTCCCATTTACTTAACAAACTACAGAAACATAAATGATAATTGTTAAGTTAAGCTGTGGCTTAATTTAAATTAATCATTGTTAATAAAATTGTGCAGGACAAAATAACTTACTAATTTAAAATTTTTATAGAATGATTTTTTAAATTTTCCTTTTTTTTTTTTTTTTTTTTTTAAAATTCCCATTGCAAATCGCAAAAAAAAAGATTGGAAAATAGTTAAATATAATAGAAACATGTTAAGTAGAAGTCTGGATTTGTTGCTTGACTTTGTACAAGGTTAAGATTTAGTTAATTGGCTCTCACTGGGTATTTAATTATTTTAAGATTTCTTTTTTTTTTTTTTTAAATTGGTTCTCTCATTGAATGAAGAACTATTTTCCATTCAGGTTTAAGAAAAACGTCCACGTTTATCGGTGCAAAGTTTGATCTGGATCTTCACCGATTAAGCAAAATACCAAGTGCTGTGACATTCAATAAATCATTTGATTTTCTCTGTTATTTACCCCGAAAAAATGTCACTCATTCCTTTTTTTTTTTCAGTCGGGTTAGTGAAATTTTATTTTTCCTTTTTCTTTTGAAAACATTCCCATGTGAACGTGTATATTTACGAAGAACTAATTTCGGTATTTTTTTTTTTTTTTTATCTTTTAAAATACATGTGTAGCAATTTATTTATCAATGAACGACATTTTAATTGGTAAAAGTACAAAGTAAGGGCGGAAAATATTTGTGTTAAAGGTCAAATACCGTTAGAAACATTTTCAGATTTATTTTAGTATAGAAAAAAAAAAAACTATTTCGTAAAAGAAAAGAAAAACACGTTTAGGCGTGGTCTTTTTTGATTTTTTTTTTTAAATGTTTTAAATTCTTGAGATGTATCTGCAGCGTTACATACAAGCATTAAATTGAATTGTTCTCTAATTGTTGTAGGAACCTATTAAGATAATAGAAATGGGAAAGACTGAAATTTTCTACACCAAATTGAGACAAAGACCAAAGGAATGAGAGCTAAATCTTAATAATGGTCTCCAATGGAATTCCCATTCCGTCAATTAAACATTTCGGGCTCTTAACCAATAATATTTTATGGCCCCCTAACCGTTTCTTTTTTAAGTGATAAAAATTGTGGAATTGATTTTTCCCCCGGAGATTTACAATAAATTTTATTTTTCTCGAAGGTAAAACAGTTTATGGTGCGAGGAGCGCTCAAACCACAAAGGGGAATGCGCAGCGTTTACCGTTATCGGCGTGTGCGTGCCGCTCGTCGGACGGACAGGCCTGCGGCCCATCGAGCGGCAGGTCCTTTGGGGCTGCGCACCGCGGTGCGACGGAGCCCCCGAAGCGAAGGAAGCGGAAACAAAATCCGAGAATCGCGAGCTTCCGTCCGTCCGAGTTGGTCGCCGCTTCCGATTCCGCGAGTAGTCCGGAACTCGTCGGCCGAGCTTTGCCGACCGCTCCGACGCAAATTCTTTTCCCCGTCGTCCTCGACGGGGACAGCGCAAGCTCCGCCTGTCGCGCACCGATCCGAATTTATTCTTGATTTACCGCAGGTGAGCCGGCGGAGGCGCCGCCAACATTTCAGTCGGGAAATAGGATTCCGGTCCGAGGGGTGAACCGATCCGGGACGAAGCCGAGGAAGTTGGAGCCCCGACGGAAGTGGCACGCAGGTATTTCGGCGTCGATTTGTTCGGTTTTCATTTGGGCGCAACTGCAAAGCGTCTTTGCTTCGGTCTGCCGTTTGCTGTTGCGACAAGTAAATTTTTTTCCCGTTCTTTTGATTAATCTCTTCTTGCGCCGTGGAGCAACGCAATGAAAGCTGCACAATTAGCGTTCTCGCGTGCTTACAATGAATCTTCTCCAAAGGTGAAAGAGAGTAAAAAAAAAAAAAAAAAAATTTTCTTTATTCTTTGGTTGTAGGGCAGAAACGGATCAAAGGTTACTTCTAGGGTGTAATTGTTCGTAAAGAGAAGAATTATTTTTCTGTACATCCATAGATAAAGTTTCCAATGGGAGATGATCGTGTAGCGTCGAGCGTTGCTGGGCGTACACCGCATAATGTCAACTCATAAAAGCATCTTGTATCAATTCACATTTTGAAAAAAAAGAGAAAAACGTTAAAAAAAAATAAAAATAAAAATAAAAATGCGCACACGACATCGGACTAAAATATTTTCTCGTACACTTATTATGAAGGTTCGATTTTTTTTTTTTTTTTTTTATGGTCGCGATTAACCTAAATAAAATGTTTAACGTGATTTTATTTTTCTTTTTTAGGTACGAAAGCGATTTCGAGTTTTCCGCGACACGTAAAATGCGCCAGACGGTTCACAATCTAAAACTTCATATACATATATATTAAGGCATTACTCATATTTACACATTTGTGCGGATGAAGAATTTACGAAGTGCATGCAAAGCCATTTAAAATATTTTCACCATTCGAGAAAATGAAAGAAAGAAAATGTTGAAACTTGCAAATTTCTGTCTTTAATTATTGAAACCTCGTTTGTGAGAGATATATATCTTTTTAAATGTTAATTACACCAATCGCGAGGAGAAAAAGGCAATTATAAATATATATATATATATATACGCTCGCGCATACATACGAATATGTATTTTCTTAAATTGAAATTTGAACACTGATATTTTTCGCTTTTCAGATAAGGCTTTGAAAAGGTTTCAGTCAATTTATATTTTTTCCATCTTGAAAAAATGGCTCTCACGTATTCACCAAAACGAAATTGGATGTCGCCAACAGTGAGATAATCTAAACAACTTTTAGTTTTAAGTAGAAAGATTTATTTTATTTTTTATTTTTTTTTTTTTTTTAACGCACATTTTAATTTTGTGCCTGTTTAACCGTTTCGACTATTTCGATATATATATATATATTTTTTTTTTTTTTTTTTTTTTTTTTTTTTTTGACAAACTTTCAACGCATTAAGATATCCAACATATTCAGGATCAGCGCTTCGATTTCAGTTTTTCTTTCTTCTTTTGGGAAAAGAAAGGTAAAAGAGATACAAAAACGCTGCAGCTTTTTAATTTGTGAAATCGCGCTGAATTTATATTTGCTATTTTTTTTTTTTCTCTTTTGTCCCCAAATGATTCGGGTATTTGTCAGTGGCAGTTTTTAAATGAAAACATTCGAATGTTTTAATTGCGAGAATACCTTGTTGGCTCACAAACGAAGGAAATTAGTTGAGGGTAGTTGGGGAAAAGGGGGAAGAAATAAATTAGATTTTTTTTTTGTTTTACATGTATTTTGACCGATTTTGAAAAATCCGCTCCATCTCATATATATATATATGCGTATGTATCATATATGTTTGGAGAAAAGCACGCGTATGTAGCTTCGGTAAATAAGAAATTTTCATAATTGAAAAATCATGTCTTGCAAGTCGTATCAGCAATAAATATTTTCGCATACATATATTTTTAGATTACGTTAATCCAATGCAGTCGGACGTTTTAAATAATAATTTAATGTCACATCTGCGATGCTGATTCGAAAAGAAAAATTTTTTTGAATGCAGAACACTAAGTCAACGTTACGTTGGAAAAGTTTTTTTTTTTTTTCTTGTTGATTTTTATTTTTATTTTTGACAAGTCGCGAAAACGAGAAATTAAGCATAATAATAAAACATAATAAAATTATATTATTTTTCACTCGCGAACGCAAAATGCCGAGACGAAAACGTTCGCGACTTTTTTTTTTTTTTTTTTTTTTTTGATGAAAAATGTTCGAAAAATTTGGGTCGTGCCATTCTTTTTTTTCCGAACACGGCACGCGGGCGGCGAAACCCGAATTTCTTTCCCGCCCCCCTCGAAACGAGGGCAGGTTTTCAGGTTCTCGACGGTACGGTACCGAATCCGTTCGCCTTCCTCTTACGGAGGCGAACGTGAAGCGCGAGCCACGACAGTTAAAATCAAATGTATTTGCCGTTGTAATCGGCTATCGCGTTGAATATCCGAACGTAGGTTTCGGCGGGCAAACCCAGGAACGCGGCCCGCGTCGGCGGCACCGAGCGCGCGCCCCTTCTCAAAAAGTAGTCGTCGTAGTTGTCGTAATCGCTGACCGTGTACTTTGCATAGTAAATGGCAGCAAATGCCGAGTAAATTAGGATTCCGATTGTGAAGAGCTGAAAAAAAGAAGCGGCAAAACTTTTTTTTTTTCCCCCCATTCACATTTTACAGTGTCAAATTTTTGCTTTTTCTCCTTCCCTTCCTCGCTCTCTCTCGAGGCGAACCTTTCCGGAAGGTTTCACTCACCTGAAACACGACCCAGAATTTGTACGATCCCTCGGTTATGAGGAAGTCGTAGTAGCCCAGCCACGGCTTGGCTTTCGGTTTTCCGACGTCCTGATAGTCGCGGTCGATCATTCCCCGTCCGATGTCCGCGCTCCTGCCGGACCTGCCGAGAGAGAGAGAGAGAGAGACGGGTTGGATAAGCGGAAAAGTAATTTTCATCTCGTTTCGCCGAGTTGCCCGCGGGATCGGAGGCGGTTTTTTTCCCTGAGAAACATTTCGGAAAAATATACCTAATCAAATGCGTTGCGTTACCGTGATTTGTGTCATCGGTCACCGGTGCGTGCTCGCCGGTTATCTGAACGCGCTCCGCGGAGGCGATCACTTGCGACAGTTCCAGCAGGACCGCCAGGCTTAAAGCCGTTCTGAACGGTCCTCTCATCGTCGATCCGAAAAATGAATCCCTGAAAATTCAAACATTGCCGCTTGTGAAGAACATTTCGGAAATCTCCAAAAAAACCGTGTCCGAACCTTTCGGAGCGAGATGCCTGGTACCTCAAATGATTTGAATTTTTTTCTCTCTTTTCCCCGTGCCGCGGCAAATCCGCCCGACCTCTCTTTTCCTTTTCCTTTTCCACGCGAAGATGTGCACCCTCCGACTTCGGCTCGAAATGCTAACTCGAAGATTAGTTTTTCATATTTATTTTTCCGACGATCGAACTGCGGAACGTTGCTGCCGATTCCGGAATCGAACGGTTACTGAACGACGCACGTTAAAACAATACTGTTACGAATCGCCGCAAATCAATTAATACTTAATTTTGCCGATACAAATTAGTTGGATAAATACAATGGGAAAACAAAAGCTCGGATCGTGTCGCCCGAACGTTGCCTTAACTCAGGAATTTTTTGTTTTTTTTTTTTTTTTTCGGGTATGCAAACCGGGAAAACCGACGCCGGGAGGCTCTCCGTTTGGGGGGAAATCCCCCCCCCCCCGGAAGCCCGCGAAAAATCCTGAAAGATCTCCGGCGCGATCCGGGAAACGTGCCGGTCTGATGGAACAGCTCGGGAAATCGCTTCCCGATTTTTCACCTTTTTCCCGTTCCTTCGGGTGCGCGACGAAAACCACTCGTTTCAGACGGCCGTCGCACCGCCCGGGTCGCACTTCGGCGACGCACCCGGGTTAGGCGTCGGATCGCCAAAAGCGTCCCGACGACAGGAGAGGCGAAACCGATGCGTTCCCTTCGGGAAACCTCGAACAGTTTTCATTTGCAGGCGTTATGCTTCTTCATCGATTTTTGGCCTTAATTGAAAATTATTTTTGTCCGCGGCGCGCGGGCGTCGAAGACGGGAAGGAATCTTCACGCGTTTTCACCATTTACCGACCGAAAGACTCTAATTTGTAACGGGAAGAGCCACTTCGATGTGCAATCCGCGTGACGCTGCATTGCAAACGCAGTTGACCCGTTAGCGTGGCTCTCGAGGTATATGGAACGGAGGCGAAAAAGAAAATACACGTTTTAATTACGGTAGTTTCTTTATTCGAAAAATATTTTTGCATATCAATACATTTTGCAGACGGAGAGAGAGAGAGAGAGAGAGAGAGAGAGAATATGCATCCGATAAAGTCGTCACAAAGTAAGAGACCTTTTACAAATTTTCCCTTCGGAGCAAACAAAATGAGAGGATAAAAAAGGTTTTGCACAAATACAAGTGGAAAAACCATGAATATGACATAACCCATTTGCATTTTGACCGTCGTCTCGTACCCGATGCTTTTTCTCGTGTTTTTCGATTTTCACGTTGCTCTTCGCAAGATTACGTGTCACTTTGGATGGCACGTTCATTCAAATACATCAAGTAAATTATCATTTAACTGAAGTCAGACTCTGTATCTCACGTCTAATATAATACTTTCATAACTTTTTCACTTTCGTTGGAGCACCCGGAACATTACTTGCCGATTGTCTTTCATCCGGTGTGAAAAGGAATGATTTTGCTGCGTGAAAAGAAAATGTACTGAATCAAACTGGATGAAATTGGTAATCGTTAAATATATATATGAATAATTTTAAAATCTTATC
Source organism: Ricinus marginatus (assembly GCA_028565995.1). NCBI lineage: Eukaryota > Metazoa > Arthropoda > Insecta > Psocodea > Ricinidae > Ricinus > Ricinus marginatus. Next base: position 1,047,220 of record JAOWBB010000009.1, on the reverse strand, counting down.
ATCCCGTGGATGCGAGTTTTATAATCAGAAATTATAGAAAAAAAAAAAAAAAACCATTTTATATTTGCATTTTCTGTCAGGGACTTTAATTTTTTCAGCTTTGATAATAAATTCTAGAGCTTTTCACAGTTAATATTTGTCCGTAGAATTTTAATTAGAAGCTTTAAATTTTTACTTAGCTCGTTATATATATATATATATGTATGTATTTTGTTTTTTATGAAGACCGCTGAAAAGCTAGATAATGACTTTTGTACCCGTCTTGGCAGAAATAAAAACTTTCAAAGATATATGGCTCCTTTTAAGGTCCAAATTTAATGTTTTGTGATATGCATTATTCCCTGTTTATATAGCTTATGCAGATCACTGCATTGAAGATGCAAAGAGCAATTTGACGTTTAAACTCGATGCTTATTTAGTTTCTGATGTGAACAACAAAGCACATTGGTTTGAAATCAATTTCATGTGGTTAAATCGGGACCTGAACTGAAATGGAATCAGGTTCTGTGCAGAAATTCAGTGAATTTGTCTGTCGAGTTTAAATTGCACATATTATGTGGCACCTCCGATCTGGAAAGCGAGGAAAATGAAGGGAAAACCCTCTGGAAAGTGAGACGAAAATCGAAATATTCTTATATAAATTTATTTTTCGTTCCATCAATCGCGTTCTCGTACTTCTCCGTCAGCAGGTCGATTTTCCTGTTTCTCCTGTGCTTAACAAATCCCAAATGCTCATCCTTCAAATCCCAAAGCTTCTCCGGGAATTGTATTTTGTGCCTGGCGACGGATTTCAAGACCAAAGCCCCTATGTAAATGATGAAGTAGACGCTGAATATGAGCGGGACGTACCACAATTTCCGTCCCAGGAAGTAGTAGCTGTAGGGGCGTTTGTTCACCCGATCCTCGTCTTCCACCAAATGGTGATGAAAGTCTTCCGGATGATTCTCCACTACAACGTAGTCGTGGTAGTCCAACGGCTTTTTGCTCGGCAGCTGATACTGCGGGAAATGGTCCGACTCCAGCCAGGAGTGCTTCGGTTCGTTCTCATCGTATCCCGTGACTTCCGGCTTCTTTTGCTTCCACGTCCCCGACAGTTTCGACGGCGTCCACGCCTGATCCTTGTGCGCGGCGTAATCCCCTTGCCGTATCTCGTTCCACGTCTCCTCCTTCATCGGTTTCGGCGATCCGCCGTAGGAGCTGGGCGAGTGAGCGCTGCTCGTTTCCGAGTTTTCGATCGCGTAGTCGCTCGCGGACATTTTCCCCGGTTTGAGCTCTTCAAGATCTGCCTCGTAGGAGGTTTTCATCGCGTTCTTGTTGTAGGAGTCGGCGGCGTTTGCAGTCAGCGGATTGTACGGGGGAAAATTGCCGATGGGCTGGTACTCCAAATCCGTTTGCGCTTTGAAATTTTTCGTTGTTCCGTCCAACTGGTACCTGGGTTGCCAAACGTCCTTACTTTCCGTGGAAAAGTGAGCCTTCTGCGGGGTAAAGTCAGGTTTGCCGGTGAATTTGTACATGAGAGCCAGCATGTTGACCAGTCCGTTGAAGTATTTCAGCATGGTTCCCGAATCAATTGTCGTCTGCCTGGAGAGAGACTGATCGGTGCTTTCTTCCAGATCGTCGAAATCATCGTAGTAGGTTTCATTCACGTCGTCGATTGCACGCGGTGTCAGATCCGTTGCCTGGGTCGAAGTCACGGGTTCGAACCTGCACAAAAAAAGAAAGACAAATATTTGATATAATTCTGCTTCTGCGGGGTTAATTTTCGTTCAAAATTAACTTTTAAATCCAGTAATTATCAAAGGAGTTTTTCTTTCGCATATCGCATGCCGCAGCCATGCCAACAGTCACGCAGCAACGTGATTGGAATTCGCAGACGAGGCATCAATATTTTGACAGTGTCCCTTTACCTTTAAGCCTTCTCCCATGCCTCCAACCACAAAATACGAATAATTCTAAGCCATCGACATTTTGCGCACGTAGATTTTTGCCTTCACGATTTTGTTTGAAAATACAAGAGCTACGTGTGACGTCGCTTTTTCTGACGCCCCGCGTCCGTGAATTTTAAGGCATACTCACGCTTTCGTTTTGTTGTCGACCGAACCTCCGCGATTGGTCGAAACTTTGGCGTAGTTCGATATCATTTCAGCCAGTCCGAAAGCTTGTGCGCAGCCCAAAACCGCAAGAATCACAAACGCCGAGCTCATGGTTGAAAGGCGAAAAAGTCCGTTCGGAGATCAAAACCGTCAGAACGTGAGAGGAAGGAGACCGGTTCTGCCGATGTCTTGGGCGCATCCAGTTGACATAAAATGTCGGCTACCGATTGGTAGCGGGTCATTATCAAGTCCAGTTTTCTTGTTTGATCAGCACTAATCAAGTTAGCACATGGCAGAACCGTCGAAGAATTAACCGTTTTTTCGCTGCAGGGGCGTCCACCGGGTCCGCTGCGATCTCTTTCCACGCGGACAGCATCGCGACGACGAATATTATTTAACCATAAATCAGGTTATTTCTTGCATGTATTCTGTTACGAGCTTCGAAATATGTATGACGCTGGGTTTCGCATCAAGTTCTCTCTCTTATTGTGTTAACATCAACATTAAAATGATTTCTATTAAGTTGTGCATCAGTTAGTATCGGTATAATATAAATACATATATATATATATAGATAGAGAGAGAGAGAGAGAGACAGGGAAATAATGTAATATAGAGACATACATACATTTGCATGTCCAAATATAAGTTTATTTTAATTTTTATATTAATATTCAGGTGTTCGGGACTCGCAGCAGAAATATTCCTGATTTATGCGATTGAAGAGATGTTCAAATGTCATAATAAGCGATCGTTTTGATGTACTATAAGTAAATGTAGATACCGAAACACAGTGAATGATACGAAATTTAAAGCAGGAAAAGAAGAGAAAACTGAATTTACGTATGTATATTTAAAAATTGTAGTAAAAGAATATTTATATGTAATACAAATATTATGGAAAATATTTTTAGTTTTTGGCTAGCCAGCTGGCCAAAATCTAACTGCAGTAGTTGGGTTTCCAACCCATCTAACACAGTGCTAAACATCATTAATCAAGCAAATCTTCTGTACAGTCTCTTTTTTTTTTTTTTTTGGTTTTACATTATATCCGGTAAGAAACTAATATTTTCTTATAACTACAATATCACAATGAATTTGACGAATTCTTATTTAACTTAAACTACATGAAATATTTAAATTCGCGATTCTTCGTCCTCTTTGGTTTTGTTCGTGTGTACATCGTGTACACCGATGGCCTCTCTCCCTGCACCCGTCTTCCGGTCATTTCCTTTGTCTTCGTCTTCGGATTTTACGTAGCTTTCGTTTTCGCATCCTTCCGGTTCCTTTCCCGCAGTAGGATTGAGCGTTTTGTCGGGGCTGACTTCCGCCATCGGTTCCTTCCCTTTTTCCGCGATCGTTTTCGCGTCCGCTTCAACCCTCTTCGGTTTTTCCTTCGGTTCCTTTTTGCAAATGTCGTTGCATTCTCGATTAGGTAGCTTCTTCAGGTATAAACTGTTGATGAAGGCGAAATTGTTGATTTCGGTGGGCAAAGGATTGTGCGCGATCAACATGCGTTCATATTATACGTGCAGATTTTCCTTTTACTTACTGATAAATCAAAATGTACATTATCCCTATTGTGATTGTGCCGACTGAAAATATCTGGAAGGTTGCTCTCGTACCATAAGCTTTCATGAGGTATCCGCCTATCAGACTCCCGGCTCCTTTCCCTGAAACGAAGATTTTTCGCTTAAACACTTTTTTAAATTTTATGGATATTTAATTTAATATATATTTGGATGTTTAATTTAAAATATAACATAAAATTTAAAAAAATGTTTATGCCGCACAACGATTTTATATTTAGTCGCGTGTATTAAACGAAATGTATCTAATATGATAAAATAACAAATTTATGCTTCGGAGTCGTTGTGAAACAGAGAATGGCTGTCGGAATTTTCGTACTTTGCAGGCGAAAACGAATTGCTTACCTACACCGAAATACAATCCACCAACCAATCCCTGAATGCTTCCGTCGGTGGTGGTCGTCGACAGTTTAGCAGCATAAGTGATAGCCGCTGTGAAAGCAAGGGAGGAAGTAATCGATTCCATTGCTTCGAAAAACAAGCAGTGATAGGGGTTGTAAATTAGAGAATAACCTGCGGACCAACGTGGACGAAAGCACTTTAATATTGCTGGAAAGCAAACAAAAATAAAAAAGAAGGAGAAATCTCCGAAGTTTACCCAACAATCTGACAGCGTAGAAAACGAAACCGATGAACAAAATATTGGCGTGGCCGACTTTGTCGATTATCGGACCCGAGAACATGAGAACGGGGATGCCGGCAACCCCGCTTACCGTGATGGTGATGCCCATGAGAGACCTGCTCCCACCAAGATCTTCCAAAAACCAAAAAAGGAAACTCTCGATGTAGCCCCAAGAGGAACCTAAAAGGAAGGCAAAGCGAGAGCGAGTAAGGGTGGCGAAATAAAGCTCTCGCGAGGGCTAACATCCGAAAGGGTTACCTCAGAGAGACTCACCCAACACGAAGCACGTTCCCAGGAGGCACAAAACCTCGGCGTTTTTCATAATTTGGATGAAGTCGGAGACGACGCTCGTCGCGGCCTGCTTGAATTCCAAGTTGATGAGGAGCATCAGGAAGCAGGAGACGAATTTCAAAGCGCCGTACAAGTAAAAGGCTGGGCTGCAAGAACAGAATGGAAACCATTGGAAATTTGTTGTGGGATCGGGAGAAATCTCGCGTCTGAAAGTGATTTCGTCCGCACCTGAAGTCAGTTCCGGACTGTCCGGAGCTTGCGTAGTCTATGAGCAGTCCCGACAGCGGAGAGGCTATCATGCCGCCGATGGAAAAATAGATTTTCTGAAGGCCGTAGTCGGCTTTCTGTTCTCGGAGTATGGCAATCACGGCCACCTCGTACAAGGCGTACGACGTGCTGCCTAAATTGAAATTTTACAAAAAAAAACCCTCAGAAAGGCGGAAATTCAGTAAAACGGCAAATCGGGCGACAGAGCGATTTCGACTCTGCCGCGAAGTCAGGCGCAGAATTATTTTATTTACACTGTTCATAGTTTTAACGTTCGCTTTTCACATGAAGAATATCGCGGCCCGGGCATCGCGGTGTCTCGGTTTTGTGACCTCACATGAACAGCAGTTCTACAAGTCAAGAGCGCCTTGAGACCTCTAAACCGTACAAAGGGAGAGAAAAAGGAAATGATACAATCTGCAATTGTCCGCTTCCTGCTGAAGTCATCCTCGGGCCTTCATTTATGCACTGACATCCTCGTTAGGAGCATAATCACCTATTGAGCAGTCCGCTCACGTTTGCAGAGAACTCACCTATTACTCCAATTAAGACTCTTACTACAAGATACGACCAAAACGTCAGCTCCGGATCGTACTCCACTTCCTTCCACAGATTCGTGCAGATCTCCTCTCTTTTCGCCGTCATCAGGCATCTGGGTTCGCACTTCGGCAGTTCAATTGGGTTAGACGACTGGCGATCTGTCTCCGGATCGAGGGGATAAACCGACACCACGAAAGATCCGATCGTCTGCAAACATTTATATCGAAATTTTAAAAGCATATCATCGCATTGCATATAACTGAAGGTTATATGCGGTCGACTATGTGGAAAAGCGTTTATGCTAGTGCTGCTTAACTCATCGGTTACTGCACAAAGCTACCCTCTTAATGTATGTCGCTGCTGTTATTTATACCTTATTGTTTATAATTATTATCGGGACGTAATGCGTTTAATGTTTTTATTACGTTCGCAGTATGCTGGCGTAATGTACATGTTTTGCCCTTACAGTTTTTTTGGAGTGGATCGAATGTTCTGTTGCTTTTTTAAGCGGATCATTCATCAGCATTACTGCCGATCTTACCATAATGTGCGGTTCGTGGCATGCGACACTCATAAAATCGGAGACCGCAGTTGAATTTGCGCCATCCATCACGTCACGGAGTGTTATTTGCTTCCCCCGAAGCCATTTCGATATCGGCGATCCGCCGGCGTTTGACTCTGCCCGTGCAGCGGGGGGCGCGCCGTCGGCGGCGACGGAATCCCCGGCGCCGGGCCCGTGAATGGAGCACAAGAGTCCCGCCCGGGACTCGCTCTCGGATCCGGGTCCCGTCGAGGAAACGTGCTCCTCTCCGTGCGCGTGCCCCGCAGCCTTTCCGCACCTCAGGTCGAAAAGTCCGTCCGATGGGAAGAAATATCGATCCTCGGATATGCGAAGGATGGATCTTTTGTAGCGTTCGGGGTTTTTCATTTTCCTGACGCGGAGGACGTCCTCCTTCGTGAGCGGCACGAACGCGTCCTCCGACGTCAGGTTGTACGTGATCGATCTCCTCTCGCTGTCCGTCTCGAATCTAACGACGTAGCTCTTGCCTTCGAGGAGCAAATCGCGTGATTCTTTCGCTGCGTCGACCAGGTATGAAAACTCCGGCGCTGCACCTTAGAAAGGGAAAAGCGGAGTTCGCTTTCATTGCGCTTCCTTTTATTACTTTGAAGCCGAGGCGCTGCTTAAGAAAATTCAGGCACCCTACCCGAGGTCCAATTGTTCGGCTGACACGCCAGACCGCAAACTTCCAATTTCATTTCCAGATTGAGTAAGGTCTTGTTTGACAAACTTGTCTGACAAGGAATACTTTCCGCCAGTCTCGCATTCGGATGACCTGAGGTAATGACAACAATATAAATGTTAATTTAGATTAAATTTATGAAACTCTTGTTCCGAGCATTATTAGCTACTGGAAGTTATTGACCTAAATTATTATCTTGAATGCTGCTGCATCCGAAATCGAGCAGAACCTTTTCCGGAAAAATCATTTTAATTCGTCCGGCAGGTACCAAGAGAAGGAGAAGAGAAACCAAGCCTCCGATAAGGGAAAAAAATGATAATAATATCTGAAAATATAAAACAACATTATTAAGCATTTTTTCTCTCGTATGCAACTCTGATGATTTCAACAGTTAAAACTATAAACAATTAGCGGCCTTTGTCTTGGGACGCTTAACCTTAAAACGCTGATGTTTCTCCCATTTCGCTGCGGACCGGAGAAACAGGTTCGAATGCGGTACGCAAAAAAACGGGAACTACCTTAAAGTTTCCTATTTTGTCGGCCGCCATTCCCGCCAGAGGTGGCATCACGATGCTTATAACAGGTATCACAGCGGACATGATCGCAGTTTCCTCCACCGTCATTCCCAGCTCTCGCATGTGAATCGTCAGGTAAGGATACAGAACGCATATTGCTGAAAGATACGAATAATTATCCGGTCGGGGATACCTTCCGAATCGACTCACGGCACCGGGAAAACCCCCCCCCCCCCCGAACCGGTACGGGGACGGGAGACGAAATCGGCGGAAATCCGTCCGCGCCCCCCCCCGGGACATTTCCCAAAGCTCGGAGGCGAGGGGCTCCCGACGCGGCGACGTCGGGAAACGTCGTCGCCGCCCGGAGCCTCGAACCCGGTCCGAGCGTCTCGTCCGGTTCTCGACTCTCGAGTCGTGGCCCGAAGCAAGAGACGTGGCACCGCTTGCTTTGCGCCAGAAAAGGGTCAAGGATGTGGCTTGACCTACGGATCGCACGAACGCGGTCGCAACTCACTTGTGGCCTGCACGAAGAAGAGCATTTTGAGCGGGATCAGCTCCTTCTGCTTGAAATCCTTGACGATCCGCGTCACCGCTTTCCCGACGAACTTCTGCAGAATCATTTTCCTCGGCACTTCCTGTTTCTCCGCTCGCCTCTGTAACGTCTCGCCGTTGAGAACCTTCCCGACGTTTGCTTAGGTTTCCCGGCTTTTCATCTTTTTCCCCGTTTCCGATCCTAACCCTGAGAGAGAGAGAAAAAAAAGAGGAGTTTTTTTTGCCCGCCGTCAGTTTCTGAAGTCCTTTCCGTTATGTTACCACCTTTTTTTCACATCTCGGAGGGCGAGAGCTGCAAGCACTGTGTCAGCTCCGTAACCAACAAGTGCAACATCTGAAACAATGTAATACGTTAGAGGCTGCAACACGCCGTTCATCCTTATACACACGTTCAACTTATGCACCGGTGCAAGGAGCTCATCGCTTTGTTTGGTGTCGTAACTGAGCTAAGAAACAACATAAATGAAATACAATGTCATATCTCAGGTTAAGGATATATAGGTCCTAGGTGCTTAGATACGATGCTAAGAGTGGCATAAATTTATACGCATTGCTGAATCTTTGTATACGGTTCCATGTGGCGCGATGTACGAGTTGTTAATAAATTCGCAGCATCGTTGGTTAAAAATACAAGAGGGACGACCGTAAATAATGCACTCTGCATAAAAAAATAATTCATCGTGGTGATGATCGCCGCCATTATATATATATATATATTTTTACATAAACATGAAGTTTTGGAGAGATACTTATGTTGAAATGTATTTGTTTCAGTTTTGGGGGCTGATAAAAGAAATGCGGCTGTTCCGTCTCATTCATCGAGATCTCATTTGGAGCTATATAATCTGGGAAGACGTCGGCGAACCCTTGGCGCGGGGTTCGAACCGCATTCGGGGTTGCCAACGTTCGAATCTTAAATGCGGGACAACAACCCTTCGCGATGCCGGGAAACTCGGTCCGCCGACCCTGTCGTTTGACGCGCGATCGACAGATGCCCGGGGAACAAGGATCGAACCTTCCCCGACGCGACAGCGTTCCCCTTCGAGCCGTGCAAACCCGACGTTCCAGCAGGGTCTCTCAGCGATCCGACAGTAAACTTTTCGTTCGGTCACCCTTTTCCAGTACCGTTTTGCTGTCTGCCGATCACGGAATTTGAGCCGCGAAAAGGTTTTTTCTTTTTTTTTTTTTTTTTTTTTTTGGCATTTTTTGGCTTTTCCCGAACAGTATAAAAAAGGAGAGAGGAAGAGGGCGGAGCAGCGTTTGACCGGTGCACGAACGCGTGCGAATAAAAATTTTCCAGGTTTAATTTTGTCGCTAACAATTCCGGTGAGAAACATTGATTTGAAATGTTTTCGCCGTTGACGGTCGAGGTTGGTGCGCCTGCTTTTGAAATTAATTGTTGTTGATGGTATAATCTGCGGCAGGAGGTTTTTATCAAACTTTGCAAGAGCGTGGAGTGGATCTCTGGGCCGAAATGGTTTTTCGCCGCTTCGGTAACGGAACGCATGCCCGTCGTCGGAGCAAACACCTCGCGTGGTTTGCTAAAGAAGACGAACGAAGTAGGAGCAGTTCCATCCTTGGCCCGGGCGAAAGGTGACGGGGAAAGAAACCCCGAGGAGGGGAAAATTGTCGCCCGAATTTGAAAATTCGCTGCGAATCCATCGTCGCATAATGAAAATAAAAGGCTTCCGCATCCTGTTTGCATAGAAAAGCCAGTGCAAGGCCGCCTGTAATTTGTGCTTTTTTTTTTTCGCGTAATTACGATTTAAGGACAGTTTGCAGTGCTTTGTGATCCCATCGCAATGGGATGCTCCACCGCGGTTTGCGTGCGTTCGTTCCTCACGTCATTAACGCGCGATTCCGGGTTGCGGAAGGCTCCGTCGGCGGGTTTCTGAACGCTCTCCGAATCGCGTTAAGTCCTCCTTTTAACCTGCTTGCCTTGCCGTCGAGTTTGCGGCTTTTTTCCAGCCCCGGCCGAGGAAAGGGACGGGGGCTTCCTTTCCCTCGCATCAAAGTGAGCGACGAGCCTTGCTCTTGCCGTGACTCCAGGGCGGCCTCGCGCTTCGGCTCCCCTTTCCGGCTCTCGCGGCAAACGAAGCGTTTCCAGTGCTCGAAAAGCCGAGCTCTAACTGGAACCTGCCTTAGTTTGCGGGACAAGAAACCGTAGCGTGCCGGTACAGGTTTTCAGTTTCAGAGTCGGCACCTCTCTCCGAATCCAATTTTGCTCCGTATTCAAACGAGAGATCGGTCGGACAGCAAATCGGTCTCGGATTCCATTCGAATCCGCAGGCGATTTTGATTGTTTCGGCGAACGCGGGAACGGATTCAAATTTTAACTGCTTCCCCCGGAAGCCGCTTCCCGGGTCCCGTCCCGTCTCGCGGCACGTTGGCAGCACATGCGCCGTTACTATCGAGGAGATTTGCCGGAGTTGTCGACTGGAATGACCTAAAGAGCTATTGCAAAATTCACGAACAGCATTTAATCATCGTTAATAACTATTGGGAAATGCCAAACTGGGAAACAAGCCGCGTGTAGCGCTTTTCTGAATATTTCAATAAGGACAACCAAGGTCGGCCATAAGGTACGTTTAACAGCGTGTGCGACCGCACAAACGGTGTCTGCGATTGCGGGAGTCAAAGGAATTCGGAGAGGGAAAATGTCGATGATGACGGGCAAAATGTTGCCGCTAGCAAAAAGCGTAGAATCAGCCAGTTTTACGACAGAATGCAGAGTTTGCGGTGAAGTAAAGAAATTATTATTATTTTTTTTTTTTTTTACTCTCTTTTCGCGTGAAGTTTGCCGTTGGGAAAGCTTTTCGGCTCGCGCATTGCCCGAACGTTTGCTTAAATCTCGTCTGTCCCCGCGCGAAATTTTCGCGTTTTCCGAGGGACGCGTTCGACGCGGGCCACCCCGGAAAGGTTCGCTCTCCGAATCGGGACCGGTGGCCCGGTCGGATTAGCGTTCGGATTCGCTTTCGAGAGCCTCCTCGATTAGGTCCGGCAGGCAGTGACGCCGACGAGGCCGACGTTCTTCGGGGCGGCGCATCCCCCCTCCCCCCGGGGAAAGGCGAAACCGACAGGAGGCTTTTTTTGCCGCGGCGAAAGACAGTTCGCTTCCCGGCGAACTCGGGATCGTCGGTTAGTCGCCCCGGGCAATTTGCCGCCGCTTCATCCGTTGCAGTTTCGCGCTGTGCGCCGGTTTGCGATCGCGGTTCCGAGCGGGGAGGAGGCCTGCGCGAGTGCGCAGCCCGCGTTTCGGTGCCGTGAAAAGTAGGATCGATCGCAAGGTGCGGGTGCGGATAAAGGGACACAGTTGCGCCTGTGGACTTTGCTGCTCCACTTGAGGCAGCCTAATTTGCCGAATAGCAGGCCGGCATTCAGAGTGCGCGCCGTGCTCTTGTCTCCACGGCCCACTTACAGGGCAAACGCGATTGAAGAGAAGGAGAAATTCTCTCCTCCGACGTTTGCCGAGGTTGGAGGTCTCTCGGATCGTGTCCCGCGACTGATTCCACGGCGAAACTGGTGCCGGCGCAGGATTTTCCGTCTTCTCGCGCCGATCCCGGCGCGAGAAGACGAAGTCAAATTGCGAACCGTTCGCCGGTTCGCAATTTGACAAAATTCAATTTCCTTCAAATCGATTGATCGACCTGCAAAAATCGACACCCCGGATCACACAAACTTACCGAATATCCGACAGAAAGGCGTGCTTTCAATCGATGGAAGTTATATCCGGTTTTTTTTTTGTCATGAAATAAGGAGGCAGCGCACCCATCACAATAACAAAAGGAAAATCGGCAACGAATAAATGAAAACGTATATATATTTATTTTTCAACACATCCCGTGCTGTGGGTGAACACATATAAGTATATTTAAAGGAAATTCCTTTTCGACATTATCGGCTGCTTGTATCATTCTTCTTTAACATTAATCCATGCTAAATGCAAAAGAATTTTTTTACAAAAAGAAATTAGATCACGTAGCGTGTGCACTACATGTACAGAAAATATCGAGATTTATAGGACATATCGTTGGAAACTCACCTAAAAAGAGGTAAAATTATACTGGGTGTTACATCCGCATGTAAATATCGTTTGCTTTTTAATTGTTTATTAATAAAAAGTTAGGCTTATATATGTAATAAATGGAAATAAACAATAGCAAGCCTAGTTGTTGGTGATTTATACAATACCTTTGATAATATATGGAACGTTATTAAGAGAAAATAATATTCTGTTAGTTTAGTGCCACGTGCACGATACAATTTATATCCTCGGAGGGGGTTTATCCGGATGAAAATAGATTATTTAAAACGATTTATGTATGTATACCTATTATATTAAATCCATTCGATTATTGAGTTAAATTTATGGCGATTGGCATAGCTCAACGCGGGGTATTACATAAGCGAGCGATGTTTTTTTTTTTTAAATTTTAAAATGATTCCGGTTCCTGTACCAGAGGAAAAAGAAAGGATTGGCAGAACTGCCTCCGATACCGGGGGCAAAACGTCGGAACGATATCCCGGAGGGCTGGTTACCGCGGGTTTCTGCTTCCGATGCCGTTTAAATAGACTTCCGGAACTCGGTTTCCGAGGGATTTCCGATCGAGAAAAGGCGCCAAAAATGAAATTCCGTCGCGTGCACCCCTTCCTCCGGGGATGTCAAAAATAAATTTTTCATTTATTTATTTTGTTCAATTATTAAAATATATTTATTTATATTATTTAGCGGTCGCGGACCTGCCGAAGTGCGGCAGGCCTCTCAAGCAGGACGGCAAATCGCGTTATTTTCGACAGTTTCAAATGTTTCTTCTTCCGGAGCAGCAGCGTGGGTGACTTTTCCGCCTCAGCCGGAAAAATTCCCCGCCTTCGCGCTTTCCTCCCCCCCGGTCAATTCGGGGCTCGCCCGCACGGAAACGGACCGCTTTCCCGGTCTCCGGGTGCCCCGGCAGGAAGGTAGAGCAATCCCCTTACCGTCAAGACGTCGGCTGCCGCGTGCGTTGAATTTTCCCTTCTGCCCATTCGACGATATCTTCGCCTCGGTGAACGATCGCGGCGGCTTTCGATCGCGGAAAAACACGTTTCGTGCGCACTTTTTGAGCTGCAAACAAGGACTGAAGACGCGTTTTTAAATTTCGCCTTGATTCGAAGCGAAAATTTCACTCTCGGCCCGAAGCCACTGAACTTAGAATGTACTCGAACGCCATACGATTTACATGAGTTGCCGCGATTCTTCTGCTTGCTGCGTCGTCGATCGCTTTCAGTGTTGAAACGTCGTATGCGATCGCTTCGGTTTGCCGCGGCCCGGCCGGACGTTCGGTCGTCGGGAACCGACGGAAAGCGAACGCGCCTCCCGCTTCCGATCGCGCAAATGTGCGATCGCGACGGCCGCGCGGCGCTCGTCCCGTATGGGAATCATACCCGGGATTTGCGTCCAAAAAGGAAAAATGGCTCTGCTTTCTCCTTAAACGCGAAATACGTGCGAAAGGAACGGCTTCATGCATTTCATTTTCCTCTTTCATAATGACACATTCGCCCCGTGCAAACATCAGAAGTTACACAACATAATATTCAGTTCCTCGACTACAATCAAAAACTGAACCGTTCACCGGATAATGATTCCCAATTACTGAACATATTTATTTATCTACGTTATGCACATATATATCGCGAACAAAATATTTAAAATAATAATGTATAAGTTAATTTTAAAACCGTCACGATCAACATTAAAGGATTGAGATAATTGCTTTCAAATAATATCCATTTAAATCCACACATAATTAATACATTCATATAATATTCATTTATATATCATTTAATAATGCAATAAATGATTATTTTATTCGGATAAACGTGTGCTGCACTCTAATATGCACATTATTATAAGATAAATTAACGAACGTTCGCTCAGTGCCGGATTTGCTGTCGTTTTACAAGTTTTCGGGTGCCGTCAAATTTCCAGCGGTGGATTCGTAGTGTTAAGGGGATATCCTCTGGCTTTCTCACCCCCGCCCCCTTACTCGAACATCTGAATTTTCCAATGCCGGAGGCTGTCGCAGCAGCAAACGGAGGCGCATTTGTCCGCCTTTCGAAATGGCGCGGAAGCACATGAATCGTTTTAGAATGGAAATTGAACGACTGCGAAGGATCGCTCAACGATTCACGCTTCGGAACGACGCGACCGACGTAAGCGCAGCCGGGGCAAGGCCGAAATCAGGCTCGGTCCATGCTGATCGTCCGCCGTCGGTCGCGGGAGCCGCGTGCCTGAAAAATGGCCGCGCCCGTTTCCCCCTTTCGCAAGATCGAAAGTCGCCGATCGCATTTTACTAAACGCTGTCGAACGCTCAAGCGTTTTATTTTTATTTTTTTTTTTCGGGAACGGGGGGGGAAAAAGGGTTTTCCCTGCCGTCGGGATGCGTCGGAAAACTCGCGTTTTTCCCCTCTCCGGATGAGGCCCGGGGTTTTTCCGGCCTTTCCCCTGGGCCTTCCGTCGCTGCCGCCGGTTTTCGTTATCCGCCGGAAACGTTTTACCCAACCGAGAAGAGCGGCGATCACGTACCGCATTGCGTGAGTGACGCCGCTTGCTTCGTTTTCGATCTTTACACGGGGCGCTACCGCCCACCCCGCCGGTACGATTCGACTGCCGATAAGGCACTCCTGATGCAGCAGCATTTGACGCGCTTTCGACGTGTGGAAAAACTGCGAAGCGAAATTTTGGCGCCCGATTCGGGTGCCGCCCGTCGGTCATCCTCAGCGTGTCTTCCCCTATGTGAATGTCGCTAACAATGGCCGCTTTTGAAATAATTTCGTGTGAAATGCCATCGTTTCGTTCCCATTGTTAACCGCCGTCGCTTTTTTAATTGCCCGACGTTTTCCGTCACGGAATCGTTACCGGCGATTTTCTGCCGTCCCGCGTGAGAAGGCCTTGAACCCCCGGGGCACGGAAAGGAATTCCGCGGTGCGGGAGTTCCGATCGTCGTCGGGAGGGAACGCCTTCCTGTCGGAGCGCGGTTGCTGCTGCTGCGGTCACCGCGGCCGATGGGAAGACAATTCCGCAATGGCGCTTCCCACAAATGCGAAACCACTCAAATACTTTTTTTTCCTGAGCCAGCCGATCTCGAGATTTTAAATGTAATTTTAATCTTGCCAACTGGTTAATATCCTTTTCCCCAATCCGTAATTCGGAGAGTCAAAGTTGGGTAAACCTCAGTGAGAAAGCATTCACCTTCCCGGATTTGTCACTCACAGAAAATTGTCTTTGTTGCTTCATATATTATTCATTTTCAGTCGACATCAAATGTTTTCTCTTCACTTCAGTCAGATGCTTATTAAACGCAGACAACTTTCTACATATTTAATTTACTTTCCCAGGATATTCTTATTATTCCGTTAAACAAGGAAAGGATATATCTCCATTTTTAATAATCATAAACCATTCCGCGTATCGGGATGAGAAAAATGAACTTCTGGCACATAATAATTCCTTCGGAGGCGGATCGTCTTTGCATTTAAACTAAATTTTCGTTTAAAGAAAAAAAACAACAATAAAAAATGTGTTCAAATCGCTATCCTCTGTTGCAACTTTTGCGGCGCAGCCATCTTGTTTTCGTTGATACGAAGGACCGGAACTTTTAATTTCCAGCTTTTACGAAATTTCGCATTTAATTATTTCAGGTTCGTCGTACGTTACATTTAGGCAAGGAACGGATGAAAAGAAATAATCGCTGAATCACGTTGACAGATTCCGCGGTCTAATTTTGAGATTTCGATCGTGCGGTGCAATCGGATCGGAGCTTGCAGGGAAGGGGCGAAGCGCGGCCTGCGAGAGCCAATGCAACCGCTTGCAGCGGCGGATGATTGCGGAGGCGGGGGTGAGACCGATCCGCGAAAATCTACGCCCCGGTGGCGCAAAATAAAAATTTTTTTTTCTTAATTTCTCCGACGATGGAAATTGCACCGAGTGCGACGAGATGGCGCTGGTGGAAAGCTCGGCCACGGAAACGGTTTCCTGTGTGAATTTTGATTTTGGCTTTTTGTCGAGGTTAGGTTAGATTGTCGAGTTTCGAAAAACGAGCTTCGCTAGCGCGTAAAAAAAAAAAAAAAAAAAAAAAAAGCCACGGCACCGGAAGCCACGGGGGGATCCAGTGAAGGAATCCTCACGTGATTGACGCAATGGTGTTTTTTTTCTAGCACTCCGGAAAGGGACTACTCAAATGAATGAATAATAACTACGTGACTGCGTTCTCGATTTTCTAATTACACAGGCCAAAAGTAAATAATAAACCCATTCGAAAAATGCACAATTCGGTTGCGGATCACGGAAACAACCGAATTTCTGGGAAATGCCTCCTATATTCGCTTTTAATTGATTTTAACTTTCATACGTTGCGCATACTGTTTCTGACCCCAGTTTGTAATACTGACTTTCTGACCGATTCGAGATTGACCTTTTTTTTAAATTTTCCATATTCATTTTGAAAATTTTCAATATGAATTAGCCTTATTATAAATTGCCAGTAATAACGTAAGCAATGTTATTTGCATTAAGTTCGTAACGATTAAAAAATGTCACGGATGCACAAATAAATGCATTCAAACGTTTAAAGGTCGCGAAGGATTTTTCCAGGCCGTCGCGAACTATGGAATGCCGAAATTAAAAGTCATTCGGTCAACAGTCTGATTCATTTAGAGGTAATTTAATTTTGATGATTTATAATTTTTATCGCTGGGAAATATTTCTATTTTAAATGGAGCATAATTCGCATGTTGGTTGCACTGGTTTGTTGTTTCGAATCTATTAGGCCACCAGTAAAATCGTTTGCTTCCGAAGAAATACGGAAATTTTTGGGATTCGCTACTATCTTAAGCTAGAGAGTGAAAAAATACGTGCAGCATCGATAGGTCGAGAGTGTCAGGTTATTCAGCATCGTTCATTCAAATCGTTAAAATACATTTGATTTTCGGTTGCATGTTTCCATTTGTTTACCTTCCCGTGGGACGATGACGTTTCCCACAACGGTACTTTACGCAAAGAATAATCCCCGAGAAATCGCAAGTCGGATTTTTCCAGCAGTTTTACGCAGAGAGAAATGCTATGTAAATTTCGACAGGGCCGACTTTTTTTTTATTTTCGTTGACTAACATTCTACTTGAAGCAAAAGAAAAATAAAAGTCGACCACTGAACGTCTCTATGTTAAATTACAAAAGAAAATTACGCCGATCGAAATCGCTTTTCTGAATGAAAAGGGACGTGGAAACGGAATTGATCGTCTCCTTTCTAAAAGAACAGTTTAAATTTTCAGAGATGTAATGGAAATTGAGTGTCAAGGATGTTATTACACTTTGTGTTCGTTTGTGTGCCTGACCGAAGATTTATCAGAAATTCTGCAGTTCTTATGGAGGCACGGTTGTTTGAGAAGATCATATTCCTGTGAAAAGTGTGGGAGGAAATGTGCCATAGGTGACAAAGATTTATTCTTTCGCTGCAACAGAAACACATTGGATGTGCCACTGAATGCACAGCTTTCTGAATTGCCATCTCAGGCAAATAACACTCATCAAATTGTTGATTGCCCTCAGACACAGCAACATATGCAGTAAGTGAAGCTAGTTTTAAAATAATCCACATATATATTTCTTTAGTGTTTATGTAGATATTGAACTCAATGAAAAAATTGATTCATTTACAAAACAAAAATCTTGTTTCATCTTTTAATTGAAAATATCCTTGGCAAGAAGGCTACAAGAATATTTTTAAACTTTAAATTGCTTTTTTAATAATTTGTAAAATTGGAAGATTGCAAAGAATTGTTTCTTTTTTGGTCTTAAATTTGGATAATTGTCATTTAAAACATCAGATTTTTTTTCTATATTTACTTTTAATGAATTTTCCAGAATTAATGGAGATGGCAGAATGAGTCTTCATCATCAAATCAATCAAATTTCACATAATCAATATGCAATATCACAACCTAATTCATCTGATATTCAACATCCAACAAATATTGTTCCTCTTCAATCAGACACTTCTGATAATTTGATTTTGATACATCATGATGAAAGACTTCATCATTCAAGCCTTTTATCTGCAAACAGTACTTGCCCCAATGATTCAGTTAATTTGACAATTGTGCCAGATGCTTCACTGAACCACAATAACATTAATCACAGTGAGAGGGTTTTAACTGTTATTGATTCGCAAGGAAATCGAATAATTCATGCATCTGATCAAAATAACTTGTTATCTGGGGAAAACCATGCTGTCCATGGTTTATCCATTTTGCAGGTAATTTGATTCTTAATCAATTTTTAAAGATGTTTTTCATATCATTGTTTTAATTGTAAATCACAAAAACAAAAAAAACCAATTTTTTAGCCCAAACATATTGGGTAAATTTTTTTTTTGTTCCTTAAAATAATAAATTTAAGATAACATGAAATTCATGGTTTTAAAATGTATCACATTTTAGGATTCATTTCAGTCACGTCTAATATTTTGTTTGCTTTATGATATTTGCTTGAATTTAATTGTGTTATTTCATTATTTTAATATTCGATTTCTTTTTACACATCCAGCCACTGATGGTGAATCAGAATTCTCAACCTTTCGCAAAGCAGGACATTAGCGAAGGGGGAAACGAGGAACCGTCACAGAAGTTGTTTAAACGGACGAATACGGGCAAAACACCAAAAAAGAGATGTAATTTTAAAGTTTCCATGAAAAAAGGAACGTTTTTCGAAAAGAGCAAATTGCCCATTGACACCGTGTGCAAATTCGTAGTTTTTTGGTGCTGTATGAAACATCCAACTCAGGAATTTCTTAGGAATGAACTGAGTTTGGCCACACGAACCGTAGTCGATTGGTCGACTGCGTGCAGGGAGATTTGCATTCATTGGGCGAAGTCTGTATCCGAGAAGATTGGCGGCGAGGGTGTCATGGTACAAATAGATGAAGTTAAAATTCAAGAAAACAAGGAATCCAAACAAAATGATAATGGGTAAAGCACACATGATTAAAGTTAGCTAAGTGCCACGTATATATTTCTCAGATTCTTCATGAGTGTTTATTTAGGATTATTTTGTCATCAGGAATAAATTTTCATTTTGGGGAATGGAAAAAGATAAAGAAAAAGGTAAAATTTTCATTGTACCTGTTCCGGCTTGCGATTCCTGGAGCCTGTTGACCGTTGTAAATGACTGGATCTTACCCGGATCAGTGATTATTTCCAACTGTTGGAAAGCATACGATTGCCTCAAGTTACAAGAATTTATTCAGCAAACAGCAGTTCAGTCAAAGACCTTCGTACACCCTCAGAACAATTCCGGACAACAAAACTTTGACGGTGTGATTTCTTTTACTCATTACTCATTAGACGATTTTGATTCGATTGCTTTTCACAGCGAAAAAATTAATTTAATTCGACGTTAATGTTTCTCGATAGGTAAAGTAGATGATGGAGGCACGAGCACTAGCAGCGAATTGCAAATGCCAAGATTCGGCACTCGAAGATCCCATCATCTTGGAGATTTGGCTGAATTCATGTTCAAAAGGAGATACAGCAATCATTTGGAAAGAATGCACGCGTTTTTCAGGCAAATTTCACTTGCTTATCCTCTTCGCTAATACGAAAAAGTGGGCAAATTTTCAATCACGAGATCCTTAAAAGGAGATTTCAGAACAGAAAAACCAACGTTTATTCAAGGAAGGACTGCAATCGGAGGAAATTAATTTTATTTTGATAAGCGAGGAGGAAGTAAACACTTCTTGAAAAACAGGGAGCAGGGTCCGAATTTTAGATGTTGAAGTTTTCTGAAGCAACAACGAAGAGAATCTAGTAAAAAATAAGAAGTCGATTATGGCAATCGGTTCTGGAAATGTAAAAAAGGTATTAAATTAATTTGCAATCAAATTTTGACTTGGAGGGGGAAAAAGAAAATGCCAAAACGGAAAAGAAAGCAAGACAAAGAAGTAAACAATATTTTTGTAAAAAAAAAAATCGCTCTGTCGTTCTGGCCGTTTAGCAGTATTTTATTTGTCACTAATTTTTTGTTTATAAAAACTGATTTTCTTTATATCCATAGAACAAAATTTTTTTATTTTAATTATAATCGCAGCCTAAGTAAATACTTTTGCGTCCCATTACTTAGGCGCATTTACAGCCGAAGCGCAAGTCGTGTTTTTCAGTTGAATTTATCGTGATTCAAAAACTCTTATTTTCATATCCTTTTTTGCTTATGGCTAATTTTTTTTACGGCTGAGAAGGAGGCTCGATTTACCTTATTAATTTTTATTTCGGATGGTTAGAGTTTATTTTGAAAAAAAAAATTATGTTCTTATACCTAACAATAGAAATATATGAGTTAATGCAAAGTGATCGGTATAAGAAGTCGGTTAGGTAACTGCAGTCGGTGTAGAGAAGTAACATTTTTAAAAGTATGTATATGAAACTGAAAGGGAAAGGGGAAGCAAATTCGCCTTCAGTGGGAAAATATTATTGTTATACATTTAAGAAAAAACTTAGGATTTATTTTAACAGTCGAGACATATGCGTGACCGTATCGTTGAAGAAAATTTAAAATTTCATTTGAAGTGATATGAAAATCTGCAATCGCATAATGTCTGGGAACTTGATTTCCTTCTTTTAAACGTGGTGATGGCACTTTTGTTGAGAATGAGAAATTAAAATTCACTACAACGAAGAAAGTTATGGCGATTTTGAATTCTCGGTTTTATCGAATTTCTTCTTGTCACATCCATGGGGTTGTCGAATGCCTTGCGCTTCGCATAGCTTACAATTTGAATATGATGGAATTCAGTTTTCGTATTTATTCTGCTTGTGTTGAACTGTTTAACGTTTGTTTCCGTCATCTCGTTGCCAATCATAAAGTTATCTTAAGTAAACGCCACCTAAATGTAACATGTACAAAGTTGTATTTCGCAGAAAGTGTCAAATTCAAACGCAAATAGATTTAGTTAATTTATCTTTGGATAACATTCTTCGGAGATACATAAATGCAAACGTTTTTTTATTTGTAGTGGAAAATTTTTGTCAATATGTAAAAACGAAACTGGAAACTTAAAAATTATTTTTTTTTCCGAAACATTTTAATATATACGTGAATAATTCATTTCTGCCGATTTCATTATTTCCCTAATGTTAATCAATACACAGTAATTAGTTAATGTAGTGATTTTAATTTATTAAATGAAAAGCTCATATAAGAAAGAATTTTAGTATTTGTATTTGCGAAAGATGCAAGGAATTTTTTGAGTGATGGACATCTGCCTAATATTGATTGATATATATATATATATATTTGCATGGAATATAATATTAGCACATGTCGACACTTCCATAGTTCTTGTTTCCAATTTTGAATAATGTAAATATTGGTATTTGGTGTTGCTCAGTTTTTCGAGGCAAAAGAGAAAATGAGGTGAATGGGATATATTTCGTGCAAATTTCGAAAGTTGTCATTAATCCGCGCTCTGTCGTTTCTCACGCGTAACCAGAAATCTAGAGGGCGGTGACTTATGAACGCCGTTCGTCGGCCATTATGGGAGGGGGGAAGTAGATAAGTGTTTGGAACGGAATGCTCTGATTTCTTTCGCCTCATTTTACGGATATCATGCTGAAAAAGATTTTGTCGAGTGATGTCATCCGTAAATACCTTACGAGTATCGCTAGGGACTATTCCGATTGCAAAGCCATCGCGAAAATTGGCATTGTTGGCGCAGGTCCCGCCGGATTTTATGCCGCACAGGGACTTTTAAAGGTAACCTCACCTGCATCTCATTATTTGCTCATTTTTGTCTCTTTTGCCGTAGCGCATCTGACATATTCAAGAAATAATTCCGTTAAATAGATTGTCTCATAATAAATTGGTGTGATTCTATAAAATTTTATTATTTTTTTTCTTTAATGAAATTTATTGTTATTTTTCCAGCTATTGCCAAATGTTAAAATTGACATTTATGAAAAGTTGCCTGTGCCTTTTGGCTTGGTGAGATACGGAATTGCTCCGGATCATCCGGAAATGAAAAATGTGATAAATTCATTTACGAAAACTGCAAAAAATCCACATGTCAATTTTTTTGGGAATGTCACACTTGGTAAAGATGTAACTCTAAAGGATTTACAAAATTCATATCATGCGGTTTTATTGGTAGGAAGAAAAAAGATCGACTATTGTTAATTGTTTTCAGTTACCTTTTTTGAAAAAAAACAATACATTCCATCTATTTTGTCTGTAGACATATGGGGCTGAGGAGGACAGGAAATTAAATATTCCTGGTGAAAATTTGAGGAATGTTCTGTCAGCTCGACAGTTTGTTGGATGGTACAATGGAGTGCCAGATGATAGGGATTTAGTTATTGATCTTGATGTTGAAAGTGTGGTTGTCATTGGTCAAGGTAATGTTGCCATAGATGTGGCAAGAATTCTTTTGTCACCTCTAGATGTACTTAAGGTAATCCTCTTTCAGTTATATTGACCAAGTAACATGTTAATGGATTTTGTTAATTTTTATAAATTAATTTTTCCACAGGGAACAGATATAACCCAGTACTC
Source organism: Ricinus marginatus (assembly GCA_028565995.1). Classification (NCBI taxonomy): domain Eukaryota; kingdom Metazoa; phylum Arthropoda; class Insecta; order Psocodea; family Ricinidae; genus Ricinus; species Ricinus marginatus. Next base: position 1,024,935 of record JAOWBB010000009.1, on the reverse strand, counting down.
CTTGGAACAATTGTCAAGATCGAAGGTTAAAAAGGTGAGTCTTATAGGGAGGAGAGGTCCCTTGCAGGTTGCCTTTACCATCAAAGAATTCAGGGAAATGTTAAATCTTCCTGGTGTGAAAACTGTTTTCAACAAAGCTGACTTTGAAGGAATTGATAAGATAATTCCTGGTAAGCCTACTTAAATTATGACTAAGTTATGACCTGTATGATTTACTTTAAATTGTAAAAAATGAAAGTAAAAAAAAATAACCAATGTAATGAAGATAAATAAAAATATAAAATGATATAATAAAAGAATAAAAAAAATTGATGAAATGTTTTAGGTATAAACTCAGTTATTGTCTTAAATAAGTTAATTTTTAATAATCAAATTTGTGGTAAAAATTCAATAATTATGGTTTTATTATTTATTTAATTCTTTTTAAAAAATTTTTTTTATGACCTAAATTGTTATTCATAGATTAAAGATAAAAAAATCTAAGTTGGGACCAATATTTGCTGAAAATTAAAGTGAAAATGTTAGAAATTGATACCTGAAAGGGTATTCTGTGTAGCGATACTACATTGAAGTAATTATATTTAAGGTATTGTAAAATGGAAGAAACCACCCCATATTTTTTACTATGTTTTCACCGCATATTGGATATTATAATTTCAACGATTGGCAAATACGATTTTATATCATGTGCTCTTCCCTATATCTTTTTATTTCAATTATCAATGTTTCATTTATATTCTTGCATATACATATACACATATTGAAATTGATATGATGTTTTATGCGTTGCATTCAAACGTTCTGCGTTGACCATCTCCTGTTCGAGAATTTATTTTTTTCCTGCCAACTTGACCCAACAAAGTCAAAGAGTTGAACATTTCTGTTTTTAATGATTTCTTTTGTGTCATCTCAAATCGGGTCTGGGAAAAAAGAATTTATTTATTTATAAGATACATTTGACCGCTTTCAAAACTTTGATTTCAGGTCTTGAGCGACCCAGAAAACGTTTGACCGAACTTTTGTACAAATCTGCCACGGAAGAAGGTATGAGAAAGATGTGCGATAAAAGATTTGAGGTGGTGTTTAAGAGGACACCCCTTCAGTTCATGGGTGAGGAATCGGTACAGGAAATCGAAATGGGCGTAAATGTTTTGAGCGGAGTTAATGCGGAATCACAGAAGGCTTCCGTCACCGAAGAACGGGAAATAATTCCTTGCGGATTGGCCTTAAGGAGTATAGGTATCGATAATCTCCAATATTTTTAATTTCTTATCAGTAAGTTAAAAGAAATGTATAAAAATTAATCGAGAGGAGCATATAAAAAATTTTTTTTTTTGCAGGATACAAAAGTCTTCAGGTGGAACCGAACATACCTTTTGATTCATGCAAGGGCATAGCGATCAGTGAAAAGGGAAGGATAGCTCCAGGTTAGGGTCACGTTAATACAGTATCATATAACGAATCTAAATTATTGCAACCTTACACATAATTTTGACAGCGGTTCAACGTAACTCGGATTCATATGAAATATCTGTTTGAAAAATAAAAAGCAAGATTAACTTATAATAACATCCGTTTTAAACGGAATGAAGAGTATTTGGGCATATTTTGTTTTCAAACGCATTCAGTTCCCCTGAGCGCTTATATGAAATTTTATGTATCCAGGTTTATATTGCTGCGGCTGGTTATCCACGGGACCTTTGGGAGTTATTTTATCCACGATGACGAATGCATTTAATATAGCCAAAACAATATTCAATGATATTAACGATAAAGTCATTAACGTCGAAATCGCCAAATCCGGATCCTCTCACATACTACAAATAATGAAACTTAGGGGTAAAGTTTTAGTTTAACGTTTTCGGAAATTTATTGAAGTCTTATATTTACACTAAATATGGATTTACATTATTAATTCCGTCTAAAAATGTACGATCCGTGTATTTTTTGAAGTATTATGTTTTTTGCATTAACCTACAGTGCTGGCTTTTTTCACAGGTCACAGGATATATAATTTTAGCATCAGCCCGATAAAAAAAATCTTTGTGAAAATTTAGGTACCTTAACAGTACCAATCATAATTGGGAATGTTTTTTTTTTCCAGTGCAAGCAAATATTTTAATTAAATCATTCGGACTTTTCAAGTCTATTATTTTATATTACGAAACGATATTCATACCACAAGCGTTTATAAGTGATCGAAATGGTTTTCATTCGCGTCTTTCGCGATGCCGAAGTACAAACTCCTGCATTTGCTTTCAGATATTCAGGTAGTTGGCTTCGAAGACTGGGAAAAAATCGACGAAGAAGAAAAAAAGCGAGGAAAAGCTTTGGGAAAGGAGAGAGAGAAAATAGTCTCCGTTGACGAAATGCTGTCGATAGCAAGTTAGCGTTCCGCCGAGATCATCCCCGTGGATTTGTCAATCGTCGATTTCAGGTAAGTTTTATCCCGATTTGAGGAGAGAAAAATTTATAAGATTAAATGGGAAATTAATTTAAAAAGAAATTTTTTTTTTCTGCGAAGAGCACGTTCAGCTTAGAAAATCGGCAATTGGATCTAAGAAAGACGTATTTTCACAGCTCTAGAATCGGATTGGGAGAGTTTTAGGTGATAGTGATAGAGATCACGCAAATGACATTCACAGTGACGTGTGCCGAGATCAGCGAGATCGGCAACGAACGCTTTTTCACTTCAAATGAAAAAGCGTTAGGTTCGACGCTGCACGAAGGGCAAATAACATTCGAATGCAGAGGCAGTCGGAAGAGAGGAGACAAAAACTGCATAAATACGGACGGAATCACGACGGCCATCACTGTAGTGCCTCAAGCACGTATCGAAAACTTGCAGATCGCCAAAATTTCGTTTCCGCATTTATTTTTTTAATCTCATTACCGCTTATTGGATTCAAGCCCCCTTTTTTAAACGCGAACGAAAGAAAAGAAATGTTTTGTTTAAAATTAAATGCGGTACGGCGTGAACATTTTATTTAACCGGTGAGCCGTATTGGCGATTTTTTTCGTCATGTAGAAATGATTATTAGCCTTCCACTTTGTGGCGAGCTGCGATCGTCGCCAGGAAAGGCCTGGGTGCCGTTTGCTGTTAAAATTACAGTTTAAGCGTAAACTAATATATATCCTCAAATTTTTAATACATTTCTCTATTTAGAGGCCAAGGCGAAAAAAAAAACGAATGGAAGTGAAATATACAAATAATTATCACGAAGTTCTTAAAAAATTTACGACTTTACCGACGTATTTTCCCAAGAAGTCGTCACTACAGGCACATGGTTAATTAAATTGTTAGCAGCGAGTTATTCGATTGTTTATATTTGTAAACGAAATATGCATAAGTCATGTATGCAAATGTAATTTTATAATGAAAATCCGCCGATTAACGATTATTTTTGTTGCAAATCCCCCCCCCCCCAAAAAAAAAAAAGCTTCCGTTTCGATTTATATTTCAAGTTTTGCAGTTAAAAAAGGAGTAAATAATTAAAAGAAATGAAAAAAGAGAGGGATGACGAACACCGTGGGGGATGGTTGGCGAATCGCTTCGACCGAGGGAGAAATAATTGCATTTTCTTTTGGGTTAATTCGGCGGAACGTAGAAAGAAAAAAAAAAGCAAAGAAAGCGAAGGAAAAATCAAAGCGAATTTTTTCGATCCAGGATTCGCATCGGAAAAGAAAAAGTTTTTGATTCCGGTTGGGATTGCAGAGAACGCGGCTTTCGAAGGGCAGGGGTGAAGACCGAAATAGAATGAGATGTTTTGCGGTTAATTTGGCGAGTGCTCGAACCGCGGGGGCGGCAAAACGGGAGCCCCCTTTTGCCGCGAGAGGGTTAGTCCGGGAAATCACCGACAGGGGCAGACGCTCGCGCCGCGAGTTTCAGTTGCCGACAGGAATTCCCCCGCGAAGGGCCGCTCTCGCTTCGCGCTTCCTTCCGCGTTGCCCGAGACGAGTGGGATCGCGATTGTTTTTCTCCCGTCCGACTGCGGGGCATTTTCTCGGCTTTCCTACGAGCTTCGGTCTTACGTTTACGTGGATTAAGAGAGCCGACGGAATATAAAATTTTCGCGCCAAGTAAGATTCAAAAGTTTATATGTTCGTGCATTTATTATATTTGTACGCTACGGAGACGGACGCGTAAGTGCCGCATCTTGTCGGTCTCGTGCGAGACGATTTTCGATAATTCACCTCCCAGGATCCCATCCCGGGGACTTACGTATTATTAATTGGGTTGTTTCGCAGGCAACACGCAAAATTTATTGCTTAAAAAGGGGAGGCAGCGTCACATTTAATATAAATCATAAATTTACGCAGCAAAGCTTTTGAGTAATCTTAGCCGAATTTATGTTTTCCGGTGGAGAAAAAGTTAAAATTTCTCGTTCACGGGGTAAATTTGCGGTTTTTGCACGGGCGGCGTGGTACGCTCCTTTGGTTAAAGGAACCCTTTTTGGCCCCCGTCTTGCATGTGCCCTCAAAGATGAATTTTTTTCTCATTTTCCGAAGGGTTCGCTGCGCGGAAGGCGCCGGCAATGGCCGAAACTTCGCAAAACGTTCGAGCGCGGATTTCCCTTTGTGCGTCATCCTTTTCCTCCCTCGTCAACGGATTCGGGAGCGAAGCCGCTTACTGGAACGTTCTGCGAGTCGACATCTCGCTGGCACTTTCTGACGCTGTCGGTGCCCCAGACTCCTGTTCCTTCCGAAGGGTAAGGCGAAAGGTTCGCCCAAAATCGAAAACTTCTTCACCCACTTTGGAGCTTAGCCTTCTTGAGAAGTTTCGTTTTCGTTTGAATTGCACCTTCGGGCGCTGAGGATTTCGGTTTCGGGACCGTTCATCTCGTTGCGACTTCAGTTTTTCATTCCCTACATTTGAGGATTAGATTCAAAAAGTGTCAAAAGAGAATTCAAAAGAGAATTGTCGGGCCAATTGCAGACCTTTCGCAGCAACGGGTTCAATGTCTCCGATGCAGTGACAGGAAACTTTTCGGATTTTCCCAGGTACAAAAATGCATCGCGGCAGACTTGGAAAATTATTTTTAAACAAAGTCATCTTAGCAAAAATTACTAAACGGAAGATCACTCACAATTAAAGGACTTCTGTCGGTTTAGGAACTTGCACCGGAGTCGATTTTCACGGGATTCCCTACGGACGTGCTCGTGCTCGTCTATTTCTGTCCAGAAAGGAACCATCCGGTTGTCGGGCGAAGCGGGAAAAGAACGGAGAACGCCGGGGACACGAAAAAAATGCCGGGATTTGCTCCTTTTTTTTCGGGGTTAAAGCGGGAGGATTTTCGGAACCCGAAAAAACGGCGGTGCAGGGATTTTGGGAAAGGATCCGCCAATGCCTGGAATGGTTTTTTTCGTCGGGAGCGCTGCGGGAATTTGGTTTCCCTCGGTGGAGAAGAGATCCCGTCCGCATTTTTCCGGGAACGAAGGCTTTTCCGGTTGTGCGCCGAATTTGGGAGCCGACTTCCGCGGACGATCCTTTAATGCGCGCTGGAAACTATGAAGTCCATTAATATGAACGATTATTCTCACTGACGAAAGTCACGAGGCAGAGACATCTCCGAGCCGGGAGATACCTTTAACAGCTCTTGCATGACCTGCGAACAAAGCAGGCGATCTTTTATTATTTGCTGTCGGGATGTTGCGGCTCGTCAAAACGTCGCAAGACCACCGAGGAGACGAACGCAGCGCAACTCTTCTTTCGTCCGAAATGATTTGACACAAAACTGGATTCTTTTACACCCGCGGGATCGTCGAACCTTTTCCCTGGGGCTTCCGGTTGGTTCTATCACGTCGAAGAGCGCACCATCGGAGATGCACGGAGGACGCGTTTCCCCATCGTCGCGACGCCGCACAAAATATAAATAAAGCGTTTCAAAAGAGATGGCGTAAAAATAGATGGAAGAATTTCGTGTAGACGGTGCAGGATTCCGTGTTTCGGGAAGATGTCATTTTCTGTTAGTCTATAAATACTTCGGCGGGACCAGGCGTCGGTCTTCGTCTTTTCGCGCATCTCGCCAGCGTCGTCTCAGGTTTTCGAAAACCGAGATCGGGTCAGGTCAAGTTTTCCGGCGGGACGAGCGAAAAGATTCGGTGGGGGGGGGGGATGGATCCTTTTTCGCCGAGGAAAATTGGGTTTTCCCTTGCTTTCGAATTGATCTTCCGGAGGTTCCTGCCAGCAGTGCAGGATACGCCGTTCAGTTGTCGGGCGGAAGCGTCACTTTTGCATTGCGCCCAAAACGAAACCCTTCGCTTGTTCGGTTGCCTTCCTCCGGAGACGGCACGGGTAATCATCTCGCAGAAATGATCTTCCTGCGAGACAACCGCGTTTCCCGGTCGAATCCGTCACTTTCAGGCAGTCGCCGCAGACAAGTTTCCCTGCCGTCGGCAGGTTTTCCTTTTTTGTGTGCACGCGCATCAAGCTCCGTCGTTTTCGAGGCCTGCCCCCCCCTTCCGGGAGGGGGGGGGGCAGGAAGCGAGTGATCGTTCGATTGTCTCGACTTTTCCGCCGCATCGATTCGCCCAGGAGAAATCGGTCGTGTCGCATGAACGAAGAAGAAACCTCCCGAGGAAAATGGAAAACTAATTTCTTTTTTTCTGCCCTTTGAGCCCCCAGCAACCCCTTCCCCGCGCCATTTCTCGAAATGCAGCCCCCGAGTTTCGATTTGCGATCGATCCTCTTCCAAAAAAAAAAAAAAAAAAAAAAAATCCTTTTAATGATTAATAAGACGCAATAGCCGCTCGCTTAATAAGTTTAATAATGACCGCAATGGATGACCATTAAACGTCGGCTTTTTTATTCCCCCGCGATTTGAGCAACTTTTTTTTCTCTTTTTTCCTTCCATCCGTCACCCCGCGATAAATCAAGCGGATCGCTAAAATATTGAAAATCTCGCGGAAAAATTTCATGGGGAGGGGTTTTTTGCCTTTTTTTTTTTTTTTTTTTTTTTTTTTCCAACGAAGAGCGCCGGGAAAATCAACGTTCGCACCGTCGACGCTTTTTTCCGTCTCTTTTCCTCATGCGACCGTATTTTTTTTTTTTTTTTACTCGCTTTCGGAATTTCCCCGAGACGGCGGCAATGAAATTCGAACTCCCCCGCGCGGCAAAAAAACGCTTAAAAATACTTCCTTCGCTTCTCGGAGGCTTTTCACGCGAAGACGAGGAGTGGAGGGGGAGGAGGAAAGGGACAAAGCCTCCGCGTTTTGTTCGGTCGCAATCATCACCCTATTGGAAGTAGAAACAAGGCGAAGACTGAGGAGTCCCTGATTTTGGGGAGCGCTGAAATGATCCCTGATTTACGGCCAAACCGATCTCGACATTTGGTAAATTTCATTAGCATATTACTAAGGAGAAGAGGTAAAAGTTATTTTTCCTGTTTTTTTTTTTTTTTTTTTGTTTACTGCCATTTAACATCGCTGTTATTGTTACTCGCGATTCGGTGCGCGGCATCTTTCGCGGGACCACGATTTGCTTCGCATGCGACGTGTGACGCGGCATTTGGGATTTTCGCTTGTCCCTTCCTTCGTCCCGGCACAAGAGCTTTTGACACACGACGCAAACGTCTCGACGCTGGGGTGGCAGTGCGCAGGGATCGACCTAACCGGACGGGACTCGCGGAGCACTGCGGGGGCGCTTTCGCCCTTTGAAGTCGTTCCCCTTGGCCGCCCGAGACAAATCGACGGCGAGGCTCACGTAAACCGGAGGTCTCCGGTTCCGCGGATCTTGGGGGTCGGGAGGGTGGGGGTGAGCGTGTGCGGCAGACGATCGGAAGCGGCGGAAAAACGTTCGTCGGATGGGAACGTCCCCGTGGCCGACCGCGCATGCAGCTCCGGATCCGTGACGAACTGTCGTGGCGGCGGGTGCCGCTTTTCCGCCAAACGCCGGTCGAAGTTTTGAATTCTCGCGGTCCAGCGGAACACAAGAAATTTTCCGAAATTCGAAAAAATCATCCGGGAAAATATTAAATAACATAATAAATAGTTTGTGTGATATTGCGCGGGTAAACGGGAGAGTTTGCCGTTTCAGTTCGTCCATAAAAAGTTATCCCGGGAAATACCTGAACCCGCTCATTTAATTTTTAAATATAAATTAATATAATAAAATATTCGCGATAAACATCCGCGTTAAGGTTTATATGCATTTTAAATATTCACTCCCGTAATGAATACCCATAAAATCTTATATATATATATATATATTTATTAATATCACTACGTGGTAAATCATATAGGGGAATATTAAATATTTTTATGGGGAAAAACATAAAAATGGAGAAAAATGGAATGATAAAAAAAAACGATATTTGTGTAACTTTAAGCGGAATTTTTATATTGTTATGAATACGCTTTTTATAGGCACGGGATTTTTGGCATTTTAATGGAGTATGTGAATGGGACTGGCCGCGCCGCGGGCGCAAGCTTCTGCGGCACTCCGAAGCCTTAAAATAAACCGGAAGTACTTAATTTTATGCAACTTCAGGCTAAAGATCTGCGAGGTGCACGATTTTCGGGGACGACGCGAACGCAGCGCACGTTAACCGCGTTCGCGCCGGAGCCTTCCGCACCGAGCCGGGTAAGGAAGCGCTGTCGCTCAGCATTTCCCGCGATGAGGATCCTCGGCCCGCGGGGGAATCACGAGTTCTCCCCCGTTCGCGGGCTGGATTTTCCGCGCGGAAAAATCGAAAATGGTAAAAGCGCCTTCGATCAGTGATTAGAAAGGGCACCGGGGGTGTTTCCCCCGCGTCTCGGATTCCCTTTGTCGTCCCGCAGTTGTGCTGCTGCGACATCCGCTCGATGATTTTGGAAATTCGTAAATGCGACTTCCGTCCGCTGCCGCGCGAGCCCCCATTCGCGCGACGTTTCCGTTTGCCCAGGGAGCAAGCCGGCCGCGGCCTCCGTGATCTCCCCTTGTCAAGACGGTTTCCTTTTCCGATACGCACGGAATTTTCCGGCGTTTTCTTTTTTTCCGGGGGAAATAATTCGCGTGCGAAGGGAGCCCGCGCGCGCCCACCCCCCCCCCCTTTCTTTTTTTTGCCTTTTCCCGGGGAATGTGGGGCGAACGAAAGCTTTCGCTCGGATGACATTTCGGGTTGTTCCATACGTCGCGAGGCGAAGGAGCTTCCTTCCTCGGGAACTTGGAAAATCCGCGGTTCGCCCTCCTTCCGTTCCGACAGCGGATTCGGTCGTCGCCGCCGTTTAATTTTCGCACATTAAGTCTTCGGGATTCGTTCCGTCGGAGTCAATTTCGCACTCACGGCTCCGGCATCGATCCGTGCGAGCTTTCATTATGTTGTCCAATTAAATGAGAGCGCCGTTTGCGTCCATCATCATCAACTTGAATTTACGACTCCTGCTCTTTACCTTTATTTTTTTTTTTTTTTTTTCCCCCCGGTTCACTTTTTCCTTTTTTTCCTTTGCTTTCCAGCGACGTCACGTATTTCGATCAGACCCGAACGTGCTTTTCGGGAAAAGGAAAAAAAAATTGCCTTTTGATTGGGGTTTAAGCTTTTTTTGACTCGTGCCCCCGATAAAACCCTTCCCCGCGAAAAAATATTGAATTTCTCGATTCCCGAAGCTACTTCCGTCTTTCCGGGGCGTTCCCGTAGGGGCACCCCATCGGGCACGTAGATTGGGAGAATAATTAAGCTCGGATTATTGAGAAAAATCTGGGTTCCCCAACTGCACGAAAGGGCGTTCTGATTCTCGTGCATCATCTGCACCGGCAACCGACGGAAGAAGGCTTAACTTTTTCGACATTTCACGTTGTTAATGTGGAAAGAATACGTGGACCTTAAAGGGCAAAACGCGGGTTATAAGAGAGAGGAAAAAGAAAATGAATTTTCCGCATTCTGTTTTTCATACCCGGCGCCACGTTCCACGTGCATGAGGTTCAATACTTATAGGAGACGGAAGCATGTTCACGTTATTATTGGTGCCGTTTATATTTAAAGCGTTTTATTGTCTGCGCGTTAACTGCGATCTTTGGGCTACCCGATCGGTCTTTATGCCGAAGCTGCCGATCCTCGGCCCTTGTCCTCGCCGTTGGATCCCGACGCTCCCGAAGAATGATTCTGGCAAAAGCGAGCTGTCGGAAGAGAAATTAGCTTTGCGACGCGTCAATTCCTCTCTGAGAGGATTTGAAAACATTCGGAAAACCCTGCACGGATAATTGGAACATTTCAAGCAAATTTTAAGAAGCGAAACTCCGTGGCGATGTGCGAAAATTTTCTGAGTTTCTCATTAAAAGAGGAAAATTAATTTTTCCGAATTTTCCACCCGGCCGTTCCGTTGTAAAGCCGCTCCTTATGCATGAGACAGAAAAAGATCGTAATCTTCGATGTTTGCCGCTTAAAAACCGAATCTCAATTGCTTGCCCCCGTAATCAAATTGTTATTGTACGTGTAAGTATGTATTTTCAGTTATTTCAATTCGAATAACTTCATTTAAGAGCGTCCACGTCCTTTTTTTCCGCTGGAGGATTCGATCCGGGAATCGAATTTCAGTCTGCTAATGATGCGAGATCTTGCAATTGCAAGTTGGATTAGAATCGTCTTCTCCTCGACAGAAAGGGTTTTCAGGTTTCGCTTATCGTCGGTGCGGGTCGTTTCGCTGACCAACCAAATCCGGACCAGGCCGCAGATTTTCCGCGCACCGAAAAGAAACAGCAGCCGTCTGCGTTAGATGCACGGTGCTGCGCCTGTTGTTCGCCGAGCCAATCCGAAGAGTCCACCGAAGGGAGCGTTTCCCGTTTGTTAGCCGGAAAAGCGCCGTCGAATCACATCCCAAACCGCATTCGGTCCCCCGTGAAATCGAAAGGGATTTACCGGGAGATTTCTGATCCGAGAGTTGGGTCAACCTCGGTTTCGCGAAACCGATTTGCATTGCAGGTTGCACCGTCTGAAAGGATGCAGAACATCGGTTAGGTCGGAAGAAGAGGATACCTGAGGGATTTCCGAAGCCGGAAAACCCTTCTCGTGCCCTTAAAAGTGTAAATAAATTAAAACGGCGAAATAGCGCGGGGAACGTGTCGAAGATATCAATCACTCTGCGTTGAAACCCGCGCAGCCTGCTGTCGCAGCGATCCACCTCTGCTGCGGAGCCGCGAAAAGCCTTTTCCGGAACGATGCAACTCGCAAACGGAGCCCCCGAAGAATGGCGAGGGACCCGGAAGCCGGATAACGCTTCCGCTTCCCTGGGGTTTCTCTCCGGTTTTCCACCCCTTAAGGAAGCTACCCGAAGGTACCCGGCGGGCTCGCCCCGATTTTGAAAATTCCCGCTTCTGGAGCTGATAAGGGATCCGGCTGGAAAACGAATCGCTTTTTTCTTCTTCTTTTTCTCAACTTCCGTAATAAATCACGATGACTTAATATCGGTTCCCGGGTTTTATGTTTCGCACGGCAGGGTTTTTCCCTTTTTTTCCTCCTTTTTCCCTTTCCCGCTCCTGCCGCCGCTGCGGTAATGCCTTAATCAAGGATAACCGTTTGGCTAAATCAATGAGCGAGAGATCGAAATCGAACTTTTATTATTTAAACATGCAAACGAGCCCATCTCGAGCGTCCTCTTTCCAATTCAGCCCTAACTCGGTCTGAATTATTAATTCCCTTATTAATCATTGATTTGAACAAGAAAAAAAAAGAAGAAAAACACGGAAATGTTCGTTCGGGGTAGGGGGTCGATTCATTCAGGAGTTGCAAAGCTACGAAAAACCTGCTCCGGAAAAATATTCAGTCCTTGGGGACAACAAATTCATGAAACATGTTTGTCGAAAATGCAGGTTTGGGGAAGAAATTTCAGGCTCGCAAAACTGCCCCCGCCCCACTTTCCAGACGGAGAATACAATTTCGGTGGAGTGGAAATTTTGCTTCTTCCTTCTGTGCCACCCCCGAGGGCCCTTTTACCCGGGGGGGGGGGCTTCCCCTTGGTCTAATGGTTAATTGCGATTTCGTCTTCAACCTCAAGGTAACCTTCGGGGGCTGTTCGGGGTGGTGCACGATTTCCTCGCCCATCGATAGGCTTTCGCGTTTTTTTTTGCCCAACGTCAAACCAAAGGACAGTGGAAGGAAGACTCTCTGGCACCACGACGGGGAGTTTTGCGAACGATGATCGGGATTTTGCCGGGCCAACCCCCTAATCCCTCAATCGCGAAAGTCGGGGGTCGTAAATTACGGTCAAACAACCGGGGAATTAACAAGTGGAATACAAGTTTTGTTTAATTTAACGTCCATTTGAGGGATTCAGGGTTCGTTTTCTTTTCGGGGGCGGGGGTTGAAAATGCCACCCCCTCAAACGGTGGAAATATTTTTTCCCTCCGAATTCCTGCCCGAAGAGGTGTTTAAAAATAACAATGGGATACGTGGAAAAGCGATGATAAACCCATCCTTGGCCATATGCTGCTGCGCCGTTTAATGGTTAATATTTTGAAAGGCTTTTTCCTTATTATAAAGCTTATCTCTAAGCAAGCCATTCCACTTTTTACGATCCCGGTCAATATTTTATGTAATAATAAATTTTTTTGACGTTTCCCTACCATTTGACATCGTAGGGATTATGGCAGGGTTCTTTTTTTTTCGCTGTTGTCGAGTCGGTTTTCCGGTCCGAAAGTCTCGGCCGGCGGCAGCTCTTTTCCGTTCGGATTCGGGGCGAAGGAAGGGGGGGGGGTCGGAAGAAAAAGTCGGGTAATTTTTCTGCCGTTTACCGAACACGAACGACGCCAAAGAGGTCAGGTTCGATGCTGATACTGAAAGCCCATTGATCCATGTTTCCTACCTAACTTTGTCAATTAAAGGAGAACCGAGTATGGGGACCAACAGCATAAAAACACGGAAAGAAATTTGGTTTGATGTTCCGATTTCGGATGAGATCGCTTAAAAAACGAAAAGAAAAATGCGTCGTGCGTTCGGTTTCAACTGTTCACCGCTTATAAAAGAGAAATGAATACGACTGTTAACTTCTGAAGGCTTTCCTTTTCTCGCGTTACTGACTTCGCTGTTGGGACAGCCGCGAACTGATCTTCTTCTCTCGGACTTTTCAGTTTTTCGCCGCTTTTCCTGAACGAAGGTGTGGTTGACTGTGGAAACCTTTCGCGCTGAAAGGCACCGCTCTGGAAAAACTGAAATTGATATCGCGTTCACGTGATTGTACCGAGCCGATTTTACGTCGTGGCAAAAGGGCGATTTCGCCTGCCCAAATCGAATTTTAGCTGCCGCATTATGTCGTTCGTGGATGCGCACGAGAGTCCCATCTTGGAATTTCCCAAAGGACTAACCGAAGGTTGCACATTTCCCCGAAGATTTGGATTTATTCTTCCGTCCTGATGGCGCTCCATTTGGGAAGCGCTCGCCGTAAAAAACCGATTTTTATTCCCGAAACGGTGGCGGATTGTTTTGGCTCCAGAATTTCCCGCATTTTCGAGTGTTCATCCGAGCAGGGTAATCCAATCCCAGGCGAATGGAAAAGGAAAAATTCCGGGTTCGACCCCTTCCCGAAAGGTTAAGTCCTCCGGAATGGGAATCTCCATTTCTCCCCGCTGTCGCGAGCTCCTTGCCGGTTTGTGTTTGCCGCCAACCGTCAAACTTTGCGGGCGTGTCTGGCAGGAACGCTGTCGGCGGTCGCCGCCAGCCCCCGAGTCTCCTGCTCATCGTGTCCGTTCACGATTTCGTTTCCGCTCTGAAATCGCCCATCTTTCGGCCTATGCTCCGCACGTGGTTTCTTTTTTCTCGTTTCATACGATTTTCCTTCGATCCTTTTCGATTTTTTGGTTTTTTCCACAAGGAAAACGCCGGGAAAGTCTCCTTTTCGCCGATTTTCGTTTCCTTCCCAACATTTTGCGGTGCACCCCGAAGTGAAAGATAAAACTTGGCTCGATTAAAACATTCGAACCTTTGGAGAATTCCATTAAGATCTGTTGAAAATGACGCGGGTTGTAACGAATCCTCTGCTGTGTTCGCGCGGTTTCCTGTTGTTTGCACTGTCGGAATTTGACGCATTCTGGTTCAGGTTTTCGGTCGGGAAGGGGGGGGGGGAAGGAAAAGAAAAGAAAAAAGTCTTGTCCGGGAACCTGGAAAATGCAAGTCTTACTTCGACTGGATAACCTAACCAATAATCGAAATTTAAATGGGATCTCGTTATGTGAATATATTGTACTGAAAATTATTCCATCGGGTGCTTTCGAGACCTGAATGCAAAAGGTTCCCTGGACAACGGGGACATCTCTAGAGCACTTTACCCAAATTGGAAGTCCTTTCCTTATTAATAAATCGACCAGTTTCATAGGCAGAACTCACGGAAAGTTCGCTTAAAAAAGAGATTTCAACAGGAGCCGAGCCCTATTTCAGGTCAACCAAAGACACAACGCATAAAAATGTTCTTTGTTCGAAGTGCGCTCCTTTTTTTTTTCTTTTTTTGTACAGAATCCCTAAAAACATGTTTGAATACCAAATGAATTTAATTAACTAACTTGACAAGCGCAGATGTTGCACCGAATTTGATGTCGGATTTAGAAATTTTGAAAATAAATTTTATTTTGAGAGTATGAACAACATATTCGAAGGAAATGAATTTTGATGTGTGTATATATATATATATATATATATTCTGCTACTCCCTTATAAAACTTTACAACAGCGAAAACTATTGAGATTGCTCTCATTCATTATGCAATTAGTTTTTTGGATTCCGATTGTTTTACGGCAGAGACTAATATGGAAATTATTACAAGCGACGTGCAGTTTCTTGTACTTTAATTAAAGAGCCAGACAATCGGTTAATTAAAAAACATTTAACCAGACAATTGGAAAAAGCAATAAGAAGAGGGAGAGTTCGATGTTTCCGTTATATTTTTATCATTATATCTTTAATTCCTGTCAAAAACCGAATATCTATTTGTGATATACATATATATATATATATATTTATGTGTGCGAGTATAATTTTCAAATTATTTGTTTCCTCGTCTGCGTATGTTTATACGGAAGTAAAAATAAATGCGAGACTATCGATTTATTATTCTTCTCCCGTTTTCGTACATTTACAATACGCGGCATCGCCGACATAATGAAAAAGTATTCATTTGCGGTCTCTCAAATGAATTTTCTCCATTTCCCTTTTCAATATTTTCCAGATATTACGCGCTGCATCTTTTCACTTTCCCAGTTCTGGCTCATCCCGCGTTCATTGATAATAAACCTTTATACTGAAATCCCCGTCTTTATATTCCGAGTTTTCCGCTTTCGGTTTTCCGGTTTTCCGATGCCGTAATTAAAAATTTGGAATGAATCGAATTTTTCTTTTGTTTTGCCAAAGCCCTGACATTAACCGAGCTCATTCTTACCGCGCGGCCTTTCCCCGTTTCCTGACATTGGCCTTTCCTCGTCCGCCTTTTTCCCCCAATCTCTCGGCGTGTTTGCTTTTGAAAATTTCGCCTTTTCCACCTTCCCGTTTCGGCTCGAGGTTCGGGATCGCCTATGTCCCGCGGACGATCCTGCCTCACAGCCTCGGGGAAAATATCGTGACAATTTGCGGTATCCGCAAATTCACGCTCCCGATACCTTCGTTCCTTTTTATCCCCTTCTCCCATTCTCTTCGGTCTTATTTGCTCGGGACACTCCCACTATGCCGCCGATTCGGGAGCAGTTGGGGTTTGCCGCTGCGCTTTCCCCATTTTACCGCGCCCATTTGCCGAATTATTGCCCTGCACTCGCGATTTCCGCTGGAACCTCTTACCGACTCATTTCTCATGCTCCGGTCTCGGAGCGAGAGAAATATCGAAGCGGCGGAAATGAAAGAACAAGAAATTGCATTATTATTCCCTTTGTCGGAAAGGAAAGGAGAGAAAACTTCTCGACCCCACCGAGAATTGCAATCGGAAAATCGCTTTAGAGGACTGATTCATTTTTTGAGGAAGGAGATTAAGAGAAGAGCATTTCGCCCCGTCTCCTTTCATCTGCGGACTCACTCTCTGCGGAACGAGTGATTTTTCAGCAGCACCGCTAGGAGAGGGATTTGAATTTGACTTATGCGGAAAGGTTATTAAACATAATAGCCTTCCGCCTGAAATAATCAACTGTCAGACAGAAGTTGATTTGATGCTAACAATATGCATAACCTTGATGAAGAAATGCGGCCTGAAAAAAATAATGAAAGACCGCTCTCTTAATTGTTATTCTACATTTTCGAAAAAACTGAATATATTGTTATTATTAATACGCATTTTATCAGGCAAAGATCAGAATATAATAAAATAAAATTATTTAATGCGACTGTACTAAATTAGAAGAATTTAATATTTGTAATTAGCTAACACTACCACAATTAAATCTATTAAAAATATACATTATTAATAACGAAAGGCTAATATAATCATAATAATTACAGTTATTTCGTTAATCATTTTTTAATGGAACTTTCTAGCGGGATTCCGGGAATTCCACACGGATTTACATTTAATGGGGCTCCGATTTCCAGGAATTTTCCGTAAACACCGGCGTAACAATTCCCGGAAGAGGAAACAGTTATTTCCGGGAATTTTTCGTAAATATTTACAAACAGGCGGCGCGACAGAAAAAGGAAAACGGATCCGAAGAGAGGGACGAAAATCGGTTTTTAATCAAAGGGGATGAACGCATCGAAATCTTAACCGGGGATCCGTTAAGGTATTGAAAGATTCCATTTCGCAGCTGTTCTCGCTCCGCGCCGCGCCTTCGAATTTCGAAAATTTAAAATTTCTGGCTCCGTTTACTCTGCCCCGTCGATGCGGTAATTTTTATTCACCGGTTGAATTTTGTGAAAAAGAAAGAAGTAACAACAAGTAAACGAAATTAACAGATCGCGAAAAAAAAAATTTTCCTGGAAATTTATTTTTATTGAGAAAAGGGGGTATTTCCATAATTTTGCCCCTCTTTCCCTCTCGGCCCCTCGTTATGGCGAGTTTGTCTTTTGCACGTGAAAAATAAATTGAAACGAAAATTACAATGGAAAGTCAGAAGGGAGAAAGGAGTTTTAATCGATATTTCCGTTCGTTTGTATATGGCTTAATGCTTAAGGTCCCACAATTACACCGAACGACTTCGGTGGAAATGTAAAAATGATATAACGGACCGAGAGGCATCGAACAGCAATCGAAATGCCTCCACGATCAGATTCATTTTTTTCTTCCCCCCATTCCCCCCCCTACCCCAAGGTTCGAATCTGAAATCAATCGGATTTCGTTTTGCGGTAAAAAAAAAAAAAAAAAAAAAAAAAAAAAAAAAAAAAAAAAAAAAAAAAAAAAATTCAACTTTTGATGATGGTCAGAGATCGAGTGGTCGACGGTGAAGATAATCGAAATCCCTTATTCGACTTATTCATTATACGAATTGTCAGGCTTCGTGCCGGGAAATTTTTCACGCCACAGAAAAAGGCAAGATAAACTTTTCCGGGGCAAAAGCAAACATGGAAAATATCTCATCAAAGAAAATAGAGCCGAGAGAAGCAATATACTGTTCCCGGACTTCTGAACCATCTTGAGCGTGTGGGATAAGTGATTTATATGTAAATCCGTTATTGATAACAATTTCTGAATGCCAGCAGCGAAGGGACTTTTGCATTTTCATAAAGTTTCCCGCTTTTTAATATTGAAGGGAAAGTTTCGAATTTTTATGAGAAATTTGTTTGCAACAGTTATAATGTTATCGTGATTTACATGTACGCGAAGGGATAACACAAGCTAAAACGGGATAGGCTACCCGCCTAATTTCAGGACAGAAAACATGCGGAAGGATAGCCCACTGCTTTATTTTTTAGTGAAAATTCACCTTAAACATTTGCTTCTGTATTATATCCGATCGAACGAAACGAATATATATATATATATATTTTTTTTTCAATACTAGTTCAATATTAGTGGGCACTTTTTGATGGGTTCCTGCAGAAACCTAGACGGCCAAAAAGCGTAAAAAATGACCCCGGGGGGGGGGGGAGAAATCAAATGTTTTTCGGCTGTAGAAAGGATTCCAGCAGGCTTGCGGCAAGAATTCGCCAGTGCGGAAAAACGACTCGCAACTCGCGGTTCCTTCCAAAGGATGATCCGACATGATCCAAAAATTTAAATGTATGAAATTATATATTCGTGTACATAATTATATTAAGCTGCGTTGATGGAATTATCTTCAAGGCATCATCCTGATTTTCCTTTCGGTTTGCGGTTGCTGAAACGGCTTTCATCTAATCCCGTTCAGGTCAGGCGAGACAGCCGTCCACGGTTAACGTTTCCAATCGATGAAGAAGGATTTTCTTTTTTTCTTGAAGTCTGGGCGGTAGACTCGTCCGAAAAAGCGTTAAAAGACAAGAAAAAAGTTGTAAAATTGAATTCCGCTTCGAAGGGCTTATCCGCTGTCGTGCCTTGACCTTTTAGCCCATCATTTAAAATTCGATCTTCAGTCAATTCGTTTTTTCGACGGCTTGCGTCATGCCTCTGGTTTTGCTGTTGCCATCACGGCTTTGTCGTCCGCGTTCCAAAAGTATCGTCTCTTATATCCTTCTTGTATTCCATCTCCATTAACGGTTTCGGTGACGCTAATACATCCCGAAAGAGGGGTGGGGGGGAAAGGTTAGGAAAAATCAAGAACCGAGCTTTTATTTTCGGACTCGTCTAAAGCTCGAAAGTGGCCGCACAGAGGTTGATTTCCGGAGAATCGGACTGCGGCAATCGCTCACGCAGTGAAAATATTTTTACCTTCGCCTGTCGCGCTGCTGTTAGCGTTCTCGCCATCTGTCATCCCCCCCCCCCCCAATTCGAAATTTCTCCTTTCCGGGCACTTAAAATGGATCCCTTACTGATTCGGATTATTTTTTTTTCCCCCTCCCCCTCACCTCCCTCCCCAGCAAAGCGATACCTGTAAACTGTAAGGAGACAGAAAAAGCAAGAGTAAATCACGTCGGCTGAGAAAATTGAATAAAAAAAGTCCCACCAGAAGATACGAGAAATGGTTTCTTTGGAATGGCTTCACCAGGCTTCGAGGAAACGGAAATCCGGGATCTCCTTCAGCCGAATCAACCTGCCGGGATCATCAAGCAAGGGAACTGCTTCCCCTCAGGCGTCCTCAAGACCAGCAATTCGGCCAAAAATCAGTTGTCAGTGACTATATTAGATTTGGGTCAGAGCTCTTACAGCGACAATGAGGACCAGAAGAGTTTTATGTCGAACATATCCACGAGCGGGATGGATCTGCAGGCGAGTTCGACCAATTCGGACGATCGCAGAGGCAGCAACAACAGCCAGAGGGAGGGCTTTTTCGGCGGTACGTTTTGTTTTCATTAATGCTAGCACAAAATTCCATAATTAAGTACACGTTTTTCAAATTTTTTACCTTTTGCCAGCTCTTTCGAGGAGCTGAATGAAGCTTCCGCCTGCCAGCAACTCGTGGTTTTAAAAGTTCCACCAATATAATATCGTTCTATATATATATATATAAATAAATGATACTAAAAGGATGGTGTATAACAGACGTAGTTCAAAACGGCAAAATTAAACCAGTAAGCGAAAGAGGCTGACTGTGACGGTTTATTGTTTTCTTTTCCATGATTTTAAAAGCTACAAATGAGTGGAAAGAATACGTACTGCGTTCGGATAAAGTAAAATACAATATGTGCAAGATAAATAATTGTTTTCTATTTGCGCGCATTACAGGGACAGAAAATTCGTTATAAACCGAAGTTAGCTTTTTTTAAGAGGACCGTCTCGCATATTTTGTTACATCTCAAAAAGTAGAAAAATAGAATCAACCGAAAAAGTGAAAGATACGTTTAATGGAGTTAATATATGTCCGCATTCAGGGGTCCATTAAGTTAATTCCGAAACTATCATTTATATCATTATATATATATATAAAACGATTTTAAATGTTATGTCATCATGTTACCCGATGTTTCGAGGAATTTTTTTTAATCTTTTGCACATATTGAAATTAATATCTGCACATTTTCGAATACTACACCGTTTAATCTCTCTGCGAGAAACGAAAAATTGGTTTTAAAAAGCAAAGGTTGATAGCCCGGAAAATTGATGAAACTCAAAACGGAATCGAGGAGGGGATTTCATTTGGTCCAGATTGTACAGATTACAGCATCCCATCACGAATTTAATCTGTAGGGACTGCACTTACGAATACTATAAATGAATACGCTACATAGATATAAATAATATCGGCAATGCTAAAGCCCGAGGCAATGACCGCTGTGGGACTTCGTTTTTCGCTTAGGATCATCTCATCTCGGTGCATTTTGAGCACCGGGGTGGAGGGGGGGGGGAGCGGACGGGGAGGAAGAGGGGGCACCACCGATGCGGCAACAGAAAATGCAGCAGCAAAGCGACGTCTCCGGCAGATGAGTTCGCTCCGTGTGGAAGCGCGCGTGCCAAAGGATTATACTTGCGGGATTTGGACCCGCAAAACGCTGACGGCCGTTTAATGTTGACGAAGCTGCTTTCCTTTTTTTTTTCATTCGTGGGCAAGGGCAGAAAATTCGGTCGCAGATTTTGGGGCAGTAAACGTCGCGGGGGTTGAAAAGGGGGAGGAAAAGGGAGCGAACCGCGACTGAAAAATGAATTTCCCGTTAGCATGGATGAAGTACAAACGGGCTGGTTTCAATCCTCATCCATGTCGAAGATGCCGAAAAAAAGGGGAAATTTTCATCCACCCCCCCCTCGCCCCCCGCGATCCATGCATAATAATCCAGCTTTAAGTCCAGCAGAGGAAAAAACTGATGCAGCTCTTAACGAAGCTCATTTTTACCGGCATTTCAGGTCGTTAGCATTCCGGTATAAATATCCATTTTCCCTTTCAGAAGCCCTTTCAACCCCCTGAAAAAACCTTTGAAATATGTGATCCTTATTTTCCCTTTGCTTTCTTCTTTTTTTGGTCAACTGTCTTCCCTTTGAGGGATGAATTCGTCTTTCCTTCGTATTAATTACGTAGTTTTTTTTTTGCAATCCTTTCCCTTGCACGAGTTTTCCCCGCTCGTACCTTACGGATTCCTTTTTCCAGCGTTTCCTTAACTTCCAAGTTAAGGATGGCACGTCACGATTTATGGGACCGGCTTGACTTCATCGGTCGCGTCTTCGCGCACAAAACGCGAACGTACCTGAAATCGAAATTGGAGTCGCTTCCTCGGTAAGGGCTTGCACCGACGAAGTTCGTGACGGGGGGGCGGAAGATTAGGGATCAGAGGAGACCACAGATAATTTTCGGAGAGAATGAGGTCGGGGTGAGGATAATGCAGAAGTATCTCCGGAACCAGGCATTTCTTCGGCTAATAACACGGAGCGAGGGTCAATTTTCGGTGTCTCGGCACGAAAAAAGCGGAATCAAAATTAATGGAAGCACGCCCGAAACGGAGCTATCATGAAAATGCGAGCATGAAAAATTCATCGGATCCAGACCTATTACAAGATCGAGACATTAACAAATTACCTGAAGTATTTTTGGTGCGGTTAATGCCATCCCTGCAGCGTTCACTCGTCGGACGAACGGTTATAATTTTTATCCGGTGTCCCGGACGTGGTTTAATTAAGACAAATCCCGTTCGGTGCCGTCCGCTCTGTGGGGATGCGAAGCGCGAGACAACAGCGAAAATCCGATCGGGCCCTCGGGCTGCGGGGAGCGAATTTCGTCGAGGCGGATTTTCCGGCGACTGCGATGCCATCGGGCGACGTTCCCCGGAACTCGAGCCTTTACGAAAGCTGAATCCGTTGCAAATTCCGCCTCCTTTCCTTCATTTATTTTCCGCCACTTATTCCAATTCGATTTTCATTGTCGGAAAGGCTTCGATTTGTATCGCCCCGAAGAACAATTGACCCGGATTTTAGGTTCAACCGGGAGCTTACAACGTATTTCGAACGATGGCAAATGTCATGAGTGTCTGCTTAATTTGGGGTTGTTCGCAGCGGAGAAACCCACCCCGTCGATCAATTTAATGACACATAATTGCTCTTTCGGTATGAAAAGGAGTTTCGGTCACGCAGGAGCTTTTTCATCGCGAAATGTGAGGCTTAAGCCCCGGAGGCTCCCGCACACGGATCGCCCGGAAAATGGACGATCAGTTTTTCCCTCGGACGCGATCCCCGATCTCGTCTCGATCGCTTTCCCGCGCGTTTTTCCACTTTCCTAAAGAAAATGGAGAAAAACGAAAATACTTTTTTCGAAAGCGGAAGAAAAACCTTTCGCTTCCTTTCCTTTAACCAACGGGAAATGTATTTTCCTTTTTTGCCGCGAACATTAAGTCCCTCTAACATGAGGAAATTCCGTCTTCCATCATTCGGAGCAAACAACAGTGTACATCATAAAAAGAAAAGAGAAGAAAAATGTTCCAAATAACACGAAATTGATGGACTACGTGCACCGGGCACGTCTGGGGCATTAGCAAATGATCGAAACACTCAAAAAAAAATCCCACTGGAATCACTTCTGTCGTTAGCGTACCTTCCATAATCGAAAGGCTGCTGAATCTCGCCTGCCTTGACACCACTGCGGCAGCTTCCTTCCGATATGCACGCACCCGATGGTATTTTCCGCGGGAAAATGGAAAATTCTCCGCCACGCAACCTCCTTCCAACGACTTGATGTCTCCAAAAAAAAAAAAAATACACGTAGGGAATTCTTGAGACGTGGAACCATACTCAAATTAATGTAGTTGATGGAGAACGCGCAAATGTGAGCGTTTGCACAATTTCGCATTGTGGTCATGCGAAAAGTTTCGCAAATTTCCGGCAAAAAAAAAAAATAATTTTCGCTGCTGGAACTATGGAAGTGCATCGCCTACTCCTCCAGGCATCGAATCGCTGCTTGGTTTTGGGAAAAGAATTTTTCATTTCTTGGGGCTCAAAACGCCGCGGAAACGAAGGGGGAAAATTTCCCGTCTCTCGCCCATTCCTTTCTTCTGCTTTTCCGTTTCCATTCACCCTTCACCTTCCGCCCCGTGTACCCGCTCTGATGTAGCTTCCCCACCGGGAATCATTAATTTTTGCTTAATCGAGAGGTGCTCGAATTCCTTCTTTCTTTCAACCCCCTTCCTCCCCATTAAAAGCTGCGGGAAAATTTCTCCAGCTCCGTTGCTTAATTTTCGTCAGCGAAATCCTTTGGCGCGACCCGACTCGACCCCGGGAGCAAAATCCGCTTTTAATTCGCCAAAGATAATTATTTATTTTTGACATTTAAATTTACTGGTTACGCGATTTTCGATGCAATCGCGCTAGCGGGAAAATGCAATTAATACAAATAATTTTTTTTGCGTTAACAATTTCCCGTGGTTCGGAGCCGCGGAAAAGCGTTCCCCTGCCGGGGGGAAAAACATCGACGCTCCAAACGCGAACGCCGCGTTCAGGCCTTCGGACGCGTCCAAAGCCAAAAATCTTGCATCCAAAAGGCTTCGCCTCGCTTCGGCCGTGCGTGGCCACCCTTTCCCTGCCACGGCAGCAAAGACTCACGTTTCTTCCTCTCTTCAAGGCCTGGATCCAAGGGGATTGCTGCACGAGCGCTCGAACTGGGAGAACAGGTATCTGACGAAGGAGCACCGGCGAGCGGGCACCACGTTCCAGGGAAAGGTTTACAATTTTTTGGAAAGGCCCTCCGGATGGAAGTGCGTCCTGTATCACGTCGCCGTGTAAGTACCATTTCCCGAAATGCGGATTCGCCTCCCTCGCCCCCGGTAGGAAATCCTTAATATGCATCTGAGCGAAAAATACCAATACCCGGTGCGGTAGACACAACAATGCCTCCGCGTTATCGCCTCGTTCGGCTGGGTGAACGGCCGGTCCGAGGTTCGGGTTCGATCCTGCGGTCAAACGCGTCGCCCCGCTCGCAGCGATGGAGGCTCCGATCCTTTCTTGCTCTTCCAGGCACATAAATCATTTGTATTCGCCTCTCGTACACATGGCCGTCATATTTTTCGTAGTTAGAACGCCGCATGCTCTTTGTACGTAATGAACCTTAACGTGCAGCTCGAAAAAATAAAATAAATCGCATCACGAAGCCGCGACTAAATTGGAAATGCATTATTCAGTATTATTAGATAATTAGCCGACGCAGGTATGTTCATACGTGCGACGGTGTACACACACACACACACACACACATATATTCCTCATGTTATGTATATTGATGAAGTCCGAATATCAATAAACCATAAATATTATCCCCGTTGGTCGCAATTTGGGAAATGTTAATTTTAAAAATTTATTATCAAGGGTCCATTTCCTCGCATAAATTAATTAAAGGATTAAGCTAAGTCCCACCACTGTACATTGTAATTACTACCGCTGTTTAACGTTCTCGGGTCATCCCGGGGACGAGGCTTTTTATTTTAAATCCGCGGCGAGCGGCCCCGAAATTCTGTTCCGGCCGAGGAAATCCCGGGACCGACTCCGTCGGAGGATTCCTTCGGGATTGATCCCGGCCGGATGGTGGAAAAGCGCATGGAACACTGTGGAAAAGTGCATCCGACCGAGATCCGAGGAGCGCGCGTTCCTTGATCCGCCTCTGTCGGCTCTGGACATCCTGCGCGTTGCCTTCACGATCCACAGTTGGTCGACGTTTCGGGTCGCGGAATGTCGAACAATTTCTGACACGTTTTTTAGTTTTTTGTATTTTATTATTTTTGTTTTTGAAATTTTTTCATTTTGTTAGTTTTTCCGCTTTTTCTTTTCTTTCTTTCTTTTTAATTTCCCTTTCTGTTTTCTTTTTTTTTTTGGCTTTTTTCTTCTCTTTTTTTTTTTTTTTTTATTTTTGAATGAATGAAAAAAGGAAAAAAAAAAACAAAATAGTAACAGTCAGCGATGACAGAAACAGTAATGATGATTAGTAACTGGGAATGCAATTTTCCGCATTATCCGCGTTGAAAAGTAACCAGCGCGTTGTCCGCGTTGTTCTGGTGTTTTTTTTTTTTTTTTTTTTTTGTCGTCGGTTTCCCGTGTCCCAGCAATGGGAAAGTTTCGCTACTCCTCGCTGCTGCTGAAATTATTTGTGTTTCCCCGAGAGTTTTCCTCGGCTTCAAGCGGAATCCGCGTTTGTCTATTTATTTTTTTTTTTCCGACTGTGCAAATTTCACATAATGTCGCTGTTACATATATTATACGTGCGTCTGCATGTGCTCGAAGTGTATGAAAATGGGACAGTTTGCCCGCCGGAAAGTGAGGTTAAGTTTTACCCCCTCCCCTCCATCCCGGTCATCCGGTCAAAAATTTCGAGTCCGGCCCCCGTTGCTGTCGTCATTCCACAGCTCGAGCTTTCGCGCTGCGTAGGATCGACGAGATTTCCTTCCGACAAGGTTCGGGGCATGGCTCGGTCTGCTCCCGGAGCCGGTCTTCACTCCGGAAAACCTTTTCGGATTTTATCGGATTCCTTAGCCCTTCCTCATTTGCCCTTCGCGAGGGCTTTGATGTTTTCGCCGCATTCCGCGGCAGCCGATATTTTTTTTTTTTCCACCCCCCTCCCCCCCCCCCCGGTTATCGGCATGCCTGGAAAACCAAAGAGCGGGCTGCGGATCGAAACGAGCCGCGGTCGCACCCCGTACCTTTCTTCCTTTCTCAAATTGTGCCCGTTTCCGTTTCCGTTTCTCAATTTCAACGCGTTTAATCTGCCGCTTTTCAACGCCCCGTGATTTTGCCTCCAAAATTAGGTTTCATCCTTGTGGTTCTGCATTCGTCGTTTCGAGTTTTTCGACCGCGTTTTCCTTTCGTCCCCGGAAAACTTTTCAAACTGTGTGATGCCGCCTCCCACCTTCGCCGTTTAAATTTTTAATATTCATATCCATAAAAAAAACGAATGTTGATTCAAGTTTAATTTATAAAACCCAACTTAGTCATGATACCGAAAGTAAAGCATTTGTTGAATAAGTAATGGTCCGCTTAATTGCATCTGTCCTACATGCGGACCAGCCGATGTTATTGAAAACTCTTAAAATATTAATAATATTTTATTTCAAGATATGTGTTTTGTTGATTTTTCGTTTTGTATTTTAATCGCGATCATTCTTTCTTCTTATCCTTCTTTCTCCTCAAAATTTCGATTTTAATTACAATTTGAGAAATGGGCACAATTCGATTGTCATAACATCCTGAACGATTTTTCCGCATCGTTCCAGAGTGTGATATGTTTTTCCGTAGCTCTTTTCCCGCATCCGCAGAACCAGTTTGCTTTCGCGGCAGTATCCGGTTCGCGTGGATGCAAAGGGCAAATACCGAAAAATAAAATTAGCGCGAAACGCGTACCTAGCCCGGAGTTTGAGCCCGAAGTTCTCCGCATTAAAACTACCGGTTCAATCATTCACCGCGGCAAATGACACGTTCGGAAGGCCCTAGCGCTGACGGACGCGGCGTGGCGTTCGTCGCGAAAGAGCCCCCAGACATTTGTGCGGGCGTGCAAAGCCGTCTGCTCCGTTGGCAACTGGAGAACGTCGGACGTCCAAGGCACACGTAGCAATATTGTTTTCAAGCCCGGCACCTCGGGATGCAACATTCTTTTCTCGAATATCCCCAAGACTGAAAAGTCATTAAAAATCCTCTCATAAAAACCCACCGCGTTAAGGTTAACGTCCTGTTATGGCCTCTCAATAATGCAGTCAGACTACCGTAACTGCCAATACAGTGACCCTAAGCTCGTACGTCAGGCATTTCGGATGTGACAAGTTTTCGGTCTTCGTCTCCTTCTCCTCTCGGTCGTGTCGTCGGCCACGCAGTTTTTATATGCCCGTCCAAGGGAGGGAAACGCCCGATCTCGGCAGTAAAAAATCCAGGATCGGCGCTGGAGGTTTTCGGACCGGGCAGTTAAATTTTTATTTCCCTTCCTTTATTCCCGAAGCAATTTTTACGACGGGGAAGAAGAAGGAACTGCTGATCCAATTCTTTTTTCCATCGTCCAATTTCCCCGTTTCTCTTGTCTTCACTCGCCCCCCCCTCGATCCCCGTACGAAGGGACGCGAGAAACAATCTTGCTCCCCTCGTCGAAGCAACAGGAATGCCCGATCAAAGGGAGACGGGAACGACCTTACGGGTCGGGAAGGAATCGCAAAAATGAAAAGTTTTCCCCGCCAGGTCTCGGATTTCTGGAAATGATGAATGAGGTCCCTAATTACCTCATCCCGACAGCATCGATCCAGGCGGAACTCCTTCCGCCTGCCTTATGGGAGATAACGAATGCGCGAATGCTGCTTCATGAATTTTAATTACGACCAAAAGCTAAATTCCTTTGAAATAAGGTTTACACTCGGCTAAAGATACTGTTAGTGTCGTATTCTGGTGACACTGTTTAAACAGAAACAAGATGTCGCGAACGTTATTCAAATCAAATAATTAAAAGTTTGCCACGCGGGATGCGTCTTCATTGAGTTTTTTTTTTTTTTTCGGGCGAGGGATCGATTTTCGGGACAAGGAGCGACAGAAAATTGCGCCACGTCTTCCGGTCGGGTCTCCCGTCGAGGGCCCGCGGCCAGCGTCGTTCCCGGCTCTGCTTTTCCGACGGCCAGATTCCCGAGGCTCGCGCTGACGCGCGGCAGATTTCGCAGGAGTTTTCCTTTTTCAGCAAATCGAGTTTCGGGACGAACCTCCCCGAGCACGCTTCGGATGCCGATTGCGGAGCTCGCCTTCGAACACTTTGACAAGACATTTGGAAGCTCGATTCGAAGAGCGGGCTCTTCGCCCCGTTCGCGGGTAATCCTTCCGCCGGCATTCCGGGACCCCCGACAGAGGGAACGGATTTCCGGGGGTCCCGAACTCGAGACCGGGATAATGGGAAGGGTTCCCCGTGTCCCCGCTTTAACAACTTTTGTCAGCCTTGCCTCGTTCTCGGCTTTTATTTTCCCAGTTCGTCATCATCGTCGGGTTTTTATCCGAAACCTTTCCTTTTTTTTATTTCCCTGCAGAGCTAAAATTCTTCCTTTTTATCTTTTCAATTAAGTCATTTATTGGGTTTGCCTTTCTCCATTGTTTCCTTTGAAAACTTTTTCTCCAACAGTTATTTTCGTATTTTTTTTTCCCCTGTCACTTCTCTTTTGTTCTTCCTCGGTCAGTTACGTTTAAAACTTCATGTGACAGTGATTGGAAAATTTATTTTTCCCTTTCCACAAACGCATTCCACTCGGGTCTCTCTTGCTGACCTCCGAATGTATTCTTCTTTACATGCATACCGTTGGAATTAGCATCTTCCAAGCTGTGTTCTCGTTCGAGTTCACTCTTTTCCAGTTCCCGATGAGTCTTATTTCATAGGGATAATTTTTTTTTTTTTTTTTAATTTAAGAATTAACATGTAATTTCTAAAGCAACCTTCATTTCGGATTCCATCTCATAACATGTGAATCGCATTAATATTCCCCAAAGGCGGAATTTGAATTTGTTTTCGTACCGAAAATCGCGGATATGGTCTTTCAGAATGAATCTTTTATCTTCTTTATTCCGGAAATCTCCATAATTCTATATAATCTTTTTCGTTCCGTTGACAGTATCAGCTTTTCGCGTATCTTTCTTTTTATGCGCGGCCCTGCAACGAAAATTAGGCCTGACCCCAGCTAAAATGTTAAGTCGCATCTGATCGCATGTGCGGGCACGAAAATCATGTATGTCGGTGCAAATAATAAAAGTGAAATGAATAAGGTTCATGTGCTTTGCGACGTTCCGACTTTTACCGAATTTCGTTTCGCGTCCGAAAAATTTTTGGGTCGAGAGAAGCTTCCAAAATCGTGGAACCAGAATTTCTGTAACTTTTTTCTTCGTCGCCGTTTTCGCATGATCCAAAGTTTCGGACATCCTCTGGTAGCTTACGGACGGGAGTGATTTCGACGTCTAAGGCGGTCAGTTCCAGCGTCAAAAAAAAAAAAACTCTCCGGGTTCGATGGAGCTTTCCCGCTGCAGTTGCTCCCGTGCAGAGATCTTCCACCTCCTCCGGTTCATCAACTTTTTAATTCTGTCGCTTGATTTCTGCAGGAGGGGAAGGCAAAAATCGTCGCGGAAAATCCGCCGTTGGATTTTTTTTTCAACATTATTTTTTTTTTTTCTTTTCTCTTCTTCCCCCGTCCGTTCGCCTCCGCCGGTTTTCCGAAAAAGGTTCGATCGAACCCGCGAATTTATCCTCCATCAGCGCCGCTTACAATCTGCTAGTGAATTTCTTTTCGCTGTAAATTTCAGCGTTGATCCTGGGTCCCGAAGGAAGGGAACGCGCAAGATTTTCATCTTTCCCTGCCAATCCATTTTCTCCGCGGCTCATATTCGCCTCTATCCCATTGTGCTCCCGTAAGAAGAAAAATGAAATTCGATAAAGACCTATTTCCAAGGTACATGAAATCTGACAGAGGAAGGAACCTTCCCGCTCTCTGTGTTTTCCCTCGGCATACTGAAGGGAGTTTTTCCGGGGGAAATTTCTTTTTTTTTTTTTTTTTTTCATTTTTCACATCAAAATTCTTCATTTTATTCCGCTCGGATTCGCTTCCAGAGAGGTCTTTTATTCCTCATTGCCAAGCGCATTTCGCTTTGGATGCTTCTTTTCATTACCGGCTTCCTTCAGCGGGGGAGCCTCGCATTTCGCATTAAATTCCAAAATTTTGCCCCCACAGAATTTATTTCGCGATCATTAGTGAACGACAACCAAATTATGACATCTGAATATCCGCCCCCATCCCCATATTATACGTCTGAAAATCGTCACGACTTTTCAGCACTCGACAGCGCCTCCTTAATGAACGAACGCCTCATAACGCGAACGTGGATTATGCAAATATCGCGGGATCCTCGTTTTTGCTTAAGGAATTTTTACCCAACGTCTGACGATCCAGGCCGAATGTGAATCTTCCCGGTTCCAAGTTGAGCTTTCAACCGTCTCACGCCACCTTTCGCAAGTCAGAAAGGGAGAGGGCTTCCTTTTTTTTCCCCCCGGCCAAGGCGAACCTTTCGCGGCGATAAATCTCGCCGAAAAAGATTTACAATGAAAAATTTCGCCGGTTCCCAGCACAATGCAAAAACCTGTCATAAATTATTTTCACCTGAACCTGCGATACTGACGATTCTCGACCCATTTGAACGGGTATTGCTGCTTGTCACGCCAACTTTTTCGGTAAACGAGAACGCAGTTCAACCTTTCACCACCGCCCCAAAAGCGATTTTCTTCCATCTCCCGTTTAACCGAAGTCATTTTTTTCCTTTTTCACGTGCAGCAGCATCGGAAAGACAAAAACCCGAAGGAAAAACCCTCTTTTAATGTATAATCTGTATATACGATTTACAATCCAATATGGGGGAGGGGGTTGTTTCGTCCGCCGGTCTGTGGGAAATTATTCCTATAAAATAAGAAGTGGATCGGGAATAGGGATTCGTTAGGTCGGAACTTTTCATATCCGTCTTTCCTCGGGCCTTTATTCTTTTCCAATAACACCGCAGATTTTTGCCGTAAATACCTCGAGCAGAAACGAAAGAGGCCATGAGGAAAAATTTTGCTTTTCCACCCTTTTCATTCCCGCGGGATCATAACGTGCCACAGATTATTATATGAAATTTTGAAAAGGACCCTCGCATAGGTTTTCACCGTTTATTGGCTCGGCCATAAACGCGTCAATTTTTAAAAAGAAAAAGATACGTAATTACGTTTTTTTCTCTCTCGACATATCGAATTTGGCGTACGAATTTTTTCAGCAGGTATCGGGTTCCCGTCCAAGCATCCGCAGCCGCATAATTGGGAATCGGAAAAATTTTTTACCATTTCAAAGGCGCGTTCCCCGTGGGCTGCGTTTGAAAACGTAAAATTGAGCGAAAAGCACACACACTGCGCGTCCGACATGCCGATTCGTTAACCGACGTCCACGACGTTTTTTCCTGTCGGAAAGGCATTTCGGCAATTTCCAACGTTGGGCGTGCGGGCAAAGATTTATCGTTTGACGAATTCATTAGCGACGTTTTCCGAGCTCTTCGATGCGACTTGACCCGGCGGGGAAACCGTCCCCAAAAACAACTCCCGCGGCACGCATCAGGACACCGGTAAAGAGCGGTGCCCGACAACACTGTCGGTGCCCAAAGCGAAATAAGTTGCACGTGCACTGGCAAATGGATCTCGTTACCGTCATCAATTTCTTTTCTGACTCGCGATGATCCGCATTAGAAAGACCCTTTGCGTTCCACCATTTTGCGGGGCGCAATACTGCCGAACGTGTCTCTCTGTTGTGGATTCCTGCATTTTCCTATCCAGGATTGTATTCGCTCGCAGACGGTCTTTACCATTTAAACCACGTTCGAATCAACGATTTCGAGCCGTTCTTATTGAAAAAAAATTAATACTCCGCGCCGTGTACGAATCGAACCCATCGCATTCTTTTCTGCACGGGCAAATGTTAACTCCGGTATTTATTCATCATTAAACGGGACCGACATTTCTGGTTTCGATGCTTGGTTTGCTGGAAAAATCAAAAGTGGAATTTTCCCCGTCGAAGGTTTTTCCACTTTCCGTTTTCCTTCCTCACTTCCCTCCCTCCCCGTTGCTTTATCCGAAAATGTTCCGAACCTGCAGATTGCAAAACCGGCTTTCAGTAAGTTTCAGAAAGCAATAATCGATACATATGAGAAGTTAAAACAATATAACGAAAATAAAAGTATGGCAATCAAATCGGCAAGTCTAAAACTGTCTGATTTATGTATATACGTGTAACGTTATACAATGCGTCAAAACAGTAAAATGTTAAAAATGATGAGAGTCACCACAGAAAGCGGGAAACTGTTACCGGAGCCGAACGTCATAAGATGATGGGTCTTAATGGTGGAATAATATGATAGCTTGCTTTCTTATAATGAATCGTTCTGAACAGGAACATTTATACCGACAATCGAGGCAGGTTTCCATCATACAAAGCAGCCCCGTTCTCTTGGAACAGAGGGATGACATACTTCTGAGCGTTCTCAGATCGCCGGTAAACGAGTACCGCAGGAAATCGAGTTCAGGGCTGCTGAAACCGGGGATTTTCGCGGGCAAGCGAAGGAGGAGCTCGCAGAAGAGCGCGACGAGCCCGCTCAAGCTCAGGAAGCTCGCTGTGGGTGCACCGCCGGCGGCGGACGCGGATAGGCACCACAGCAACCACGGCAAATACTTGGATAACGACGACGGAGCGGGGGATCGGTTGGTAGACAATGCGCTGTCATTTATTTATTTCATTTTTCGATCAGGGTTAGAAGCATCCCCCCCCCAAAAGCAACGTAGAATGAAAACGGGGAGGTAGCTCTTTCGTTCCCTCGGGATTAGGGCATGTAGAAAAAGGTTCCAGGGAAGATCATCGCAAGCGAATAAAACAGATTTGGGTGAACGGGGCAAAGGGGTTTTCGTATCTCTGGAGGAGGTTCACTGGACCCCGGTAATGAAACTCGTTTGGGGCAATCCGAGATGGCAGTAAAGGAGAGGACCAGACACTAACTGCGAGTAGTTTTCTTTTATAGCGTTTAGGAGAGTAAATTGAAGAAAAAAGATTAAATTTATGACAGAGAAAAATTTTTACGACTGATACTTTCCACCAACTCTCATATATTTGCCTGCAGGGCAAATTTTATAATTGCAACCAGGACAAAACAAATAAATAAAAAGCTTCGGTTAAATTATATTTCCTAATGCAAATTCTAAAAAAGTATAATTTGTATTGGGTTACAGGGATGATTACTGTAGAAATTGAGAGTATTAAAAAAATAATTATAAGTTAATTTCATAATATTTATCCGTCGAGTTCTTTTTAAGTCTCCTCTGTTAATTTCCAACTCGGTGCATAAGGCAGGCTAGAAAGGCATTTAGACATCGAGTAGAAATTAGATTGAAAAATGAAATAACTAAATGAGAGGTAACTGGGATTTGTGAAAAGCAGCTGGGATAACAAGGAAGATGACAAGTACGACAGCGACGAAAGGGAGGAAATGACGGAGGAATGCGAGATGGAGGAGATGTCTTCGGCCGTGCAGCAGCTGGATCCGAACCCGGAAATCGGATACGAGTTCGCCGGGGAGAAAATTCGAGCGCAGCGTTCGCCCAGGTTCGGGGAGGCCCACCACAAAAGAGTGCCAACGCCGATGAAGAAGAAGCGACCCGAAAGCAACAGGTTCGGCAAATACGAAAAAAAAAAAAAAAAAACCTTTCGTCCCCACCCCCGTCCCAATTCCCGCACAAAATGTCGTTTCGCTGCAAAGGACCCCGTCGATTTTCCCTTTTTGCGTTGCACCCCCCCCCCCAAAAAAAAAGAGGGCGGTTTTGACTGCCCGGACCGATTCCGAAGAAAGGACCCCGTCAAACTGCAGCGAAATGATATTCTCTCCTGCGGGGAAAAGATCCGAAAGGGTTTTTTTGTTTGAATGTTGATCAGGAATGTCGAAGCTGAGAATTCGCGACGTGATTTGTCCGATTCCGACGATTTGAACAATATCGATGAGGGACCATTAATATCCAGTGAAAACGTAAAGAAACTGCAACCGCGTGGCGTGCCAGATCCGTACTACCCGATATACCTCCCCATAGATCAGGCCTTCAAGGCGAAGTATGTGTTTCAGCATAAGCGAGGGAAAACGTTCCAGGAAAGGGTTTACGTGTTCCTGGAGCATCCAGTCGGATGGCTGTGCTTTGTTTATCACATAGCAGTGTAAGTATTAATGTAAATAAAATTTTTTTTTTTTTCTTTTCATCACCCCCGAGCCATCGTTCGCATGTAAATTTTTACCCTTTTTTTCCGTTACCCCCTGCCGCGAGCCTCGTCAAAGCTCTTGTTTTCTTCTTTTCGCGGGCGCGGTCCTGATTTTCGGCTCTTCTTCCCTCCGGCTCCCGAAAGAGCATTTTCGAACTTGTGGAAATTCGAAAATTAAACGCACGCGAACCGAAAAGCTTTTAACCCGAACGGTTTCCGCACACACTTGGGACACGCACGATCCCATTTTTCCGGGTGTCACATGCCCGGAGGAAAGCACTTCGCACGCTGTCAAAAAAAAAAGCAAAAGGCAAGCGGGAACGTTTAGCGTAAATGACGAAAAACGCGGGTGCTTCGAACCAGTTGAAGGCTTCCTCTTTCCTTTGGCTGTTAATACGGCTTTGATCCATTGGCAGTGAAATTTTCTCAGTTTTGGGCGCTTCGTCCACGGCCGCCTGCTAATGGACGACAGGAAAAGGCGAGGGCTGGGGGGAAGCCTCAGAACTTTGCCCACTGAACCTGACGGCATCGATCCTTAAATGAAATAACAGATTAATTTCCTTGCTTTATTTGCGATTGCTGCTTTGGAAGGAAGGTTTCCCCCTCCCCCTCCCCCGGATTTTTTCATTTTCAAAAACTGTTGCGGGGTTCGTTGAAGCCCCGTTCGCCCCCCGGGGGGAGGAAGAATTCAAATTTCGCTTTCCTCCCCCGAACCTACCGATTCCACCGGCGGCCATGAGGTTGCCTCAAGTTGGCCACTTCCCGTTTGTATATTTATTGAAATTTCTCGTGAAAGAAAACGCCAGAGCGATTGACTTTTCCCTGTCGCTCATTTCGATCGAACATTTTTGATTCTGCCTTTTAATTCCGTGCCCAAAGGGGTGTTAAATCATTGAAAACTTTTCCCGGGCATCGGAGAGGGATTTGCTGAATTACAAATTCTGCCGCTTATTTTTTTTTTTTTTTTTTTTTTTGTTTTCTGAAATTTAACATCGTCCGGCGAATTATTCCCACATTTTGTGACCCAGTCGAAAGGAGACCAAAGTGGAAATTTTCAGAAATATCAATATTCCGGAGTTTGGCGTGCGTGAAAAAGGCATGCAAAAAGGATATTATTACTACAATATAGTAATGTAGTACTATTTTAAGATCGTAATTAACTAAGGCGTACATGATATGAATATAATAACGGTGGTCGGAAGGAAGAAGGAAAAATTATCCGGGGCAGTAAATAAAATTTTCGTGGTAATGATTTTCATGAACAGTGGCGGGAGCACGATTGGTCGAACGGTACCCGGGGACGCGGGAGCTTTGCCGCATTCCTGTCGGAGCAAGTTCAAAACGAGATCTGGAAATTTAACCGGAGAGCCCTAACGAACCAATATCCGGCAGAAATATTAAAAGACGCTGGCAACATCTGCGGTTAATGCCTCGGTCCTGGAAACTGCTCGTTCGTCAATTCGATAAACTTTTATGGTCCACAAAGACGTTCGACTTTCCGATATAAAGAAATCCGTTTTTCGGCAGCGCGCTAAAATGCAAGTCTCCGCACGGCAGAAAACCGGGATCCCGGCTGCGAGAGTGCCACGTTCAGGGCTCCAATTTCCTTGTCTCTGCTGCACATTCGATACCGTTCCACCATTTTTACTCGCTATTAAAAGGACGATTTTCCGGTTGAGAAATACTTTTTCGTGAATCTCGATCGCTGCCCCGGATGCCAATTAAACAGCGAATGGAATTACATACTGGAGCAAAATTCTTGCCAAACTTTCATGGCGTAAGGCTCCAGTTGGATTCGCGTCCGCAGAAAACGAATTGCCTCGGCTGTAAGTACACGCGTTTTAGCGTGGATCCGAGGGTTTTAGCCGAAACTCGAACGGTTTTTTTTCTGCGATCCTCGAACGGACTTGATTCTTTCCTGCGGTTCATTTTGAAGTACCACGCCGCGGAAAACTTCAAGTCGAGACGCGGAAAAGTATTTTGGAATTTTCTTCTTTGTTTTTTCAACCCCCGCTGCTGCCGATATGCTCGAATTAGTTTTCCTGAATTTGCGACGCGATTTCTTTCCATTCCACTCCCTGTTTATTCCGTTCCAGGCACGATTTAAGTTCGCACCCGAAACGATCGGCCACCACCAAAGTAAGAAGAAAGGTTAACAATTTTCAGGTGCTGAAAACCTTATTTCGCAACTTTTCGCTTTCCCGCCTCCTTTTTCAATAGAAAATTAACGTAGGCTCCCGTGACAACGGTTCCCTGGTACCCTTCGCATGTCATCTTTTTAGGTCCCGCAGTCGCGACACGGGCAAAATATATTATTTCCCTGATTCAAATTCGTTCCCGATGCCTTACAGGCCCCCATTCGTCGACCATAAATCACAAGTTGCCGGAGGTGAGGACAAAACACCGGGGCGGAACACAATAGCGGTGACGTCCGCGGGGGTTGTTCAAATATTCATGCAAGTGTATGAATTTTTGCGGAAGCCTCGCCATGCTTTGGGGGTGGTGGTGGTGGTTGGGGGAAACGACAGGGAAATATGACGCCATTAAGAGTCTTTACCGCGCAATTCAAAATGTGCAGGCGAAGTCGGCAGTCCAAAAAAAAAAAAAACCTGGACGATTCGACAGAAAAAAATTGATGTTTGCTGCTGGCATCGCGTGGAAAAAGCCAATCTGATTAAGCGGGCAGCCTTTGGAAACGATATTGGCCCATGGATTTCCGAGGAATAATGGTGATTCCGTCGATGAATGATCACGTTAAATCATCGCATAAATAACTGAATTATGCACATGATTCTGCCACGCGGGATGAAAAAAAAAAAAAATCCGCGGAAAAGTCAGCAAAAAGAAAGGCCTCGCTTTTCCGAGGGAAAAAGGACGATGTTTCGGAAAAATGATTTTTCTCCGTTTAATATATTCATTTCCTTGACCTTTTTGTTTTTTTTTTTTTTTTAAAAAAGCCAAACTCTTTATTCAACTGACATTTTCAATTCTCGGGCTTTTAAGGTCTGATCCGGGCCGATTTCATTCGTGTGTCACCGCCAATATTTCAAATATTTCCTCCCTATGGATTAAAGATTCCCTCCCCCTGATCCGCAAAGCGGTCGAACCCTTTTTTTAAATTTTTTGCCGAGCGCTCACTTTTGTGACTTCCACCCGGGGATGAAGTGTGCCGCACCCTGAATTTGCCCCGACTTTATTTGACGCCGTCGCCCGCCCTTTTTTTTTTTTGCCCCGAACTCTCCGGAAAATAATCTCCGCTGAAGATCCGCAAATTGGAATATTTCTTCGTCCGAGGCATTCGAAATCCAAATAAACCGGAAAATCGACGTGGGAAAATGCTTTTCCGGAGCTTGATCGCTTGCCCTGAGTTAAATTACAAACGGGTCAGCGAATTAAAATAAGTTGCAATGTTAAAATTTGATGTAATAACGTTCTGCAGCCAAAGATACGCGGTTAAATTCGCGTAGGGACAGAGTGTTATCCAGCAGTCACCAAGGAGAAAACCCCATTACTCATACTTGCCTTTCGCGTTGAGCATGAAAATGTCTGTTTCCAGTGAAAAATCGATAACTACTTTCTGCAGCAATTTTTGTAGGTTACCAAATTAAAAAAAAAAAAAATCACCTAATAGGGGATTGAATAGATCGAATGATTTATATATTACTCTGTTGAAAACCATTTTCATTTTCGAAAGGTAGGTCAAAATGACCCCTTTTTTCGGTTTTTAATAAAGTATTCTTTTCTTTTATAACAATTATAAAACCTCACCACGATTACGTATATTATTTCGAACTTGTATTTATATATATGTATATATGCATGTACACACACATAACTGTCAAAGTCCGATTCGATATGTCGTTTGTATTTGTATCTTACCAAACATCCCAATCTGGGTAAAGTTTATTCTCAGATAACGGGTACTTTGATCGAAAAGGTTAACAACTCCTGTATTTTAATGTTTCTCCTGCAGGGACGTTAGAATAAAAAATATTTAAGCAATATTTACTTTTTTTTTATACCCCACACCCCAAATATAACAATAATTTTACTGCATGTGATTGGAACGGCCATTTCCAGTTATTTTTTTGAGGAGCCTGGAAATATGTTCATTCGAAAATTTTATGTTTTGTGAAAAATCACGGAAAATTCCAGTAAAACGAAGGCGAAACGGGAAAACCTGAATTGAATTTCATTTCAGCTGCTGAGGTTTAATTCGCGGCACACCGCAGCACAACCATCTTCACATTATCGAAATTTTGTGTTATTTATGACAAATAATTTTCGGGGGGGGGGGAAGGGTAAAGGGAAATAGAAAATAGAAATTTCGCGATTAATGCGAATGTCTAACGATGTTTCGAAAGCTCCGTTTTCGAAAAGCGATTTTTCTTTTTTTTTTTTTTTGTTTTTAACATAAATTTAATGGCCCCCAATATGAGCTGCGTTAATTTTCTAGGCGGATTAGCAAAGAATTCGAACATTCCGCGGGACATTAGATTAATTTGTGCATTTCCACAACTTTTAAACTCGAAACCTGAACCTGAAGCAGACCCAAACAACATTACTGAAACTTCGGATTTTCCGGATTGCCGAGCTAGCCTGGAAGCCCCTGAGTTTTTTCGTCTCGTTCGCCTGATCCGAGGCCCATATTTGGGGGGGGGGGGGAGTGTGCTTTGGTTCACAAAAAGGAAAATTTGATAAATCGGCGGTCCAAGTGAGAAATTTTCTCTCCTTCACCGTGCCCTAATGCCTTGTGCTCTCGACATTGGCGACGTTAAAGTTTTCTTTTCGGAAAACGGCAACGATGCTTTTGGTGCTTTTTTTTTTTTTCCTGTGACAACGGCCAAGATGCCAGGAATCCTGGACGTTACCTGAAAGTCGATTTTCCAGGCAATAACTTTTGTCATCTCAAAAAAAAAAAAAAAAATTTTTACTGCCGCCGTCGGTGAATTCGCAAGTTATAAGTTTCGGACAGAGGTTCATGCCTCTCTCGCCGATGCGAAATTGGATTTTCCCGGAGCTTTTTCCCTCCACCATCCCCCTACCTCCCAGCTTTTCTTTTTAAATATTTTACTTGAAACATAATAAACCGGCAAAGAAAATGGGCAGGGTTATTCTTTTTTCACGGGATGCGGTCGGATCCCGGGAAGAATGTTATTCATAATTCAGAAAAGCTGGAATACGAGAAAGGAGGGAAAAAAAAAAGCTGGAAGCTGAGGCGATACCAATGAAAGGGACTTTTGAATCAAATTTCGCGTGAGTGAATTTCCATTTTGGTATTCTTCAGCCTCCCCCGTGCCTTATTCCTTCCAACAGAGCGATATTCCATGGGAAATCCCCGGGAGGGAATTTCAATTGA
Organism: Ricinus marginatus; assembly: GCA_028565995.1. NCBI lineage: Eukaryota > Metazoa > Arthropoda > Insecta > Psocodea > Ricinidae > Ricinus > Ricinus marginatus. The sequence goes on along the minus strand of JAOWBB010000009.1, from coordinate 985,919 downwards.
ATTATCCTCCTTGTGTGAAATTAAAATAATGCCCTGCATTAAGTTTCGCACGAGGAAGGAGAATTCCTTTTTTTGTTACGCGCTGTTACGGTACTGGAGGCGAATTTCTTCTACCTCGCCCGGGAAGAAAACTGGGCAAGAAGATGAAACCTTTCTCCGCACGCGAATACACTTGCCGTAAAGCATAATGCCGGGAGCTACCTCGGTGCTTAGTGCTGCTGTGAGGGAATGTCGGACGCCCGGGGCCCTTTTTTTTTTTTTTACGCGTTCAGCAAACATGTTAAATGCAAAATTTTCAATTTTCGATTTTTCCCCAGTGTCGATCGATCACCCACTGGTGTGCATGGATTAAATTCATTTCGCTGAATAGCGAAACGATTTCGAATTCTCTCCAGACACGCTGGAGTTAGCAGGGCGCAGTTTTCGATCGTTTCCTTTCAATTTGCGTGGTTCGACCGCTTTAAGTATAGAGATATATCGTTTGGAAAGGAAGCTATGACAGTCCCTGACTGAAGTCCCGCAGGAAATGGATGATCCAATCCGGGAATTGATATCTCTGCCGGGATGTTCCATCATTGATAGAATCATTTTTTACACGTGTACAATAATGGTTAATCCACTTGACAGGGCATATTTCAAAGTCTTTCCCCTGCCCCTAGAAAGTAATATCTTTCTTAACCGCATCTCACATTCTGCTTACTGAAACTTTTACCAAAGGCAAAAAAAAAAAAAAAATCCGTTTCCGATTTTATATAAGCTGCAATCGCCATTTTTCCACCAGCAGGGCTGAAGCTCTTATAAACGTCCGCCATAAGTCGGACGTTTTTATGTCTGGCGGGAAGCTTAATTCGAAATATGAAAAAATTTTCCGGGGGAAACCTGCAAAATTTTTTTTTTTTTTGCTTTTCTCGGTTGCCCAAAGCGACTGACCCGCAAAAGATGTGGGAAACGAGAAAAAAAAAAAAGGAAAATTTGAAATTCGCCGCTTACGTGCAAGCGACAAATGTCGCTTAAAGTTGATCGGTCCGCGAAACGATGCGCGGGAACCAGCAAATGGCAAACAATTCCTATTGATCAGCGAATTAAACGAATTACTCCCACGTTAATCCGATTGTATGGGCCAGGATCGGGATAAGGGGGAAAAAGGAGCTACACAAGGGACCGCGAAAGGCTGCATCATCACTTTTTGACGCGATCCCGGAAGCGCTCTCCGGGCGGTTTTTCCTTTCGCGCGGCGCCCAACGCTGCCACCGCGACGCTTTTCACGGAAAAATCCGCGGGAAAATCGGAAGGCTTTCTCGCAGTTACGGGAAAATCAAATCCTTATTTTTTCCCCCCCTCCCCCCTTCTTTTTCTTAAACGTTAACGTGGAAGACGGAAAATTTGGGGCCTTTGCAGTATTTTTTTCATCTGAACGGAAGTCAGCTTTTCATTACGGTGTCCAAAGTCTGGTGTGGAGGAACATTTTTTTTGCATTTTTGACTCACCCTTAAAAGCGAAGCTTTTCCCTCTCCAGTCGTTGGTTGGATGGACCCGCAAAGATCGCGGTCGTCGCACGTCGATGCGAATCTTGTCATCTGAAGGGAAAAAGAAAAAGAAATCACATAATTTATTCGCTCTTCCCCGCACTTGTTGTGCGCACGTATTGTTTATATTGAATAGCATCGATTACAAATGACAGGTACGACGAATAGAGATGAAGGCAAATCTCGGCGCTAATGGAAATTTCAAGCGTGCGTCTGTTTGATCGTCAAGTAGCTTTCGCTCTTTATAAGGAGTGGAATTGCCGCTTTATAGTTGAACGACGCCTATAAGATGAAGTGTTTGACGAAGTGTACAAGATCCGCGGCATTTGATGCCGTCGAGGAGAAGGGAAACGCGGTCGGACGGTTCGCGCCTTTGTCGCCTCGATGCCGACGCGACTTTTCCGGCCGCCCAACCCCGGAAAAATGATCGCAGCTTGATTTCCCGTACCTTTGCGTACCGTTATAACCCATGGGGAGGGGAGGAAATGGGGTAACTTCTCAACCGGCAGAGGCGAAAAATAAACGAAACGAGAAATCGATGAAGTTCGAATTGATCGATCCGCGATCATTTACTTAATGAAGAAGAGTAATATCTGCGCAAATTCGAATTGAGTTTTGATTGAGTTTCATCAATGTTTTCTTTATAATTTCATACATTAACACTTGCTGTCACGATCAATGGTTATATTTAGAATGTTTAACTTTCATACACTTAAAGCGTGTTAACTCTATCAAATAATCCATCCGCTATAATTGAGGTAAATCAAAATTAAATCGCAAATCTTTCTTTACCGCGGATAAAATTTCACCGAATATCGATTGGAGCAAAAAACATCATCAATAACCAATATATATATATGTGTGTGTGTGTGTATATCTGCAATAAAACAAGGAGCGCTTTAACAAATGATATTTAAATATTGAATTTAGTAATGCAATATATTATTTAACGATAAATTAAATAAATATTTAATCACAGATTTTCGGTTGCAGACGCTGAATCGTATTAGCAGCAGTGCGGAGCAACATCCGCGCATAAATTTTCCATGTAACCGAGATAGATTACCAATTCTAAATCGGGATTACATGTATAAAGCCCCTTTAACATGCGAATGTTGTTATATATATGTATGCATACACCTTCCCGGTGGCGTTCCCGAGTTTTTGGTGTCTAAAAAAAGGAAATGTTAAAATCGTTTGCCGGGTAAAGGACGTTTAGTATGGAGATTTGCTGATGTTTTCGACGATGAAAAGGTTTAAAATGCTGCACAAATAAGGGAGGGAATTGAATTCTGAATGCAATCGTGTCCTCTGCACGCTGCGAAGAGCCTTTCGCGATTACGCAGCAGATCGACTACCCGGAGGGCGCAGAAACCAAAAAAAAAAAACGCCCCCAGAACTGGTGAATTTCCGAACTGGTCAACTCCGGGATTTTGAAACGACCCGGGGAGGGTAGAGTTGGGGGGGCACAGAGTGCAAGGGGCGCAAGAAACGGCTTCGGAACGAAATCGTGCGAGGAAGGGCGCGGAGATGCGGCAAAGAAATAAAATTTATGGATCCGGGAGGCTTTTCCCCGGCCTCCGCGACCCGCTCCACGCGCCGTTTACAAATTTTTCTTTTCTCTTTTTTAAGAAGTGAAACCATTTCCCCTGTCTGTCAAAATGAAAATCTTCGATCCGTGCGAACTTTTTTCTTTTTCCGCATCGTGCCTCCCCCCCCCGGTACAGCAAAGCATTATTTTCCACTTTTTTTTTCTCTCCTCTCTTTTTCTTCTTTACAGATTTATGGTCGTTTTAATATGCTTAATATTTAGCGTGTTATCGACTATAGAAGAATACGAGAAAGTCGCCGAAGTGACTTTGTTCTGGATGGTAAGTGATTTGATTTTTTTTTTTCCTCCCTTTCGCCCCCCCCCGTTCTCGAACCTAAGTTCTTCTCCCTTTTTTAAACGATGCAAGACCGTTTTTCCTCCCTTGAGTCGAGATCGTATTTTTCCTTCCCTTCGACGCCGCACAACAGTTTTTCATTTCGGCTCGCATCTTTCCTGCAGAACCTCTTCCGTTCCCTCCCATTTTTCCAAGTTCGGTTAATTTTGAGAGTCCACATATAGGTAATTTTTAAAACCGGCCCCCGATGCCGGGCTTAAAAAAAAAAAAAGGAAAATTTTCCAACTTTTGATGCAGTTGAAACGGAAAATCGCCCGTCAAACGCAAAACTAACTGCCCATGTGTGGCCAATTAGTGCTGCATAAAATATCAAACGTATTCCGTTCGTCACTGAATTATTTCACAGCTTCCGAGACAATATAATAATATACTTAATTCATTTAAATTTAAAACTGAAAACTGAAACACATTTTATATAATTTAAAACCATTTTCACTGTAAGGTTGTCCTCCATCAGCAAATCCAATCGAAACGCGCTTGTGATGTATTTAATGCTTTTTATCCATCTTTTGAGTTTCCTTTTGTAATTAAATATGAAAAGTGTTGCACATTTTGCAAACAAGAGCAGCGACTTTTACTCTCGTAAGGGTGTTTCCGCTTAATGTTGCATATAAATCGGTATCCGGGAGTGATACTAATTGCATACCCGCAATTGTCCCCGCGAAAAACTCCTTTTTTCCTTCGAACATTTTAACCTCGGCTCTTTACTTCGGAGCAATTTTTTGCCATTATTCCAGAGCACCTTTAATCACTCCCGGCAAAAGAAAAATCCAATTTAGGTAGATATCAAAAAAGATTTACGAATAAAAGATGTCTTTTCAGCTTTCGATGATAATAATAATAATAATAATAATAATAATAATAATAATAATAATAAACTGAAGACGTTTTTAACGAATCCAAACTTTTCGCACTCGCAACGAGAAAATTTTTTAAAAAATTAATTCAGACAAGAGCAACGCGATATTTTCCACTTGCAAACCGTTCCTAAACCGTGGTACAATCCATCATCAACTCTCTGAATCACACACAGAAGCGATCATGTCCTTATATTATAAATGTATTGAAAAGTGTGAATTTTCGTTTACGAGCGGAGGTCGAAATCATTTCGGATCAGTAATTTTCGTATCATATTATACGTACATACATACTTTTTTCATTTTTAGGAAATATGTTTAGTAGTTTTCTTTGGTCTAGAATATTCCGTCAGATTGTGGTCAGCCGGATGCCGCTCAAAATACATGGGATGCATGGGACGTCTTCGATTTATAAGAAAACCCATTTGCATCATCGGTAGGCGATGGATTTATCTTGCGATTTCAGGATTTCTTTTCCTTTTTTTTTTTTTTTCCTCGCTTCCATCAAAATGCATTCTCTTCAAATTTAAGATTTAATAGTTGTCGTCGCGTCAATCGTAGTTTTGTGCAGCTCGAACGGTCAGGTATTCGCGACGTCAGCGATTCGTGGCGTCAGATTCCTGCAGATCCTCCGCATGCTGCACGTCGACCGTCAGGGAGGGACCTGGCGTCTCCTGGGCAGCGTCGTCTTCATACACAGACAGGTGAATCCCCGGCTTCTACTTTTTTTTTATTTTTATTTTTTTTTCCTCCCGCAGAATTTCGCGTACGAATCCCCACCACCGCAAAACCCCCGAGTCCGACTTCACAGCGATCCGCATTCGATTTTGCAGGAATTAATAACCACGCTGTACATCGGATTCCTCGGTCTGATCTTCAGCAGCTACTTCGTCTACCTTGCGGAGCGGGTCGAAAAGGACGACAGGGGAAACAGAACAACGGACTTCAACAGTTACGCAGATGCCTTATGGTGGGGTGTTGTAAGTTGATTCGCTTTACCTCGCGAGCCTTGGCCCAACGGATCCGAGGCTGTTTCCGCGGGATCGCGCAGCGATAAATAACCTCGGGAGGCGAAATATTCTTATTAAACTGCGCGGGATTAAAATTTTCCATAAATTGTGTAAAATCAATTTGCAGATTACAGTGACGACAATAGGTTACGGTGATGCCGTCCCCCATACGTGGATGGGAAAAATTGTCGCCTCCTGCTTCAGCGTGTTCGCCATATCGTTCTTCGCACTCCCCGCCGGGATTTTGGGCTCGGGATTTGCCCTTAAAGTTCAACAGAAGCAAAGACAAAAGCATTTCAACAGGTAATAAGCTTGCTCCATTGTTAATAAATGTTAATTATGCACTTTGCCTTCGAGAATAATAAAACGTTACGCACAAAACGTTTGAATGGTTTATTTTCAGGCAAATTCCCGCTGCCGCGATGCTCATTCAATGCCTTTGGAGGTGTTATGCAGCCGACAAGGCATTCAACAGCAACGCCACATGGCAAATATATGTGAAGGACGTCAACAGGAATCAGAGCAATTCGAACACGCCCGCGGGAAAGGTAAGCTCTGACTCTTCGGAAAGTTTGCATGACTTTTTCTTTTTCTGTGTTCCATTTGTTCGACAGACAGTAATTAACGTTGGAAGGCATTTTTTTTTCTTTTTTCAAATACGAGATCAGGAGGTAATCGCCGTTGCATGCGTTTTTCATTTTCCTCCTAACATTCATGAAGACCTCCGGTCCAAGAGTGCACGCTACTCTGAAATCCTTCCAGCTTAGCCCCACGTCCTCAACATGCAACACAATTTCATTTTTTCTTTCTCCTTTTCCTCTCTTTTTGCCCGGAAATTTTTTTACGACTTTCACCAGGCACTTTCACATGTCCCGTTTCGTCATCCGCCTACGGCAGATCCTGGAAGAGACGAACCCGAATCTACTGAGAGATGGCATCCAAAAGTTGTGGAATTCCGAACGCTTTCATTTAATGACGCCCGCATTATCGGGCAGTGTAAAATTCGCGAATCATCCCTTCAGCCTTTCTTCGCGAAGGGTTAGATAGGGAGGGAGGAGGAGTGGGGGAGGGAGGGTAAAATCCGGCTCGAAAAACCGAGTTAAAGCCCCCGAAGCGAATTGCCATACTCCCATCGTTCTCTCTCTGAGGAAAAAAAAAAAAAAATCCAACTCTCGGATCGCTCAACCAAAAAGCAGTTTTTCCGCCGCGGTTCGGCTAAAAGCTACCCACGACTTGGAAGTCTGCAGTAAGCGACTAAAAGCGGTTCCGAATCGTTTTAAAATGGAAATGTCTTGATGAAAACCCCCCCCCCCCCCGGGGGAAAAAAAAAATCCTAAATTCCGCCGAGATTTGCAATATAAAAAAGTGTTGGAAAAATCGTTCGACCTGAATTATTTCATTAGTTTGATGTATAAAAAGACCCGGTAAACGACAAAACGTGAATTTTACTCAGGTTAATTTTATGTTTAGTCCCGATTCATTCCGCGGCGGCTTCGGATTTCTCCATTCGATGATTTTTTAAAACTTTTAAATCAGCGTTGCACGGGAAAACTCCGCAGCAGAGGAAAAAAAAAAAAAACAACGTCAGAAAGCCTCCCCCCGGATTTTGACGCCAGCTTACATTTGCTGGAACGGAACGCTATTGTCACGGAAACTCGAAGAAACAATTTTCGGCGCATTCATCCCTTTCGATATTTTTTTTTCCCTCTTTGCTGTTGCCCGTCTTTAGGGATGCATTCCCCGTCCGAGCTTTTAAGGTTGCGCTAACGAGTTGCGGGTTTGAAATCGATGCCGGTTCATTCTCAGGGAGAGAAGGAAAAAAAAAAAAACGTTGCGACTCGCGCTTCGAGCTTTTCTTAAAGAAAAATTTTTCCCCCATTGTCTTTCGGCGTTTGCCGTCGCCGTGAAGCGTTTTCAGTTTCAATTATTCGGAAAATGGGCGCCGAACGGAGGTAAAATGGAAAATTCTCTTTCTTCTTTTTTACATCCTCATGCCAGATTTTTATGGGCCGTTACTGATTATCTCGACTGCTTTTTACAAGTCGAGCAAACACTAAAATAGTGTTTAACTTTGAAAAAAAAAAAAAAAAAAAAAAAAAAAAGGGAAATGAGTTTCCTGCGTTAATTTAAACGAAGCCCGGTAACTTCTCGCCGTCCGAATTTAATCCAGGTTTTTTTTGTGTGTCAAAAAGGAAAAATTTTCCCGAATTACGCCCCTTTCGAAAACGCTGCTCGGCGTCGCGGGGGGCGAGGCGGGAGGGTAAAAAAAAAAAAAAAACGAATTGTGAAACGCAAAAATTCAGTTCCGCTCGTCACGTTTGCCAAAACCGGAGGAGAGGCCTTTTGATGAATCGGAAATAAAAAGCGAAATTGTTAATTACGCGCTGAATTACTCTGCATCGAAATGCGGGGCAAATAAAGCGGGATTCCGAAAGCTCGGGGTCGGGATCGGCGAAAATTCGAGTGCGACCCTCGTCGAAAAATCAGAACCTCTCGATCGCGGGGTGACTGCCGAACGGACGAGATATTCGAAACTCCGAACCTTTTTTTTTTTTTTTTTTTTTTTTTTTTTTTTTTTTTAACCCGCTTTTTGGAGCTTCCGAACGCAATGCGATCCCCTTCCACTGGATGTGCATTTTTTTTTCAAAAATTTTTCCTGCCGGCCTCGCAGCTCAGGTATTTTCGGAAAGGTTTCATCCTAGCCCCGAGAAACGCTCTGCCGCCGCGGAGGAAAATCGCCACGCGGAAAATCTGGTTCTAAAGCCGATCGATCGCCGCTGCTGAAAACGGTCAAGCGAATGCGATTCCGGTCACTGTGCCTTTGTTTGGAAGGGCACTCGCAACCACCCCCGAACCAAGACCGCTGGGCCGAAGGTTTGCGGCCGAGAGAGTTGCCTCTTTTACCGGTAGCGGGCGCTCCTATTTCGGACGGGAAAATATCAGAATGCCACGGCAGAAAAAAAAAAATAATAATAATAATATTAAAATTATTGTTTGCCCTAATAAGCTGCACAAGAAAATAAAATTTGTTTGCTTAAATAACTGTTTTCGGATGGGGAAGCTTTCCCGATGAAATGTTTGCCTTCTTTCCCGTATGCAAACCATCCGAGCCTGATAAACTTTCAGCGTGGAGCATTCTTTTGGGTAAATATTTCTTCTGCAAAAGTTGGGGCAAATATTTTACGGACTTTGTATTTTGATACGAGTGGAATAAATATGGTACTAACACAATAGAATAAGCTTATGGAATCGCTTTGTGATTCCGCTCGTTTCGGCTACAACAAGCACATGATCACGTTAAGGAGAAGGATGTCAGTTTTGAAGCGGCGAGGTGCTCGAATTGTTTTTCTGCTGTCGCAGAAATTTTCTCCTCCAGCAGAGGACAAACGGCGACCTTTTTTGATCGTACACCAAAAGCGCGATGGAACCGCCTACGATTGGGTTCCAAATTGATTTAAGGTTTGAAAAAATTTTTCGGGAGACATTCGGCTTGGGAAGGGACCAACAACCATGGCGTAAGATTTCATATTTTTTCGCAAGATTGCACGGGTATCTTTTGAAAATCTCCTTATGGACCAATTTTGATATGGGAAAAGTGTTTAGGAAAATCAGAATTTTTTTTTTTTTTTGTTAAGCCACAAAATTGGCCACGTTTGTGGACGGTTAAATCGCGAAATTCGCATCTTGCACAATTTAAGCTTTTACACTGACTTCGGAATCGATGAATTTTTCAATTGCCAAATGGCGAACTAATCAATCGCGCATCCATTAATTATTTTGAGAGAACAAAAAGTTTGTCTCCGGTATCAGCGGCAGGTTTTTGCATCTCAGATTTCCGGCGGCCGCGGCCCGAAGGAAAGTTCAGCGTTGATTTCCAAGTGAAGTCAAAGAAAACGGAAATGGATAACCACAATCCGTCCGTTCGTGTCAGAAGACGCGAAACCCAAATTGAGCAGCGTTGTACGGTCGTTCATTATTTATTATTTGGTTTCAAATGCAATCGCGCCGTGCGATTTCCCAGGGGAACATTAAGTGAGCGACAGGAATGGGGGCGGGGCATAAGATTGCACATATAATTTTCAGCTCCCAGAGATTCGGCCTGCGACACGGAAAGGATGATAGCACACGAGGAAACCGGCGTTCGTGCACCTATTACCTGGATGTTCACGATTCTCGACCTGCAGCGTATTGCCTCGCGACGGAGCGCCTGTCGATAAGGGAAAATACTACACATTCGCGGGCATTGATAAACCACATTGGGATTCCGGGCAATATTTTTTATCGTACGGTACGTTATCTTAATTGACGCTCGTACCGAGTGTTCATGCCCTTTTTTCCGAATTCGTACAGACATTATTAGGCCGCATATCGTACAATTTTTTTTTTTTAATATTTGACGCGCACGATAAGGCGGCTCGTTTAACCGAACTTATCTGCGGTTTCGGCATCCCGGAACGTATGAAAAATCTCGATTCCGACGGTGTATATAATTAATGTTTGCATATCCGGCGTTTCGCTCGTGCAAGTCGAGACCGCAGTTGATTACGCTGCCGTTCTGTCTTCCCGAACGTCCGCCCGAATTCCGCGTGAAAGCTTCTTGCCTCGAAGGAAGAGCGAACGCGTGCAAACGCCGGGAAAAGCTCCGGAAAACGATCGCTTGCAGCACGCGACGCTGCGAATTTGGGAAAGAGAGAAAAAAAAAAAGAAACTTACCGCGATATTGGTTGCCTTACACCGGAAAAGCGGGGCGGGCAACACCGAGAACGGGCCCTGCATTTTCGAGCGAAGCAACAGCGGGAAACGTGATTTCCACTTGGAAATGAACACAAAGTCCGAAAACAATTGCATAATCCTCGTTTGACAATAGGAACAATGTATGGATCCTCCTGGTGCCTTTTTTTTTTTTTTTGCGTTTCGCCGATGTCGGACCAGTCATTTGCGACTCTGAAAAGAAAAAGAACGAAGCATTTTTAAAACAAAATAAAGCAAGAGACATATGCGTAAAATTATTCACTATGGTTGTATATTCATCAGGGGTTCGGTATATACAAAGTTTCAAATTTAATACGGGAGCTTTAGATTTTTCACTTTATTTCAAATTACAATCAATAATGAAGCTATTGATAAATTCACTTATTCACTCATAAGCAGCCCTTTATTTTGCTGCCGTACCCAATTACGTTACAGCCTTTCTTTCTGATGTTGGGCGTATCTTTCCACGCTGCCGCGGTGTTAATTGGAAAGGGCAAAAGGGTTTTTTTTTTCGCTTGTGTTCCACCATTTATTGGCGTATGGTCTCCCCAGGAATGCTTAGGCATCTGACAAAGCACTGGGTAAAAAGAATCAGTCACGTTTAAGCAAAAAACATGTAGAAGAAAATGTCACGAGAGGAAAATGGAATTTTCAGTTTTACTTTGGTTTCACTTCATTCTTTTGTCATCCAATAAATATGACGTTAGCGGTATGAAAGTACCAAAGGAATGAAAACTTGAAAGTTCCAAGATTAAAAATATAATTTCTTCCTTTTTTTTTTCTTTATATTATAAAATTACACTCGAAAAGTATGAAGATCGAAAAAGATACGATTTAATCCTTATGCAAAAGAGGAGAAAAATGAAATTGAAAATTTTTTTTTCTGCTATTCGAATTTCGCCGGAGGAAAATTTTCCTTTCCACCGCCAAAATGTCTTGTCAAACCAAAGTATGACATTCCAATTATGTCTGAACCCATTAAATAGATTGAATTGCTCTTTTCGTAAACGATGCAAATGTTGAAGGTAAGTTGACCATGAGAATGCATCACGTAAACCCAAATGAAAAAAACCCTTGCTTGATACAAGGCATCGGTAACTGGTGGATGTTTAATGTGTTTAACAGTTAATCTTTTATGGTATCTTAGTCGTTGATCATGCAGGTCGCAAAGAAGGCATCCGTCCTTAAAAGGAGAAAATCGAAAAATCGAATGGAGGCTCCGAATTCGTACCAGAACCAAAGCGGAAATGGAAACCCCGACAAAGCGGAGTCGGACGCAGACGTCGTCTTCTACGTCGAGGAACCGAAAGCGTGCATTCCGAACAGGTAATACTGGCGCGACGTCGAACAGTGAACGTAAACCATCGAAATATCCAAAGATGAAAAATTACTTTTCCAACTTCAGAGTGAGAAGAGAAGGAAGGGGCAGCCTTTTCACCAGCCAGGCCAGCAGCATGACGGAGGCGCCCAGCGATGAAATGGACATGGACTACCAGGAGGAACCCCAGAGAGTGACGCAGTAAGTGTTTCGGTCCTTCGCGGTATGTGATGCGTCAGAGTGCAAAGAATGTCCGTTTTCGATTTCGTTGCGCAGGTTGACGGAGGCGCACAGAAATGCGATTAGAGCCATTAGGAAAATCAAATATTTCGTTGCGAGAAGAAAATTCCAGCAGGCGAGGAAACCGTACGACGTACGGGACGTCATCGAGCAATACAGCCAGGGTCACTTGAACATGATGGTCCGAATAAAGGTGAGTCCCAACACGATGAGCGCCGCGGAGCGTCGATCGAATCCGCAGCGTTGGTCATTTTTGTGTTCCTTTTTGCAGGAACTGCAAAGGAGGCTCGATCAGACGCTAGGAAAGCCCGGGAGTTACCTGGCCGGAATCGACAGATCCGGCAATGTAAAGCCGATGACCATAGGAGCGAGGCTATACCGCGTGGAACAACAGGTAACATCACACCTGGAATCACCAAATCCAGCGAAATCTCCCAAAAGGAAGTTCCTTTGATCTAAGAGCGTAAAGCTGCCAAAGCATTAATTTAATAACTCGAAATTCTTTTGCAAACATTAACAAAAGTGTTGCGGAAAATGCGAATCAGCAAAAGTGACACATACACACACATACACACAACCAAATGTTTACATATTTAAAAATTAAAATAATATTAATTACAGTTAAAACCGAAAACTAAAATTTTAAAAAACTACGTGAAGTATAATTTTAACCAAAAATATCGAAATTCCAAAAACGTGGTTCATCTTATGTCTAAAAACACTATATAATTTTTACTGCTGAATACTGAATTCATATTGAAAAGTAAAGAGATAATTGCTTTATTTAAAGTGGGTTGTAGTAACAACTTTCTGTTCCGTCAGAGAAATGTAAATATTTTATTTGACACAGATTAAATAATAAACCTGATTTTGCATCTCGCTGCCGGCTGTAGTTCCCGAAAATGAGAAAGAAACAAAAACCCTCATACAACATCGCAGAAAACAGTGTATATGGATTATATTTAATTCTCTACTTCTATAGAAGTCCCATGCCTATTATTCAGTCAGCAATCTTTCAGATGTAATTTTTTAATCATCAAACTCTCTTGGGATAAAAATAAAAGATTTTTTTTTTTTTTTTTACGGTCGGATTCCCTAAACCGTTTAGAACAGTAAGAATATGAAAAAGTTCTAACAAATAATTTAAAAATGCAAAAAAAAAAAAAAATCTCCTGCGAAATTAACAATTTATAACATTTAGGTTTTCCGCTTTTCAGCTTTTCCTCATGGACAAAAAAATGGATCATCTTTGCTACATTTTGAATGTGTTCGCACAAAAGCAGCAAATCCCAATTATCAAATCGCTGGAAGGTGATGTTTAGCCTTAGAAAAAGGGCCGAACCGGAAAAATCTCACCGAACGCCTTTCGACTCCGGCAGTTTTTCCTCTACACGGATTTAACGTCCGCGCATTTATTCGCACCTCCCCCCCTCACCCCCCCAACCGCTAAACGCCATAAATCCAGTACCAAAGTTTGAACGTTCACTTGTACAGAACCTATGACTAACACGAGATTTTGTTTCACGAAAGACACTCAATCATACATCGAATCATTACTGAAAATATAGTTCTAAAAATTGAATATAAATATAATATATATATTATATATAAAATTATATATATATATATATAATTTTCTATTCTGCACATATCAGTCGAAGATCAAAGTTCGGATATCGCGAATAAAATTTATGCGTTAGTATCGTAATTTTTAATTTGAACACGCCAATCACGCACCCTGAACAGAACATTTTCATATACTATAAATAACATACAGTAAAATTAGGTGGGAAAAAAAGACGACGGAAAGTCGGACACTTTAGTTTCTCAAATAAAAAGCGTTCGCGCGAACCGGGAGAACGTATTTCTCCGGCACATGCTATACATACATAACAATGTTTTTTTCAAGTCTACGGCTATGTGCTTGGAAAAGGGCCTTATGGTCAGCTTAAAATCCAAATATGAAATCACGCAAGCTGCATTTATTTTTCAATCCCGAATGCCCCTTCCGTTCGCGAGGTCAGGTTCATACAGGTTCACACACAGGTTCACACACAGGTTCACACGTATTTCCACGTTTAATTCATACAAATCGATCCACACTAAGTGGAGAGTGAACCGTAGAATCAAAGATTTTCAGGCCCTGGAAAAATGTTCGTGTTCCAAATCTGTTATGATCTGCCGTTCTTTCGTCTCGTTTTCATATACCGATATTGTATTTTCGTTATTTCACTGTGTATTCGCAATTGTATGACGGGGGCAAACATGGATTTTTCGAAGGTTTCAGAACTCCATACATGCGGTTCCTTCAACACTTCCACATGTTATGAGTGAGACGGTTTCATTCATCCTGTAAAACAAGAGAATAACCTAATGGAACTTGTAATGCAAAGCTGATTGCTGACGAATAATATATTAATTACTCGTTTGAATCGTTCACCCCTTAAAGATCTTATTTCTGTAATGGAAAACCTTTGGTATGACAGATGTAATAAAGGAAAACTTTATTAGTCACAGCTTAAAAACTCATGAAATATTCCAGCAATACACACACACATATGTAAATATAAGTCAACGAAAATAGAAAAATTTAAATTAAAATTCCCAAACTACATGAATATAACAGTGGAAAAAGAAAAATTCACAATTTTTCAGATATTATTCTAATTACTCTAAAATAAAATTTAAAAAAGTTGAATATGTGTATATATATATATCATTCGTTTATAAATTACAATTTTTAAAAATATTATGAAAGGACTTGACTACGATAAGTTCGGCGTCGCGTTTCTAGCACAGGAAAATGTATTTAAGCTCATGAACATTTTACGGAAAAATATTTCCACTAAACGATTTTAAAAGTATCCACATCCGTCATATATTTACTCATTTCGCTTTTAATATACTTGTAATTAATAATTAACGACACGTACTCCTTTCTATTCAGAGAGGCAATCTCAAAATATTTAATATAAAATGCGAATAATTTGTTTAAAAAAAAATGGAGAAAAAGCCAATTCAGCTAATAAAATTTAACAAAATAGAATAGTATGTAGCCTTTACGACTTTTAGAAATAGCTACGTTGAAGTTTTTAAGTTTCGCGCAAATTTTTATTATACAAAATGAATTTTCTGAATACTTTTGAAATTAATATAATTTAAAAGTTTTGAATTTATAAACTTTTCTTTTGCATCATATTTTGATTGGAACTGAATATGCTGTTTAACCAGAATCAAAAAAAAATATATTTACATATACATGAATATATATATGTATGAGAGTTTCGATAGAGTTTCTACTTGTGATTTATTACTAAAGAAAAAGAAGTTTATTACGGTAAAATCAATAACTTTTTCGATGGAGCAGAACTTTGATCTTTGATTATATCGCTATAATGCAGCGATCTAATTAGATAGAATTTTACATTTTTGATATTATACAATATATTATATATATATATATATAAAATGTTACAGTCAGATTTTAGATCAACTCATACGTTTTGCAAATATATTAATTATAATATACTTATTCATTCTAAAAGTAGACAATCAGCTACCAATCATCACAGTTTTTATAATTTGCAATATATATATGTATATATTAAATATTAATACAATTCTGATTGATCTGAATGTTTCGATGAGTTACTGCCAACGAATGTAGCGGAATATACTTTGATTGTTTTTTTCTTCTAAAGGCATAACACAGTAATAAAAAGATCTTTTTCGTTTCGCTATAAACATAACACTATAAATAAATAGACTATTTTTTTTTCTCGAATAATTTAATTTAGTAGAATCATGCTCGATTTAAAAGAAAAAAAGAAGGGAAAAAACCATTTCCATATGAGCTGCTTCTTTAATGTAGCATTAAAATAAAAAAAGCATTTTCGCAAAATTAAGATGCTTTCGCATCGTCTTATTCTGCTACGGTTTGCGCAACGATAATTTTGAAGATTTAGTTAAAAAAATAAATATTCAAGTCGGCATTTCATAATCGTTCGGTTTATAATTAAAGTCGGTTAATAAATATATTAACGGCATATTCAAGTCACGTTAGTTTCCCAAAACTTAATGATCTAGCCACTGTCTTCAAAATGTTCAGGGAAGGAAAATAAATAAATGGAACACAAAAAGTGAAGATAAAGTAAATAATAACTTCCACTATCATCAATCACCGTGATTATTAGCAATAAATTAACTTTGGCAACTTAACCTTTCTCTAAAAGGTTTTATTTTTTATTTTAATAATAAATTAATTTTGAGCCCTTTTTTTGGTTCGTGTAAAAAAAAAAATTAATTAATTTTTAACCCAAAATTATAATTCTTCTCCTATGAACAGCTGGTCTGGGGCCATAATGATTGAAAAAATTAGAAGATGCTAAAAAGTAAGTGCTCTTACTTGTTACGTTTATTAAAAAAATTAAAAAAGAAAAATTTCGTTTATTAAGGATTCATCTTCCATTTTTATTTTTGTCTTTTGTATCTTTAATACTGAGTTTGAAATTTGATTTTCTGCGAAATTGACATTTAGACGGGGACACATTATTTTTTATTTTCATGTATAACTTGATAAAGTAAACATGAGCCTGAAATGCTAAAAAATTATAGATCAGGGGTTAAGATTCAGTTTCATTTATATACATTTTGTATATATACATATAAAAGAACCTTTTAAAATGTGAAGATTACTTTTCTTAAGTGTAAATTTATATTTTAAAGAACGTATCAGTTTTGTTACTTCCGATCCTTTCGACCTGTCAAAGGCTCTATTTCAACCTTTTTCTTTTTAGTTCTTACATGTGACATTTTTAGGTAATCCTTCTTTTTCCACAAAAACTTCCATCCTGCCCAAAATAAAATTTTTCTATTCTTCCCAATAAATTTTATTAAAAATTTTCTTTTTTCCTTCTGGTTCATCGCATAAACTGATATTTACAAAAAAAATCTGCATAACATGCAAAAATTTCAGGATATCCAACTAGAAAATATCAATCCAGCTTTTTTTTTTATTGTGGCTTTAAATCATCTCCGCTTGTAACTCCTTTTTTCTTCCATTTCGTTTCCCGATAACCATCGAACCACGTTTAAAAATAAATAAAATATCACAACGTGTATGGAAAAAAAATATATGTATATATTTATCATCCAAATGATTAAAAAGTTTTCGATGCATCTTCGAAAATGCGGAAGCAGAGAAATATTTTAAAATGCCATTAAATTCCCTTTTTCAAACAAAGAAAAGAGTGAATAAAAGAAAAAAAAATCATTTTTATTCATGATATTAGGATTTACTAAGAAAATTTTATCCTGGGCAAGGTAGGAAGTTTGGAAATGTTTTGGAAATGTTTGAAAACTTTTGTCGTTCTCAACTGATCTCGATGTTTCTTTGTCTCAATTTTTCTACATATTTCATGTGCCAGTTTCAGAAATATTTCTTTCCTTTCTTTGGTTTTAGATATTGTGGACGAATTTCAGAAAAGCGAGGCATAATTTTAAAAATGCTGTGGCCAAATTTTGCTCCCACGTTTATGCTATTTCCATTCACTGCTCATATCGTATAAGATTATATAACATTTATACATTTCTTATATAATATAAAACAATATAATATTATATATTGTATTACATAATATCTTATAAAAGAATATATTTTTTTTTTAATTTCCTCTTCAAATGAAGGCAGTGATTAGACTATCTTAGAAGACCATATATACGAATGAGAACTTCGCTTTAGTGGTATAAAAATGCCTAAGAACTTCTGTGCCTGTCTTCTAGATTAAGTAACTTAATTAAGACTCTTCATTTTTCTTCTTTATATATATTTTCTCCTTTACATTTTTTTTTTTTTTAGATTTTTAAATTAGCCATTAAATAATTTATTTTTCCCCTTTGATAAAACTTACTTGTAAATAATCTTTTTAGGCAAATTTACAATGAATAAACATTTCCTTTTTGTAGTATTTGTAAATAATTATAGCTTAGGCCTATATGAAATAAATTGCGTACTATGGGCCCATTTCGTGTTACACTCATACATAATTCTTTAAAACTTAGCAAGCACCTTATTTATTTGATTTTTATATGTATATTTGTTTCTCTTATTCATCCATAGTTTAAACGAGTTTTCCTCTAAGTGCCTCTAATTTATTTTCATAAATTTCATAAATTGCCCGATACAACTGTCATTTTTTCTTTCGTCGAAAAATATTGCTAGATAAACTGATTTTTTTGTCTTTATTTTTTCATTAAAAAAAATAAATTAATAAAGATTAATGGGAATTATAAAGTTATTATGTCACTTGGTATGACAACGCAATATGCAAAGAGCATTTCTTAAATTAAATTAAATATAAATAAGATACGAATCGATAAAATATCAAAAATATTGATTAATTAGTGAATGAATGAATGAATCAAATTTTTGTATCTTTTCAATATCATCAAAACACTAATTTCAATGAAATTTAGTTTTAATAAAGCATCGCATGTGTATTTGAAAAAAATACCATGTGCATGCACACTCGAATATTAATTTTCTTTTTCATCTTTCATGTCTTTGGGCTTCTGACAAGTGAAAACTTTTATTCAACGTAACAGTCTAATATTGTGCTATATTCGCATCGTTTTGCCTACATTGCATATAAATTTATATGGGCCTAATTTATTTTTTCGTGTTTTTTTAACGGCTTGAAGACATACTTTATATTAAAATATTAAGAATAATTTTCGTTTCATGTATAAAAATATTTTTAGAATTTTCTTCTCTATTTGCATCTCTGTGATTCACAAAAAAAATAAGGCACCATTCCGTATAAGTTAACTTTTGTAGGAAATGTATTTGTTTTATTATTTACATTAAGATAAATCAACAAATAAAAATATAATGATGCAATATTATTATTATTATTATTATTATTATTATTATTATTATTATTATTATTATTTGCCATAAATATCATGGTAACATTTTTATGTATTTGATTACGTGTATAAGGAATTAATTTTAATGCATTTATTTTTCGCCTCAACATTGACATTATCTTCCTTAAATTTATTTTAACTGTAAATAAAATATAGCATTTTCCTTGTGATAATAATCTATATTAAAAACGAAAAAAAAACAAAACATTTTCAATTTGCACTTTAGTTTTTTTTCGATATCTATTAAATATATAAATGTAAGTATAACAAAATCACAAAGAAAAAAAATTTACTTTAGGACATTTATTAT
>JAOWBB010000009.1:923332-966933 GCA_028565995.1 Ricinus marginatus | reverse complement strand
TTTGTTTGTTGTTATTTACAGACAATAACCAAATCTTTGACAACATTTATTTAATCTATAAGAAAAAGAATTTTATTTAGAAGTTTGTATAAAATTTTTGTAAAAGCCAATATTATCTCTTCACATTTAATATGATCAATGGAATGGAATGATAGACGTAACAGAATTATATTTGTGACAGGAATAAATCTATGATATACAATTCTTAAAAATTCTTAGAAACATAATAAAATGTATTGATAAAACTTCGAAAAATGTTTTCAATTTTTTGCTCATAATAAAAAAAGAGTTAGGGATATAAAATTGTTTAGTTTTTACAATTTCTAGCATGTTAATTTAATGTTCAAAAATGAACGATATACAAAAAGTTTTAATTAAAATCTGTTTTTTCCTTTTTAAAGCATTTGACTTTGAAGGCTTTTACTGATTAAAGAGCATAAATTAAAAAAATCTTTACATTAACTGGGAATAAAACTATAAGAACTATAAGCAGAAATCAAAAAAAAATCAACTGATATTTTGAAGTTTGATAAAGTTACTGATACTGCTATTACTAGTATTGGGTGTCTCATAAAAATGAAAAGACATAACTTTTTCTTTGAAAACTTTATAAAAACAAAATTACATGACATAACATAGACAAGTTAAGACATACCAATTTTTCTTTAATATCCAAATTATTCTTTTTATAATGGGCATTTTTCAATTCCTCATAAACCATAAATTGAACGGAACCGTGAGATACACCAAACAATCCAGGAACAAATCCCTGAAATGATTTCATAAGTATGTAAAACTCACTTCAAAAAGTAAACGAATTTAAAATAATTGGAGGATAAATAATCAATCTAAAGAGCCAAGAGAAACTTTTTTATACCACAGATATTCATGCCTACATTAAATTTCCAACAACAATATAAAATCACTAACTTTTTTAAACATACTGAAATTATTTACTCATTTTTGCTTATAGTTTTTTCAAATATAAAATCAAATACAATTGTTTCTTTATAAATGTGGTTAGAAAAAGTCTAAAGATTTGACACTTTAGTTTTATTTAGCATTTCTAATTAACAACAATAATGTTCTTATTATTTGCCTCATTTTTTAATTATACAATAAATTATATCACATAAAATGTATCAGAGAGTTATGACATTAGCAAAATCCAAAAAAATATCTACCTTATATAATCCACGTATACCTTCATTCCTATATATTTTTCTAAATGCATCTATTATACCGTTGTAAACCAATGAACTATTAGAAACTGTGGTATTTCTTTGTAAACATAACCTAAAAATAACATTAAATAGTAAGTACTCAGTTTTTAATGCTACTTCCAATAATATAAGAAAAATACTTTTATTGTAAAAAAACTATTATGCATTATATTTATCTCTTACTTAAACTAAAGTAACTTAATTTAAATTATTTAAAATTTTTTTAAATTCAATATATATTCCAGATATCCATGATACATAGTTCTGATGTGATTATGAATAACATAAATTTCCAAATAAACTTACAACTAACACCTTTATATTTTATGAAATATGACACTCAGATTTTGCCTACATAATTTTCTAAATAACCTTTTCCACACAACTGGATCAATTTCTTAACTCAGTTTTTATTCTTAGAAATTGATTATGCAGAATATAATTCATTAATAATGTAACTATTTTTTCTCTTCTTGATAAGTAATATAAAAAATTTTTAAGTTCTTTGGAAAAAATTCAAAATCTACAAATAGTAGATTTGATAGACAAAGTCATAGTATAATGAGAATACCTAGTTTTCACTACCCAAATAGGATTTGTGATTGCTAATGAAAATACGCCAGCCTGCGCGGCCGTCAGCATCTCTAAAACAATTCCTAAAGACTGCTTTGGATCGCCTCCTTGAAGCCATCTTTTTATAGTATTATACCTGCAAAACAATTATATATACAATGAAAATTTGAATTTGTCATTTGATGATGGGAAATCAAACATGAGTGATTAAAAAAAACTTATGCCTATCCAAACAAGTGTATGTAATGCAAATAAAAAATTTGATAGAGAAAATAAATCTTAAACAATGAGAAGATGTTCAATTTAATTTTTCTTGAATTCATTATAATATAATCAAAAGAATCTTAAAATATAATGTTTAAAAGATGAATGTTTATCATGTTATGTAAAAAGAATTATAATTTTTCATCATTACAATGATTAAATATTTTCAGAAATTTGTTTTAAATAATTTTTAATTAAACAGCTAGATGAAGAAATGATTTTGTAATAAGAATTCATGTTTGCACTTAAAATGTAACTTATAGTTTCTAAAGTTAAAACCACTAATAATAATATGCTGACAATTAATAGTGACTTTTAATTTGAATATTAAATATTTTGATATTGAATCAAATCTTACTTTTTTTTACAACAAAATTCACTGTGTGAAAATAAAAACTTATATAATTAAATAAATATATATATAAACACACAAAAATAAATTAATGATCATAATATAAAAATTCCAAATTTCTGACTCTTACTGTAAAAAATAAAGACCCCAAGAACTACCAGATCCACAAGCATTGGCTAATACTCCCCTATATAGTCCTCTAACTCCTTCTTCCTTTATGATCAGTCGAAAAGCATTTCCCAGTCCATGGTATTTTGGCATATGTTTTGATCTTCCATCATTAACTGAAAATTGTAATTTAATGATTAAATAAAATTAATTGATAATATGTAATGAACATTAATATTATAGCACAAATACTAATTATATTAATCTACAAGGAAATAAAGATTTTTGTTAATTATAATGTATTTAATTTTTTTTCTCTCTCCATTGAAAATAAGATGCAAAGAAAAATTTTTTCTTTCACTAAAAATTTTAGTCAGGTCTTGAAATTTCAGTTTCAAAATTTTTAGGATCACTCAAATCTTCATTTTGTAAAAATGAAGATTTGGAATGAAAGAAAATTTCTTTCTTAAGGAAAGCAAAAAATTTTGTAAAATGAAAAATTATGTTGCAGGTTTTTTACTTGATTTTCGATTTCCATCTAGCAGAATAAAAGCAATTACAAAAAAATACTACAATAATAATCTATGGAACATATTTATTAAATTGTTTTCTTCTATATGAAATATTTAACCAATTTTTACTGTAAATAATATTAACATGATCATGACAACCAATAATATCAGTTCAGTAAAGTACCATAATGTTATCAGTATGTTGTGGATCAAAGGAAAGGTCACTGTAAGATGAAATTATCAAGGGATTATTTTAAAAAATAATTTAAACAAAAAAAAAGGTAATTTAAAAAGATGTTTGCTGCAATTGAATTCAAAGTATTCAAAAAATAAAATTTTTGATTTAAGAAGTTTTTATTAATTAATGTAAACATTTAGATTACCTTTAAGTATAACTTATGGAAAACATTATGCAGATTGATTTTCTTGGTTTTCAATACGAATTGTATAATTATTTATAGCACTACATTTAAAAAGACCTTGGCAAGGCAGCTAACTTAATTATAGTTAATTAATTGAAGTGATTATGAAAATATTGTCAGGCTCTTTGTGAAATAATAGATTTTTGGGTTTCTCACCAAATGTCAACTAGCGAGGTTAATTTCAAATTGGGGTAAATTCAAGTTTCAAATATTTTTTCGTTTCAGCTATCGTGAAAACAGATTCTGACTATAAAAAAATGGGAATTTACTATAAGTTAATAAGTGTTATGAATGTGGTACAATCTCACGGCCATGTGGGAGCTTTATTAGTGGCATATCGATGGTTTTTATGGAGAAATTTTCGGGGATGACACGGCGAAAAAGCAATAAATCGAGCTTATCTTCGATGACAAGGCGAAGGCAATAAATGTCAAATTTTATCTAACACTATCGGACAAAGCGATTCCAGAATAAAATTAAGCTAATAAGCAAACGTTAATTACCTGCGAATCTTATTTTAATCAGATCTAGGGGGTGCAAAATAAGCGTTGATGTGACTCCGCCGGAAATTCCTCCAACCAAATGCTCGAGCCTTACGTTTGGAAACTTGACCAAATTCTCCGGGAAGTGCCGTAAAACGGAATTCGACTGCACCGTCGTCATCTGATCACTTTTTTCCTGGCGATTGTCATTTACGGATGATTTGTGATCCAATTTGGAGAATTTGAACGTGAAGCGAATTAACCCCAAATATGTGACCGCCGAACCGTAGTACGAGCGCAAAATGAAAATACCGCTTTTCCAAAAATCAATCTGATGCAATCTCAGAAAAAACGATCATTGTGGCAATGAAAATTTCTCCTTACTGACAAAACCGATTATATCCATTTTTCGCGCTTTGAATATATTGCGAAATCGAATTGTTCGAACATACGTGATTTGCACCAGCGAGGCGAAAAATTAATCTCGCATTGACGAAAGCTCCCGGTAAAAACTGATGACAAAACAAAGTGCGATGAGATTAAGAATAAAAAAAATAAAGCAATTGTTTTTGAACCTTGGATATATTAGAAAGCTCGACGAAGCCTCTAGTATTCACGAAAGTGAACGATGTGCGGAGTGGCCGCGAGGAGCGCTGCCCTCCTGACAGTTTTTTTTCTTTTTTTGTGAAATATGCGAATGAAACTTTTTACACGATCTGTGAATAGCTTAAATTAGTCGAGTTTTAGCGGTTTTTATGTATGAGAAAAAAACAGTGATAATATCGTAAATGAAAATGATAAATTTTGTTTTTGTAAGCGACATATGATGAAACCTTATCAAAATAGCCTAATATGTGATAAAGTGTATGATGAAGACGAGTCGTAATTGACATTTTATTACACTTTTTTTTAATGACTTGTTTATTAATTCAAAAAACTTTAACCAAACGCTGGTCTTTTCAAATATATCTTTATGCGCTTTGAATTTATCACCGTAAGTATAAAAATAAATTTTGTTTATTTCACATGTTAGTTTCACGAATTAGTTTATCCCAGGCTTTGTAACGCGAATGAAACGTTATGACACTTAATTTTCCGTTATAAAATGGCGAAAATAAAATTTGAATTTTTCCGAAAGTTTAATTACATCAAAATTGCGTGAACTGTTTTATACATATATATATTTGTTTATATATATGTAAACAAAAATTAACCAACCCACCACCGCTAGAATTTGCAAAATAATTCATTACGCTATGATTTTTTATGCGAATCTATGCAAAATTTTGTCAGTTGAAACTGTTTGTGGACGAATTCATTAACAAACCGGATTGGTATGAGACAAAAAAATAAAAAAACTACTCGACATAAATAATAAAATCGGATTTTAATGGTAATTTCGTTGTGCTGCATTGCATTTGACTTAAAAGTTGTTGTTTTCGTCGGAAATTATTCAGAAATGGAAAAAAAATAATTTTTATTAGTGTATCAGCTTAATTTTGCAAATGTGAATTATTTGACACGAATGTTGCTGTCTTGATTCCAAATTAAAAACCCAGGACGTGAATCATGTGTTTGCAACGGATTTGCATCGAAATTAAAATTTTTGATCGTTCCCTACTGTTAAAGTGGAATCTTATTTGAAAGTTGGTTCGATTTTTAATTTTTAATGTATACATAATCGGGTTTATTTATTCTTCACTTTTGGTAGTGGCCTTTTAGCCTTTTTTCTTTTTACAAAGAAATATTTGTTCATTTTTAAAATATTATTCTGCCTATGGAATATAGTTTTCTCATTTGTATTATTCTAAATATAAATTTCAGAATGTCAATAATTTTGATATATTATTTGCTACATTCAGGAATTTAAGTTCTTTTGCAACATAGTATGAAAAAAAGATATTCCTAGTTCTTAAACTCTTTGTATTTTGCAATTATTTGCTCTGCGAAAACTATAATTATTATAAATTGAAATGCAATTTTCAGAAGATTTCAGAGTTTTAGGAAAAGTAGAAAATAAGAACGGATTTTGATAACTAAGAATAATGTAAAATATAAAACTATTCCAAAGGAGCTATATCGAGGTGTCTGAAAAACCGGACAAATGGAGTCGAGTGATGCGGGAAAGTGCAATAGAAAAAAGATTATACAGGAGATATATAAAATGATGGAATATATGATCTCAGCTCAAGAGGACAGAGAAAGTATGTGACATGTGGGGTAAGGATTAGTATATAATATGAGAATAAAAGATTTAGGACCATTCAAGTACTAGAATAGGATTCTATTTAATAATTGAAGAGTCACGGATAGAAGAAATAATGGAAAGCAGCAGAACAGAAGATGAAAGTGAATGAAAAAGTGAAAATTTTATGTATTAAACTGAATTTCTGTCCAGAGAACGGGTAAAATAAAGATATTCTGTTACGACAGCCTAAGGTATTGGTACCGGAAGTTTTAAACTATTATAATGAGTTCCTTCCTGGAGAGAAAAGAGATGCAGATTTTAACTATCAGGGTAAATATGTGAGAAAATTCAGAAAACGGTGTTGAGTTAGGAAAACGTGAGAAATAATCAAATGGATTTGAAAAATGCAGTAAAGGTGGAAAATACTTCGCCTGGTATTTGGCATGATAAAAGCTATAAAGAAGAATGCATTCAGAGACTTGATGATGGATTCAGAATACATGATGGCTTTCTTTTCAAACGGAATAGTTGACCGAGAAAAGTTTATATATAATTTTTGTCGCAGAAGTATTAATTAATTCTGACGCCGGGAATGATGACAGAAGATTCCAGCAAAGAAAATGAGTCTCTGTGCCTATAGAGAAAATCAAACGATTATGAATTCAGTTGCCAATCTGGAAATGAGTCGTTTACATCGACTTACAGTAAGAACATGCGTGAAATATTCATTTCGAGAAAATTTAGATTTGAACCCAATCTAAACGAGGAAATGGCTAAAATTGTGATATTTCCGTATATTAAAGCGCTGTATCCTGAGATTTAAACGGTTAATTTTATGAAAAAATTACGTTAATATTATAAGTACTTATAATTAAAATATATGGAAATTAATATAATTATAAAAATTTTCATATTATAAGTAATCTACTAGTTGGGTTGGTTCTTTATCAAATAAATGTCTTTCTCCAATTTTTTAAATCTTCACCTTAAGCATCTTAATCCCGGTTTCTTAGATTAATTTCTGGTTCCGGAATGTTTTACATCCAATATTGGTTCTTTGTAAAATTATTTTTGCTATCATTTCCTTCAGATTTTTTAAGCTATATTCTTAATCGCAACCTTCCGCACGATATCCTTTCATCTTTTTTGATCCATCTCCGACTGATTTTAATCTTAACACGACTTTCTTGGCCACTATTTGGCCGATTTATAATTCCATTTTCTTTAGCTGTTTGCCGTACGCCATGCTGAAAATATTTTTGCAGCCAAGGTCAATATTTTGTTAGTGAAGTGCAATCAATAGCTTGTTCAACGACTAAATACCCATACTACTTGACAAATTTGAAATATTTGATTTTTACATAGTTATCGATATTTTTATTTTAATTATTATTGACGAATCATAGGTCATTGTGTTCGTATGAGATCTAAGTGAAGGGAAAATACGTTTTTTCCTTTTATATTTTGCAAAATAAAAATTTATACGCTGAGCATTTTGGCAAGAGTTAAAAGTTACCAGTTTCATATAATGATGAATGATTGAAGACATTTATTATCTGATTCAAACAAAATTGTACAGGGTGCATTTATGTAAAATCATACTTGACAACCCTCAGCTTCCCATTGATAAGGCTTGCTTGTTGCAAAACTATGCACTCACGTTGACCTAGGAACTTTGATTACTTCAGCTTCGCTGTAATTTTTATATCACACACGCTGCAATTTAATTTTATGTCACGCACGATTCGACCTATATTCACAAAAAACATGTGTTTTATGGAGACAGAAAAAGAAATCAAACTATTTAATCTTTATCAAATTGTACAGAACAAGGAACAACAGCATAAATTTTTTTTTCTTTTATTTCTGTATTTAAACCTAAAGTTTCACTATCTTTATCTGGAAGCACCAAGAGGAAGGCAAAAACGGCAGAAATCGAAAACATTTTAAACGAACTTGTCATTCTCAAGGAAACGAGTAAGATAGTAATGGCGATATTAATGATAATAGTTATTACAATGCCAAGGAAGCAGATATTTGTTGGCTAAGGAAAATTTATGTTTAAGACTATTGGGAAGGCACATGTGATCTTCCTTGCTGAGAAAGAAACTTCTAGAAGACTAAAATACTGTTGCGTAAAAAGGCTGATTTCCCGAAATATAAAAGGAAGTTATTTACGTGTCCCGGAAAAGCTCAGCAGGTCATCAGTCTGAAATCTCGATTAAATCTTAATCCTTGAATTTTCAGATGCAATCACACGGTCCGCGAATGTCTTGATCAAACGCTTTATCTTGAGAACGGGTGGTTCAACGAAGAATTTTAGAATATCAAAACAGCCAGAGCCAAACACTTGCGCCTCACGTTAAAAACCTGCGACGCCGACGATTTTCGCCGGTTGAGAAATGTAAATAATGCTCCGAGATATTCGCTGCCACTAACGGTCGCGGGAAATCTATGGGGGAAAAAATGTTGCAAAACGAGCGTCGAAAAGGCTTAATGGCGTCAAACAAGAGTGAGATATAGATCGATCGGATATTCGATTGACTTCGTCATCTTCGCGCAATATAAAATCATTTACGTTATCATGATATTGCCACGAAATAAAACCGTACATAAGAAATTTAAAAAATGCAGTATGTTTTCATTTTAAAAAAAAATAGAAAAAGAAACGATGGAGCATGCTCTCTCCGTGGCTGCTGCCTTCCGCCATTTTTTTCTTCTGCTGCATCCTGTTTGTTTACATTTTCTGGTTCCATGCGAATCGCGGATTTGAAAATGAAAATGAAATCGTATAATTTAAATAAAATAATAATAATATTATTATATTAATAATATTAATTATATTAATAATATTATTATTATTCAGCTGTTTTCTCAGTTTCCGAAGTATATTTAAGTGCAGGATGCTATCAGGAATCTTTTTTTTTTATGCAACACCATGAAAATTTTTTTTAATTGAATACGTACTGGAAAGTTCCCATACTGTACCATGAAAGAAAATTTTGAATAATTCATGTTCCTTAACATTATTATTTATCTTTAGAATATCTTAATTATTAATGGGAATTCATTTTACGATTTGAGCTCAGGAAATAACCAGTCGTTGGCTGCATTTTCATTCTATACATAGAAAACCAAAATAAAAATTAGCCAATATTTGTCTTACAATGCGTTATTATTCAGAGAATTCACTTTTTGCAAAGTTGAAATTTAATACGGTAGTTATCAATTTTTGAACTGCAAAAATTTAACAAAAATGTTAAAAAAAAATCTTTAGAAATATTTATTGAACTGTAATTTGAAAATCATAGCTTTTAATGAGCAGAACGAATTATAAGTTAAACGGTATATATAAATATGGCCATAGTTATGAAGCGAGGCTGTGAAGTTAATAACATTCATAGTGTTATTAATATTTAATCTGATGAAGAATATTTTTTTAACACACACATATATATATGTGTTAGAACGTCCTTTAAATGTATATATGGAAATTTTATAATAATGAGTATGATTCATTTAATTCTAAATTTCAAATTAGAATTTAAAAATCAAATACAAAATTTTAAAAATGCATGATGTATAATTTCTAACATTGAACAAAAAAAGTTAAGAATTTAATCTTGATTTATGTTTAGATATTAACAAATCTTATTCAAGGCAGTAATTTTAATTGTAATAAATAATTTTTATTCATGTGAATAGCATGTTCGCATTGAATTTGTTTCATTTGTAACATTTGAGCTTCGTATTCTGATGCAATTAAAGTTCAAACTAAGGATGGGAAGAATTAGTTTCATGTTTTGTTTTCATGTTGCCTTAATAAAATGTTCAAAAACCATTGTGCTCATTGTGTTAATTAAAAAATATAATAATGATTGGTAGTAATTTTAACGAAATAAAATGTTTACATTTTTAGTGTAAACCATTCTGCTACACAAACTGATGATTTAAGTGCCAAGTGTAAAATATCAGCGGAAATGAACCAAGTGGTTATTTTCTTAATAATAATATTGAAAAATTTTTCTTTCTTTTTTGGTTGAAAATGAAAGTGGAAGAAAAGCGTTGAGTTTATGAGAAAAAGACTTTGAAAATATGCTTGAAGCTTCGACATGGATGCCAAGGCTTTACCTTTGAAACATGCTATTTACCAGATAGTTGCCGCTTGCATAGTTCACAGCATTTCCATACAAGCCGGTAAGCAAATTTTAAAAACGGCAAAGGAAAACGCAGACGAAAGATTATTAATCTTGAATTTTTCTTTCTCCAAAGGAATGAATTTGGCATTTTCCGCGGTTTTGCTTCCTCAGGTAATGCTGGACGAAAACGACAATGCGACGGTCAAATTAAATGAAACGAAGGGACTGACAGTGAACAAGAACGAGGCTACATGGATAGGTGAGAGTTATTTTTTCCGTTTTCGACCTGTTTTCGAGGAGATAGGTTAAGTGGCGCAAGGAGCCACTATCAATTGGGACGACATCGGGATCCATTAACAGCTGGAAACATTCCGTTTCTCACGCGATGGAGAAAAAGGCAACGACGGCACCAAGACAGATGCTTGAAGGGAGAGAGTTCCGCGCATTTGTTAGGGCCGCCGTTTGCAGAACAATTCGCATCGCTTAGGAGGAAGTGAATTCAACCGAATGCGGAGTTCCTTCAGTTTTCGTTTCAGTTGACGTGTGATTCCCATGTCCTTTGGTGTACACGCTCTGGAATCAGCTGTTTTACTCCACGTGAACTCTGATAAACAAAAGGAATCACCTGTTTTCCTTATTACATGAGCTCTTGATGCCCGCGAGAAACTGAAACGAACGGAATGGAAAAATAAATCGCGGCCTCAGGCTCGCATTGATTTAAAGAAACGTACTTCATGATTTAGAATATAATAATTTTAATTATTAATAGAATATAAAAATTTTAATTATATTATAGAATATAAAAATTTAATTATTTTTTTAATATAAAAAATTTTAATTACGCCCGTATTTAACGTATATTTTCAGCAAGTTTGGTGACTATAACGACGCCAGTGGGATCCTTAATTACCGGACCTTTAATGGATCAATTCGGGCGGAGAACCATTTGCGCCTTCACGTGTCTTCCATTTATTTTATCTTGGACCCTCACATTTTTAACAGAGAATAATGTCTATATGTTGTACGTGGCGAGAGTTTTTTCCGGAATATCGGGAGGTTACGTAAATAAATTACGTACACTTTCATTTCTCTTTTTTAATCGTGTGAATTATAATTTTTAACTTAAAGCTTTAAATATATCCATAGTTACTCATCGTAAATCTCGACCACAAAAAATAATGTCGTTATTTATCATGTACGTTATTTGTAACGTAATAATGAAGCACGTGCCGCGACTGCCTCTTGTAAATCATCACATTAAAAGGAGAATGATTCGATTTGACGTGTCCGAATTATTGTTGAGTCTATCATTAGCTATTGTGTCTTCATTGACTATTAATGTGTTGAAAATCAATTGCCACCTGCCCCGATGTTGTCCATTCCATGAGCCATTTATGCAAGTTGAATTTTTATAAATTTTTACAAATTAATCCGAATGAAAACCATTCATTTTTCTTATACGCTCACAATCATATTTCGCATTTTGTTAACTTAAATTTCTTTTAAACTTTTTATTTTATGCTATTATATATCTGTTAACAGCAAGAAAAATACCTTTTTCTTCTTTTCCAAATGTAAATTCTACATATGAAATAATTATTATTTCAGGTTTGTGTACGGCAGCAATAGTTTACGTGTCTGAAATATCTCATCCCAGTATCAGGCCGATGCTATTGTCTCTAACTTCAGGTAATTCTTAACATAATATAGCGAAATTAGATCATAACTACATTCACCCTTAAGCTTTTTTTCTTTCGAATTGCATGGTGCATTGAAAGCTTTGTGATAGCTTTGATTTTCGCTTTGTTTAAGCGAAAAGTAAGCATGAACGTAATGTGACCATTGGAGACGATTATATCGTTCTATTTGTCTTGTATCGACGAATATTAAAAAATGACACTTCTCACCAGTTTCACTCTTAACATTGCAATTTACTTTAAATCCGAAAAAAGAATTTTTCGTTTATTAATCAAAAAAATATTTCTTTTTATTTTTCAACTATTCTGTTCTATCTATTTTCTATCTTTTTATTTTTCTAATATAATATCTATTTTCAGTATTCGTTTCGTTCGGCATTTTGATAACAAATATAATGGGATATTTTTTGTACTGGAAGTACATAGCCATTGGCTGCGGCATTTTGGCATTCACCAGTTTCATTCTAATATTCTTCATACCGGAGACACCTTCCTGGCTTGCAGGGTTTCACACAAAAAACGACGAGTCCAATTCGAGGCTTTACCGCGCTCAAAAAAGCGTTAAATGGTTGTACAGGAGACGCGAGGTACGATTTTTCGATTTATTTTATTTTCCTCACGCAATTCGTTGCGAAAATCATGACTTTTCGTTCTTCTCTCTTTAAATGCAGATCATGGAAATTCAAATGGTGGAAATCGATAAGTTGCGAACAGCGGTGAACGTGGCGAAAAATGAAAAGCTCGTCGACAAAGCCGTGGAAACTTTTCCATCGAAATTGACGTCTCCGAAAACGTGGAAACCCCTCGCTCTGCTCGTTGCAATATTCACATTTCAGCAATTCAGCGGCGCTTACATAATAATATTCTATGCCGTTCAGATATTCAAAGAAATCGGTGGCATAAACCTGGATGAGTTTACCAGCGTCATAGTATTGGGCGCCATAAGGTTTTTCATGGCGATCATAAGTATGTGCCTGTCGAGGAACATAGGGCGACGGGCGCTGCTTATAAGCAGCTCGGCGGGCATGAGCATTTTCATCTTAAGCGGCGCAATTTACATGTACTTTTTCGGAGACGGTCTTGGACCGGTCATTCTTCTTTTGCTGTATGTCAAGTTCTCCTCCTACGGGGTGTTGGTCCTTCCATGGTCTTTAATTGGGGAGCTCCTTCCTTTTCACGTCCGGGGAAAAGGCTCCGGATTCATCATAGCAGTTGCCTATCTCCTCATGTTCGTGAGCGTCAAATTATTCATCACAGTGTTGGATTTCATCGGAATTTTGAACATTTTTATCGTCTTCGGTTCGGTGTCTGCCTTTCTCGCTTTTTTTGTGTATTTCAAGTTGCCGGAAACGTTAGGCAAAAGTTTACAAGAGGTGGAAGCATATTTTTAATAAATATCTTTCACATATAATAATTATTTCTACATTTTTCAGGTGAAATATTTTTAATAACACGAAAAACATCGTCAGAAACCGTTTCAGTGTTTATATTACAAATAATTGTAATGTTAATGTTGCACGATTATAATTGCTAATACAAAGTATGTATAATGCATTATAAATAAATTTCAGTTATTTTTCTTTTTGTATGTATCATGGAATTTTTTGTCAGGTATCATGGAATTGTCCGATTTGGAATATTTTTATCAATATCCAATCTCAAAAAAATCCATATTCTGTGTAGAGTTTTGAACGTTTTGGATAATAAATGAAAGCATGACTTTTTGAATATTTCCAGGGGTTCCTCGAACGCAATTCGAAGGAACTTCTATCTGAACGCGCTTCGGAAGCATTCGGTTTAATGGATCGGGTCACGTGACGCTACTTCGCTAATCTTTCTTTCCCCGCCCACGTGCGAAAATGGACGAAATGGAATTTCACGAGGAATGTTCAAAACGATTCGGTAGCCGTAATCGGAAATGGGAAAATAATGGGGGGCAGTGAAGAGGGGAGGAAGAAAGTTATTTTATGACTCGGAAGATGACGAAGAGTTCCAATGAGCCGCGCTCGTGAAGGGCGTTCAAATTGGATTAAGAAAGAGGATTAGTGGCTTGTAGAGCGCTTTCGGCATCTAAAATGAATGGACAATCCCATCTTCTTACGACGAACTTCTCTCGGCTTCCTCCTGCCTGTTTAACGCCATGTTTGTTTAATTTGAAGTTTAGCGAAAAAGTGTGAAATTGAGATTTTGACGGGAACAAGAGCGAAAATGAAATTTTATGCCTTGGAATTATTCATAATTTTGATCGGTAGGTATTTTTTATAAAGTGCATCTCATCTGTACGAATTCCCGCGAGCGTTTTCATTTAAAACTCCCGCTGCACGCGAGGAACGAGGGCAGCAACAGTGAATCCGTGAATGCTTCACTCTACGCTGTCATGTGACGGCCTTTCGCGGTTCTCGTCTCCTAACCTCGTCGGTGTTCGCTGCTGTTGCCGTCTTTTTATGCAGGGACGGCGCGGAATTGTCGGCGTCTCTCAATTTGGCCTTTTCTTTGTTTTCCTGGTGAAGTTGCGGCGTCCGAGATCAAGGCGCAGAAATGGTCGGATTACAACGAGGTGGGGCAGACGCACGGCAAAAGAGGAAGGAGCAGTTCGTATGTCGGCGGAAACGGGAACGAATCTGCGTTGACCGTGAACTCGCCCAAAAGTAAGTCCACGCTTGCGGTTGTTTTAATGGAAGTAGAAATTTGAGTCAATAAATGAAAAATTAATGACCTTTTTGTTAACGACGTGCTTCAGGTCAGCAGAGTAAGTCGCCATCGAGGGGCGGAATCGGCGGATGGGGAATCATCGCGATTACCTTAACCATCATATTCTCAGGGATAGGAATTTACTATTTTGTGCTGTTCTACCCCATAGTTTGCAAGAAAGAGAGAATGTATGATGTAATGGAAATGACAACTGTGTGACTGCATTGTCACATTCAGCAGTAACAATCATTCCATATCTGAGCACAAAGGGTTTTTGATTTACTTTGACTGATCCTTTCAGACTGATAGTAATAATAGTAACAATATTAATAATTAATAAGCAATAAAAAGAGAGAGAGAGAGAGAGTGGGAGAATTCAAATTTCATTGCATGCTAGTAATAAGAGAACCATTTAACAGAGAGGTGATGCATGGGCATCATATTTTGGCATTTTTTCAAATACTCAATGCTTGCAGCCTGTAAATGGGCTGTGGGATCACTGGCAGACTGATTAAATTTTGAATTAAAGCACAAGCAGTGCTGCTCACATATGAAAGCAAACTGGTGTTTGCCATTCAATTTTTTTCAGGTTTAACACAAGACTTATTAATGCATGACTGAACCAGACAAACTTTGACTGTTTCAAGTTTTCCTGTTTTGAAATTATCTATATATTAATGAATGAAAAGGGTAAAAAGGAATATATGTGCTTTTATTAGCTTTAGCATCATTTATAAATGAAAAGAAATGATATTTTTGTAATGATATTTTTTAAAAGAGAAAAGTTTCTTTTTTTTTCTTTTAAAATTGATTTATTTAAATCCTCAGTCAAATAAATTTGGCTGCATAGCATGGAAACAATTTGAAATTATCTGACTGCATTTTGCTCAGCATTGGAACTAACCATACATGTGCTGATGTTGATGTCACTATGTGCATGTTGGTTTTAATGTCAATAATTTGAAACTGTTGATAAATGTCCAGTTGCAGAATGCATATTTTTAAATTTTGACTGAAAGTTAAATGCAATTGCTGAATTTTAGCATAATTAAGATATACATTTATTTTAAGAATCTTAAGTATGTAGTGTTATACTTTAAATTATTTGCAAGTCTCATTTTCATATTTTAAATGAATTATGTATTTTAGGCTGGGAAATAATTAAAGATTAATGGATGTTAAGATTATCGAAATTTGTTTTTAATGCTTGTAAAAGGTTAGGAATGTTAGAATTTTAATTACTGAATATGAAAATAGATGTATCATTGGTTTTATCAATCAAGCTCATTTTGATTTTAACTCTTCACCTTTCATCTGCAATTTTCAACGTCGGTTTTCTGTGACAATATGAAAAACTGAAAGTTATAAATATTTTAATCGTAGAAGTCGAATCTGATTCTTTGAAGAAAACCGAATTTCAGTATGCGAACGTGCAAAAGATCAATTGAGAAAAGATATTGAGAAAAAGTGCATTTCATGAGCTTTCGGCATCATATCCGGGATTCGTTAGATCGGACAAATTGAATGGTCTTAATCGTGATTCGCGCACCGTGCAGTCCAGTTTTAGGAGGTTCTTCGTCCTCCATTTTGTTTGCCAGGCGAAA
The DNA here is from genome assembly GCA_028565995.1 of Ricinus marginatus. Classification (NCBI taxonomy): domain Eukaryota; kingdom Metazoa; phylum Arthropoda; class Insecta; order Psocodea; family Ricinidae; genus Ricinus; species Ricinus marginatus. The sequence goes on along the minus strand of JAOWBB010000009.1, from coordinate 950,678 downwards.
ATGTAATTAAAAAGAAAATCGGTAAGTCGCACCTGTGCATCGGTAACGTATCGAAAACGTTTGTTTTATTTGAAATTCAATAATAAAGGTAAGAAGTGGAAAAAAAAGGCTCGATTATATGTAGATTCTGTGCCGTAAACATTGATCCATGTTTTTTCTTTGAATTTAGTGACTGCAGCTTCCACGTCATCCTCCAAGTGACACGAAGCGCCGCCTTCTTCCACGTTTTTCCGCTTCGTTTTTTTCTCCGAATTTATTCGGTCGTCTCGTCACAAACGGAACAAAAAAATAAGCAAAAATAGTTTGGATCGGAGGAAAAAGGTCAAAATTTTTCGTGTTCCCAAAAGAGTAAAAATGGTTTTGATAAATCAGCTTTATCCCGGGGTGAGTTTTGGTTGGTTTCAGTGCGATTTGAAGCGTGGTTGGTTTCAGTACGAACGCAGAAGCGACAGTATTTCCAGCAAATGGTGAAGTAATAAAAGTTTCGTTGTAGGTGATCACGGTCTGTCGTCCTTTCATTTTGGAGGATGCCGTTTTGAAGATTTGCGTGAAAAAGTTCACAGACCTCATCCTGAAGTCTCTGGCAATAGAGCAGGAGGAGGAATCGAACCTCAGGTGCAGGGAGACACATATTTGGGGTTTTCCGGACGGATCAGGTACGTGTCGCGTTCGACGGGAGCGATGTCGCCATCCTGCCTGATTTCCCGTTTGATTTTTTTATTTGCCAGAAGTCGGACACGCGATCGGTCTGGATATCTCCGGGAAAACCTTCCGTTTGGCCTACTGCTCATTCATGGGGGAACGGGTGTACGGGGTTACTTCCAAGCTGTACGAGATACCGGAGCAAAAGCTGCGGGGAAGCGGATTTGGCGTATGAAATGCGTTTTCCTCCAGTGGCGCGAGCAAACGAAGGGGGCGGCCATTTTTCCGTGTCATTTTCTTTTTTGAAGGTCATCGAGTACGTTGCACGCTGCGTTGCCAACTTCATCGGCACGTTAAACGTGAAAGAAGAAAAAATCATTCTCGGAGTGTCGCTGGGATTTCCCTTCGAGCAGGAGTCGCTGCAGGAAGCCGTCCTCCTGCGATGGAGCGGCGATTTCGGGTGCGACGACTTTATCCGGGAGGATTTCTTCATCCAGCTAAAGCTCGCCCTCAAGAAGTTTAAGGTACGCTAACGACGGTCGTTTCGCCCATTCACATTTTCGTCCCGTCATTGCATCCTCTTGCAGGCCACGAAAGCCGTGTTCCTGATAGCCGTCACCGACGACGCGACCGCGACTCTTCTGGCCGGAACGTACAAAGATCCGACGGTTAGGATCGCCATCTCCGCAGGTCGGTGAGACAGTCTTTCACCTGCTCTCTCGCATCCCTCTAAATGCCCAGCTCAAGTCCTTTCCCACAGGGGACGAAATGAACCTCTGCTACGTGGAGAAGCCGGACAACGTTTCCCGATTCGCCGGCGACGGGATTCGAAGTCGCATGATCATCGGCATGGATTTTCGATGCTTTGGCGACGACGGATGCCTCGATTTTATGAAAACCGAATTCGACCGCGATATCGACAACGATTCCAAAAGTCGCGGATGTCACACGTAAGTGCCGTTAACCTTTATTTCGCGTCACGTTTCCTGTCGCTTTACGTTTGTCCATTTCAGCCTGGAGAAACTTATATCGGGTCAGTATATGGGAGAGCTCCTGCGGCTGTGCCTCGTGAAATTAGTCAACCAAAAAATCATCCTCGAGGGAATTCTCAAACGGAAACTGAAGACACACGGCGCGGTGACCAGCAAAGACATAACGGAAATCGAAACGTGAGTTTCTCTCGTCGGTCGCCCGAGACCGGAAACATGTTTGAACGGCGACCGTTCTTTCAGGGACGGGGAGAAACGGTTCGACAAATGCAAGGGCTTCCTCAGGAAGTTGGGATACGCCGACGTTTCCGACGGGACATGCTTGCAAATTAGATTTGTCGCGCGCTGCATCGCCAGGAGATCGGCCAACATCCTGGCGTCGTTCCTGACCGCGCTGATCAATCATTTGGGAACGAAGGAGATCAGGATATGCTCGGACGGGTACCTCACCAGGCAGTTCCCCGACTACAACACCTACCTGCTGAGGAAAATAAATAAACTGAAGAGAAGAGACGTTAAGGTGGTCGCACATCTCGCACAGACTTTCCTTTTTCCGAACGTTCGTAACTCTTGCGATGCTTTCAGTGTGCGCTGACGGCAAACGACAAGGAGGATCTGTCCCTCGGTGCCGGACTCCTCGCCCTCATGTACGGGGACGAAGTGGTGAAGAGAGAGGAGAAGTACAGGTCGCTGCCGCCCATGAAACCCGATCTCGGAGGCAGCGCGATGGGGCACGCGTGCAACGAGTGCGAAGCAGAGCCTGAGGAACGCGCCGCCACCCCAGTCCCGAAGCCCTGTTTCGCCTGAGGCAGCTCGGTGGGTGCAAGCCGCCCGATCGGGCGTCCTCATTTCGCCTTTTCCTCTCCGACGCCCGAGTCGTTCCTCGTTTTCCGGCGCTACCCGAGCGCTTTCCGGCTTTTGCCGGAAAACGAGGTTTTTTTTTTCTTTTTCACGTTCGATTTCGTCGCAAGGGAAACGTGGCCACGTTCGAGGATGGGAAAGAGCGGAAGAGAAAATTTTCTTTCTCTCTTTTCCCTCTTCCGTTTTTTCGAAGTTTTGCTCTTGCTCCCAGGATGACGGACGAAGTTGTAAGTGAGGCAGAAAAAAGAAAAGGAGCCGACCTGACGACGCCATGTTGCGATTAACGAGCAAATAAGTAAAAACCACAATTTCATTGCACTCGCCAAATTTTAGACAATTTTTTTTTGTTTCGGTACTCGCGATTCAAAATTTTGCCTTTTATTTAAAAGATATTTTTCCTTTTGCCTTTGTTAAAATTTATTTACACGAGAAAAGAAATCGAAAGTTTTAAATTAAAATTTACTTCCGTTCATTTACAATTTTACATTTGGGTTTTTTTCATTAAAAATATGTACAATAATGAATAACATTAAAATTTCCGATATTCAAAATTTTATTGAAACGTTTTCATATGCGAGGAGGTTAAAGTGAAAAAGAAACGGACTAAAAAAATGACTAGAACGATATATCCGTTCAAAGCGGTCTCTTCTTCTGGAGCTGCATGGACGAGTGGGGAAAAACGCTGTCGGAGGCTCAGGAAAGGAGTGAAATGGCGGAACGGAAATCGGATGCTCGGCAGCGAAGCCCTGCGCGTGTTGCGAGCGGAAGTCTCCGTTGATTGGCTTTCGCGGATGCGCACTTTGGAAACGGTGCGACGAGGATCAAGGAGAAAAAGAAATAAATGCTCGGCCCTTTGTCCGTTTTAATGCGGAAGTTGGCCAAAGTTGGTTTTAAGCGGCAAGTTGGAAGTAAACAAAGTTGTTAGCGGAACCAAAGGAGGCCGAACATCCGGAAGCGATCCGAGGGAAAGCCTTCGTGCAACAAAACATCCATCGAACGGGCTGCGGGTGCACCGGAAAGAAAAAGCGCCGATCAACGAGCGCGACCGCAAGGGGCCACATTCTGCCTCGCTGCGTGTCGCTGCGATTTCCGTTAATGGTGCAGAAAATTCTCTCGCTTCATTTCCTTCAGGTTGCGGAACAAAATCCGCCATCGTTTGTCAGTTAATTAAAAAATCGATTCTCTGCAGTGTCATAGGCGGGGAGGGGGGAGAGGGGAAGAGGGAAAAGGCAACTGCGGCGAACTTCGTTTTCTTTTCGAACACGTGCCCACGGAGTCTTTAAAAATGCGTGACATCATAGTTTCTCTCTTCTTCCTTCCGCCCCTGTGCCCCGTCGAATCGCGACGGCTTCGGTTACTTCCGCTCGAAAAAAGGCAAATTTTTTCATTGAGCCGCTTCGCGCTTTTCCGGTTCTCCGAAGACGTGCCGCGCTCGCCACACCGGGATGGAGCTTTCCCCGACCTCCGAGAAAAAGACGCGATCCGCGCTTTCGGCCGTTCCCGTTCGGAAGGGGCGAAAGCGCGGCATTTTCCGCCGCATAGCGGAGGCCGCAAAACTGAAGGCCCGCCGGTCGCTCCAGATTATTTAAACCGGAACCGTCCAGCATGGGAGCCTGGGGTCTCCGTCGTCGGTGCCGGGGAGGAAAGCTGTCTCCTTGCGCACCGATTCCGACGGCAGCGCCCTCTGCTTTCCGGCACGGACGAAAAGTCTCGACGATCATCGCTGAGAACTCGCGTCCTCACGAAGCAATTAATAATAACAATAATAATAATAATAATTATTATTATTTTTATGAAAATAAGTGTTAAATGTTACGTACATTGTTAAAGTATATAAATAACGATAATAATTGTTTCAATAGACGAAGTATTCGGGAGAAATAAAGTCTATAAAATAAGTCCAAGGACCATTAAAAGCGGAGATTCAGGCGCTTCGACTGAAATAACGAAACGGCGGCGGTCTGCTTTCCCGACCGCAGCAGGCGAGCGAGAGGGAGGCCCCGAGCCCCAGCTCGGAGGGCACGAATCGCGGGCGGCAGAATTTGCGCTTGGCACACGCGTGGCAACCCTTACGCCCCCCACTTGCGGATGCGCAACGAGTGCGGAAAACGTCGGGAGCGAGCGCGGGGCTTCCCGGGGTGATTTTGCTGTCGGAGCGCGCCCTTTTCCGCTTCGACGGCCAGCGGTTGACTGCTCTCCCACGTGCTTCACCGTCGGGGCCGCGCGATGTGGCCCGCAGCAGCACGCACACGCACACGCACATCCATTACCTAATTATATTATTTGCATGCGTGCAAAAGTTACGTCCGTTCCTCGGGGTGCCGAAGGGAGTGCTCCTCACGGGAAACGGACGTTCGCCGTGCGGGCGAAGCCTTCGTCCCGCAGCGCGCATCACGAGCGCGATGGCAACGGTACGTCGGCAACATTGCTGTTATTATCATTGTTATTAATAATATCACAGAATGCTATCGCTTCTTGTGTGTGGCAACCCTTTAGCAAATTGGCAGTTTGCAAATTCAAAATTGAAATTTCCGTCGGCAGAAGACTCCTGCGCTTTCCTTAGTTTCAATCCGAAAATTAAAACCGTGCACTGCTTAGCTGGCAAATTAATTTAAATATTCTTAGTGAGTCAAACTTAAAAAAATTTCAGTAATTATTTGACTTAGTAGCAATGGAACATTAATATTGAATTTCATTATTATTATTATTATTATTATTATTATTATTATTATTATTATCATCGTCATCATCATCATCGTGATCATCATCATTATTATTCTCTTTTTAGTTTAAATTTTGCATTTAATTTCGTTTTCAAAGGCAACTTGGTCATTTTTCAATGTTAGAAGATTTGTATTTTAAATGTACAATATAAAAAATGTTCGAAGCGAACAAGCGTCCGCGTGCACGTTCCCCGTGTGCGTGTACGAGGTGATTCCGGCGATTCGGGTCGCGAAAGCAGCGGTCGTCCGAGGAAATGCGAAAACTTTTGCTCGAGCAACCGGAGGATCGAGAAGTTTCCGTCGTTGGCACGTCTTCCGCTGCCTTCGCGCCGGTCCAGACGGAGGAAGCGAAAAATTCTTCCCTCGCCGGGAGGAACCGTGCGTGATATGAATCGAAAAAACCAAGATGGCGTTTTCCGGCAGTATTGTTTTGGCAATGGAAACGATTCTAAAAGCGTCACACCTAACAAATGTCCATCCAGTAAAGCCACCACATTTTGCATTCCCCGTCGCGGGACTTCCTGCCGCCGCTGCGGCGGCCGCCGGGAAAATTGAAGGTTTGCTCCGTCGTCCGAACGGTCTCGTTTTGCTTGTCTTCCGGCCCCATTTCCTTCTCCAGCTCGAACAGCAGATCCGGCAGCTTTTTCGTTTTCGTCATTTGGAGACTCTCCTTCGACTCGTCCTCGGCCTCCGCGGAATCGTCGACGGGGAATAAAAAATCCGTGAACGGAAGAGGAATCGGCTCCGTGAACGCGTCCCGCCTCTTCCTCTGGTTCGGACTCTTGTAATTGTCTTTTTTCACGAACTGTATGTTGAACGGATCCTCCGCGAGCTCCGGATACTCGTCTATGTCGTAAATGTACTCGCCCTCGTAGGACATGGAGTAGCCGGCCTTCAGTATTTCCTCTATCTCGCTCTGGGACCACTCCACCGATCCCGGGAAGCCGAGGCGAAGGAGGTCTCTCTCCCTGTGCCAGGCTTTCCGAAGCGCCTGTCCCTTCGTGTGGTGCAGGAGGCGAGCCTTTTCCTTCTCCGGCGTCGTTCCGTAGCGGAGGTTTATCACCGTTCCCGCGTTGTGTATCTTGATGTCCGCCATTTCTTGGTCCTTCTCGTGGAACGTCGTGTTCACCTGAGAACCGAGTCTCTTCAACTGTCCCCGATCGTCGGATGCTTTCCACGTTTCCGGTTTCACGAAGAAGAAGGCATCTTGTTGGGCGCCGTGAATGAGCAGTTTCAGGTCCAGCATGTGGCTTCGATTGAACACGCTCGTGAACACGTCTTTGTATATGGGATTCGCGCTGGACACGCTGCTCAGTATCGCCATTCCCGTGTCGGTTCTCGACACGACGATTCCTTTTCCGAAGGGAGGCTCCGCGACGGCACCGGGTTTCCCCGCGACGAGAAGATTCTGCCAACCCTGCAGAAGCGAATTCGTCTTCACCTTGCTTTTCTGTATCGACGACAGATCCGACAGCTTCGACTTCTTCTCCTCGATTGTCGCGATAAAACCGGAAATTATCTTGTACGATTTCTCGAAAATGTCCTTTCTGAGTAGTCCCCTCGGCACCAGCTCTCCACCAACCCCCGGTCCGAGATTGATTCTCGGCCCGGGCATGTCCTGGGCGAACAGCTGAGGTGCGAGACTTCGCATGTCGTACCCGAGGAGCTTCAGCCAGTCCGCGTGATCTGAAAAAGGTTTTCGATTAATAATTACGGCGAGTGGCGGCTTCTGCACGGTCGGAAAACCGGCCTTCCCCGGTTGGCTCACCCGTCAACTGCGATTTCTTTATCTGGAGGTTGATGGGATCGTTTCCGTTGAATCTGTACAGGTGCAAGTGATTGGGAGACGAGAGTCGAGACAAAACTCCTTCCCAGTTCGGAGTCATCCACTGCCCGATTAACGGATCGTAGACCTGACCGTTAGCCATGTGGACCAAGGATGTCACCTGAGGACATTTGGATGGGAAATTAAAACCGGAGCCAAACAAGGGATTTTCGGTTTGTCCACCTGATCCGGGGGTTACCTGGTCGAGCAGACCTCCGCAGAAATCGACCGGAAGGTACAGGTACGGATTGGAGTCGTACACGATGTGCCCGTAGGGAGACCTCATGATCTCCCGAATGCCCTCTCCGTATTGGTTGAACACCATCAGAGGAGTGCCGCACTCGTCCGTGGCTATGTAATACTTGTGGCGGTAAACCTGAGCGTAAATCAAGTGCCCTCGATCGTCGTACACGAGAGACATGAGTTTGCCGTCTCGGGGGCTGTAAATTTGCGAAACCTGAAAAGGAGAAAAACGGTGAGCGTCCAGGAAAAGCGAGCGCGCTCCTCTTCCTTCGCCTCGGTGTCGCACCTCGTTCGGCCTGTCCTGATTCGTGTAGAAAAACTGGGTGACGTTGCCGTAGTTGTCCTTGCGGGACGCCAACCTATCTCTGTGGTCGTAAAAGTACCGGACGTCGAATCTTCCTCTTTTCGTCGCCCTCACCAGCAAACCTTTCGCGCTGTAATGAAACCTTTCCTCTCTGGCATTCTGAATGACGAGCCCTCGGTTGTCGTACTTGTACTGACCCTCTCCGAATTTCACGATCCGATCCATCACGTTGTATTCCATCGGGATCGTATTGCCCCTGAAAAATGAATGTCTTTCTCAAGAGATGGTTTCGCGAAGTCGTCTCCGCGGTTAAGACAATCGTCGTTACCTGTAGTTCAGCGACAGCAAGTTACCGTTGGCGTCATACTTGAATCCCCAAGGTTCCTGGGCTTCGACACCTATCAACTGACCGTCTGCGTCCCAGGTGAAGTTTTTGACGTTCGTGTAGGAATTGACTCCGACGTTTCTCGTGAAAGTTTTCGCCTGGCAGATCCGCCTGCAACGATCCCGTCCATCAGTTGCCAGCACTGACTTCGACAAGAATTGTCCAGTTTTTGTCCAGCAAGGACATCAAAATGATATCACGCGGTACATTACCCTTTTAGGTCGTATGCAAACTCCATCCTGAAAACTTCCAGGCGGTGTATCGTCACCGATATTTCCTTCTCTTGATGGTATTCGTTCACCTTCCTCGCGAACAGTGCCGTTCCATCGAAAAGATCCGTCTCGTTCAGACCGTGGGTGACCTGTCGAAGGAGACGACGAATGAGCATGTGCAAAAAAGAAAAATTTGAAAGCCTGGAAGGAAGCGGGGTCTAACCTTAAACTGTCCGATCTGAATGACGCTTCCAGTTTTCGCCGAGTAGTCCAGGTTCATCTCCGGGAGGTTTTGTCCACCTATGCGACCCCCGATCATGATGACTCTGAAATTATCGTCGTACTCGTACGACAATTTGGCATTGCTCAGTCCCGTTTTGCTGCCGAAGTCGATTCTTTCCTCCACGAGTTTGCCTCCCTCGTGGGTGAGGTCCCATTTGTACTCCAGGTCCCTCTCCGTATGCAGCACCTGATTCGGCAGATTTGAGGAAGTTTCAGAGTAGCTAATTTCAGTTTTCCCGTCTCCGTGGATTATCTGAAAGAAAATCAAACGGTCAAAATTTTGGTCGAATCATCGCCCGGCCAGTTGACGACAGCAGTTGTTACCTCGCTCAGGAGACCGGACTGGTGGTATCTGTAGACGACGCGCGCACCATCCCCCGGATGCACGGTCTGCAGAAGGGCTCCTTCGTTGGTGTAGTGCTGGATGTAACTTCTGGTTGATCCCGGAGGAGTGTACGTTACTCGAATAAACCCAAGACTCGGCTGGCACGAGAAACTGTGTTTCGTGCCTGTCGGCAGCGTTATGTGACGCAGACCGCCATCCGAATCGTACGTGAACTGGAAGACTCTTCCGCTGGGCATGGCTAGCTTCGACAACTGCAAAAGCAAAACAGATTAAATCATTTTCTTAACCTCTGGCGTGGCGGGAATACCGAAATAGGTACCCACCAAATTAAGTTCGTTATAAAAAAATCCCAGAGTGCCATCCTGAGGACTGGTTACTCCAGACAGTAATCCGTGACGTTCATAAGTGTAGGTCTCTTTCTGATTGCCCCACGTCCAGCTCTCCAGGCGATTGAACCTGAGGAGAAAGGAATTGTGAATGAAGCTGCGCGTGCCGGAGCACAGGTGTCGGAACCGTCGACGACCAATACCTGTCGTAGGTCACGTTCACCGTGTGTCCGAATTGAGGTGTCCAAGACAGCGGCAGCCCCATGGAGCTGTATGTCACGGTCAGCAGTTTCTCTCCTTCCTGATTGACGTACGTTTCCTTTCCCATTTGCTGATCGAGCTCGATGCCGAGGATTTTGGTGTGGTTCACATACAGGTCCCTCAGTACGGTCTGCTGAGTTTTGCTGTTAATGTCGCCCACGAGGGAATACTTCCACTCCATATCGTTCACGTTTTCCGACAACTGGCTTTTCTGAAATGAGGGAAACCGATGACGTCGAAGATGCTTCGAACGGCGAACGCGTTCAACAAACCAAAATCTTCGAGCTCGGCACCTGATGACTCCACATGGGCAGCATTTCAGCTTCAATAGGAAGACTGAGCTCGAGTAGAGGGAATCTGGCGACGGCGACGGTTCCGAACGAACCTCCCCAACTCGTCTTCACGAGGTACGATCCGTTTCTGTAGTTGACGATTTCCGTTTTGGAGTTGTCTGCGGATGAGCAAAAACGAAATTGGAGAAACTGAAATGGAGCCTGCCTTCGCTGTTGCCCTCATCCGACTCTTTTTACCTTGCCCGATTGTCAGCTTCCTTGTGTCCGATCCGACCATCGTCAGTTTGGTCAGCCTGTTGTTCAGGCCGCTCACCAAGACCATTTTCTTGTTGTCACTGGACAGCATGGACTTGAGCGTCATGATTTCCCCGGTGGGCACGATGATGGTGGTCACTCTTCCGAACTTGTCGTACGAGTAAATGAAGGTTTCCCCTCCCTTGAAAATTCAAACGTATCCGAGTACGTCCATCGAGGAGGAAGCAATAAATGCGTTAAATTTAAATGGGATTTCTGCCTCGACTGACAAGGAGCAGGATTTCATTGGGTTTCTGACGGAAATTAAAGGTTGGCGCACTCACCCCTCCTCCAGTGCTGTCGGATCTGCTAAGCAACAACCCCGTATTTCCCTCGTATTCCAGATCGATCACGCATTTCCCTTTTTGCGAAAATTTCGTCAGTAAACCTACGGGATTGATTGTCAGCTCGGATTTGTGGTCCTGAGTGTTTTCGATGGTGCTCACCTGATGCGAAGTAAATCCGGGTTTAAAAAAAATTTGAAAATTCATCCGGAAGCGGGATTTTTGTGTGTCCGCGGACGCGCGGCAGTACTCACAACGTTGCTGTAATCTCGCAGGAACACGACTTTGTTTCCGCTCGGATCCGTCACCGTGCTCAGTTTTCCGAAGCTCGTGTTCTTGCTGTAGAGGAAGTTATACTTTGTTTTTCCGCTGGTCAAATCCCGCGTGCTGATATGTTGGCCGTAGCGATTGAATATGTACATCTCCGAAGTTGCCGGATACGGGATCTTAAATTCGCCGTTTTCGTCGTGTACCGGCAGGTAGTATTCGAGCGACAGAATGTGCAGAGAGCCTGGAAGAGGAAAAGGCAAGGTTGAAATACCTAACCGGACTCTGTCGCGACACTGCAAATTGCTTCACCCACCTTGATCGGCAATGTAAACGATTCCGTCGGGACCGACGGCTATCGCCGACACTTGATACAGTTTCGCGTTGGTCGAAAGGAGGGTTTCCTTGTTGCTGTCGTCGTTTTGCATTTCGCAGCACAGCTCCTTGCTGACCGTCGACGAGCCGTTTTTGCAGTCGCACGAATCCGATCTGTAAAACTTGTCGTCTTTTCCAGTGATCGCGCACACTTAACAATCGCATCGTCTTGTCAAACTCACCTAACTTCGTTCGCGTTTCCCTTTCCGGCGAAATCGCTGATTCTTCCGGCGGTATCCACCTTCTTGATCGTGTTAACCTTCCTCGAGTCGCTCTGCGCCAGGTAAAGGTCTCCCGTCGGACTGAACGCGATCGCTAGGAGAGACCCGAGGACGGTTCCGCGAGCATCCGCGTCCTCGCTGGAGCCCAACAATCCCGGAGGTGTTTCCGTGCTGTTCTTCGCCTGGCAGTGCAGTGCAGATCCGGCAACTACTTTAATTTTGAGGTCGGGCGAAAGTTTCAGGACCAAGCGATCGTCGATGAAGTACAAACTTCCGTCCAGCGGACTCAAGGCGAGACCAGTCGGCCACTGCAGCTGAGCCTGAAACGTCAACGAACGAGCCCGGTTTCGCTTTGCGACATCGCCTTCGGGTGTAATGTTATAAGACATATACAGCGACGGGGCCGTACCTGCGACGCCGAAATCGACGACTTGCAAGGAATCGGTTGCCAGTGGTTGTTGTGGCCGTGGTGACCGATCAGGGTGTGGATGATGTCGTTTGAGTCAACGGCTCGTATGTTGGTACCATCCGCGATGTACATGGTCCGGTCGGCGGCAATCGCCAATCCTGCGACGAGAAAGGTACATCGAAATGTCTCTTTCGGGTGCGAAACGAAGAGAAAGGGATTCGAAAGAGCGTACCTTTCGGATGGGTCAGTTTGGCCAGCTTGGCCGGTCCCAGGTCGCCGCAGTTCGAAAGGTCTCCGGGAATGCACCTCTCGCCGCTACCCACCACTACTTCGCCGTTCAGCGCGGGATTCTCCACCGGATCGAGAATCAAAACCCTCAGGATTTGATGACTCTCCGGATTTGAAATGTAAAGCCTGCCGTCGACCGGAGATATCGCCAGGTAGTACTGGTAGGAGACCTGGGTGGTGCTGAAGGGAAAAGGATCGGAAATTGAGATCGCAATTGGGATTTGCGTTTGCAGCGACTGTGGAAATCCGTACCTGAATTGGTAGACGGTGTATACGTGACCCTCCGTGGTGATGCGGCGAATCAAGTTGAAATCGCCCACGTACAGCGATCCATCGGGACCACTCGCCAGTGCCACCGGCGTCAGAAGTTTCGAGTCCTTCGCAGCTCCATTGCAGTCGGGGCACTTGAGCGATCTCTGCAGTCCGGTGCCCATCAAAACTTTCACGGCTCTCGGATAGTTCTTCAGCAGCAGCATGGTTCCGTCTCCCTTCTGCAGCACTCCTGAAACAAATCCCAATGCCGGCAGCGCCTTTTCGATAAATGCTTATTGAAATAGGGACATTTTCGTCGTCTTTACCTTCGTGGAAGTTATAGTGATGGTGAACGTCCACGTTCCAGCTCCCGATGTTCGAGATATCCACCGAATATCCCTCGATCGTCACTATCTGCGTTTCCCATATGACATTCGTGCACGTCGAGTATTCGTATCCAACGGACACCTTCGCGGTGGTGATGCCGTAAACTCGCTGCTTGTAGACGTTCCTCTTGTTCCAGGCGAAAACGTGAGTCAGATTGGGATCGGATTCGTACGACTTCGAATACTCCAGACCCTCGACTTCGACCCTGACGTGGACGTGAGTCAAACTTTCGGGTATTTCTTCGCCGGTGAGTTTCATGTGAAGAAGGCTGTAGAAACCGGCGGCTTGGGACGTCTGATACAGGAGGTGAAGCTCCGAGCCGGGTATGGAAATCGATTCTTGCACCACCTGAAAAGAGGAAATCAACAGTTTAGCGCCGTCGGCGGACTTCCGTTCGGTTTCGGCGTCGGGACGATCCGCACCTGATTCTCGCTCAGCACCCCGCTCTGACCGAGCAGGGGTCCCTTCTTCTCCGGTGCCCACGAGGAAATAATCTCGGGGGTTATGTCCATGTGATCGAGGCAAGGCTCCAGTTGGAGGAACGAGATCGTGGCGTCGAAGTGGGATCCCAGTCTGCTCTCGGTTTCCGGCGGAAGCGTCGCGTTCCTCGGCGATTCCTCGTTCGTCTCCCCTATGCTCATCAGAATCGGCGGAAGAATGACGATCTCGTTCCACGGCACGAACACGGTTTTGATCAGCGGCCTGAACGGAGATCGCTGAAACTGCAGCGTGACGGCTCCACCCCCGTTGACAAGCACGTCGAACCTGGAAGCGAACTCGCCGGTCAGCGCCGGGGACCCGTGGAAGGGTAAAGGGAAGGGAATCCAGGTCTGCCAACCTACCATCCACCTCTCCTAGTAAGGGTGAAGCCGAATCGGGAATCCTTGTCCACGGACACCCTGATCCCGACGATGCCGAGTCCCTGCGAAGTCACCACCCTGCCCCTCATCACGGACACTCGGCTGCAACACATGGAAAAACTCGTAAGCGGCGTAAAAGGAAAATCCACGAGGGACAAGGCCGAGGGTGCCGCAGCGATTTTTATGTTCAGGCATCAAAAAATCATTCCCATCAAATCGCCGGGGCTTATTTCGACACTGTTTTTTTTCTGTTCTTTTTTCGTTCCGGACAGGTATGAACAATGCCAATTAAATGCGGACGCCCGACCCAGGCGAGAAATTTCGGCTCCGAAAAGAGTTTCGCGCGGTAAAATGAATAAATCTTCGGACTTCGAAGGGCAAAACTTGTCGTGGCGGCCGACAAACCGCCAGTTGCACACCCGAAAGGGCTCAACCTGAATACAACCGAAAAGCTCTTTGAGGGAAATGAAAAAACACCCGAAAACACTTGACGGTCCTGAACTGAACCTCTGCCCCGAATCTTTCAATTGGCATTGAACATTGTCCAGTGCAAAACCATTAACGGGACAATATTCATTGTAAATATTAACTGTGAATGTACAACATCTAGATATTTTATTAAAATTAAATGAAAGAAACAGTAAAATAAAAATAAATTAAATAAAAAGAAAATTAACTTAATCATATTAATACGTATCTAAAAATAGCTCGCATGCAACTTTCCATTTATAAAATTAATCACATTATGGAGAAATCGTTAATAATTAAAAATATATATATATATATATATATATTAATGTAATGCAGCATTATCAATTAATTTCCCGAGAAAAAATGTCAAACAGTAGAAAAAGTCCAAAAAGATGTTATTTCTCCATACGGTGAATAATCTTTCAATTTTTATTCTTCGTTAGTAGTAAAAAAATCAGTTTAAAAAATAAAAATAAGAAAAATACCAAAAATCATAAAATTAAACACTGGGCTGTAATAAAAATTAAAAATTCACGTTAAAATATAAAAAGCAATAATATATAGTGTGGCAGCTGTGCATAAATTAAAATTAAAAAAAAAAAATGTATGTAATTTTTAAATTTTGAAAATAAAATTCAAACCATTATATATATAACATATATATATATATAAAATAAATATTTATGACTCGAAGAATTATTATTTTATATAATAATATCAAATTAACTTTCTGATAATAAATAATATCTTTTATCGTGGTCATGTTAAAAAGAAAATTTCGTTTTTAATGACAATTTTTATCGATAAAATAAAAATTAATATACAGAAAAAATTATTTTCCCTATTATTATTGTTATTATTATTATTATTATTATTATTATTATTATTATTATTAAAATGTGATTTTATTAACTGACCACCGATGTACGTAATGCATTAGAGGACTTACCTGACTTACAAGAATATCAACTTGATGATAGAAACTTAGGGTTAATTTTTTTTTAATTGTAAAATTAATTGTGCTAATTATATTGATTTATAAATTACGAATGTACGAACTACGTATATGAAATATATATTATGAATATATAGCTTATTTTAAAAAGTGACAGTGCCAAATTTTTCGACGACGAATTTTTTTTAATATATATTTCATAAGCTTAATAAATATTGTTATTAAAAGTAGCGATGTTATTTGCTATTAACGACTTCTGCTATTAACTAACGTTTTTGTTTTTACCATAAAAAATGTATGTAATGGAGACATGTGCATACACATACACTTACACATACACACACGCACACACGCAAAGGCACGCACGCGCACACGAGCGCACAACACATAAATTCCCAAATTTTTTTTACAATAAAATTTTGTAATTTTTTAACTGTTAAGAGTTTTAAATATTATCAGGTACAAAAAACGTATAAATATAACATTAAAATATAATTTTAATTTTTAATTGAATTATCGATAATGCAGGTTAAATCGCAACATTCTCAAATTATCAAATACAAGTTTTCTTGGCGTTTTGTAATAGATATTTTTCAGCAGACGAGTTGACTGTTATTACTATTACTGCCATTACAGTTAACAACCTTTCTGTCGTGAGCGCATAAGTCTGGAACTTTTTTTACAACGTTATTTCGTCTTTATTCGTTTCAGACGACGAGAAAATGATTTTCCTAAATGCAACGGAAACGACGGCAAAAGGCGTCCTTTCCACGACTCGCCTGTGGGCCAACGGCCGAGGTTCATGGAAAGCGTGGGAAATGCTGTCGGCTCCTCACTTGTACATCTCGGCACACAAACTGTCGCCTCTGCTCTCGGAAGAAGGGCCTTTTGCCACCTCCGGTTCGATTTTACGTGATCCTAACCTTAACAACCATTTACGTTTATCTACATGCATGTGCGTATTGCAATTTAGAAACTAAAATTTTTAAACGGTATAATTTACTCTTTAACATGACCAGATAATCCGTTTTATACGATTGACAAAACGAATGGACAATCGTCCAACAGCGGGGCGTATAAAAATAAAATAATAATAATAATAATACTAATATAAATAAAAAAAGGACTGATGGTTCGGGAATACCAAGGAACGGTTTATTCAGGAATCAACGGTGTGATAAACATATATTAGACGCAGACAAAGAGGGTGGACGGAAAGGTTTCTTTTTTTAATTTTCTTATACAGCAAAATAAAAATAAAGAAAATAATAGCCGAACTACGTAATTGTATCTTTTTAAATTTACCAACAGCAATCGCGTACAGCTGTTGCCGCATTATTTTAGGTCAAATTAAAAAAGAAAAAATATAAAAATAAATGAAATGAAAATAATTAAAATTACTTATATGTACACATACATTAAACATATTAATAAGACGAAACAAGACACTTAAATTTCGATTATTCTTTTAAATATATAAAATTTTTAATAATATAAATAATAAAATTAAAAGACAAAGACAAACGTAAGACAATGACGGTGCGACATACGAATAGATAAACGAAACCGAAAAAAAAAAATAACTGAAAATTATAAAAAAAAAAAAGGAAACTAAAATTAACAAATAAATAAAAATGGCTGAAGGTATAACAAATACATCAGGCAATGTTTTTCTTTTGTTCCCACGTTAAATATCAGTTCAACTTCGAGATTTTTTCTCGGTTTTCCCGGACAAATTATCCGGGCCTCTTTCTCTACTCCTCTCGCCCTCTTTCGGGGCAGACAACTTCCCGTTGAACTGAACATTTAAGTGAAGGAGTTATTTACTGCACTTACCGCGGTGTGAATGAATTCCAGAACGAACTACGAAGACAGATTGCAGGGGGAACAAGGACAGACAAGGTAAAGTTACAAAACACATAAAAACACTCGTTTGTATTGTATGAAAAAGCAGAGAAAAAAAAAAAGATATATATATATATATAAATATATATCATACATCACAGTCATTCATTCGCTTAGCGGGAGCTTGGATAAAGGGGGGCGGTCTGGGGGGGAGTGAAAAGGGTGAACGCGGCTTCGGTTTCCCTCTTGGCAGCGCCCGAGTCTGGGATGCCTTTCCGGAAGCTGTGCCCGAATTCCCCCACTGCAGCGGCCGGAAAAAGGAATTCGGCCCTCGAAGCGATCCTCGTCCCCGCCAATTTCTCCGCGATGGCGACGCTTTGCGCAGGGCGAACGCCTTCCGCGCACCGCCAACGCACGGAATATCCGCAGCGGCCCCGGCGAAAATGACAAAAAATTTCCACCCGACCGGAGGATTCGCCCCACGTCTCTTCCCCGAATGCACCGCACGTGCCGGCGGCGAATCGGGCGAGGGGTGTTCGCCGCGAGATACGTGGAAGGAGATTCGGTGAAATCGCGCCCCCTCCCCCGAGTGGGACGCGCATGCAGACGTGGCACCTGCGGAAGTATCGCATGCTCGTACGTGCGACAAGATTAAAGCCCTCGACGTGGGGAGCGTTTTTGCTCAAATTAAAACTTTACTTTGCGAACTGCGTGTAAATATTGAAGAAAAAAACTAACCTCCTCCATTCTAATGTGTACCTTTTAGATTAATCCTTTGAAACGGTTTGCACAACTGACACAAACGAATGTTTTTTAATAAACTCTTACCCACATCAAGAACACGCCTAATTTTTGCAATAAACATCGCTTCTCTGCATATACGTACATA
The DNA here is from genome assembly GCA_028565995.1 of Ricinus marginatus. Classification (NCBI taxonomy): domain Eukaryota; kingdom Metazoa; phylum Arthropoda; class Insecta; order Psocodea; family Ricinidae; genus Ricinus; species Ricinus marginatus. Next base: position 933,189 of record JAOWBB010000009.1, on the reverse strand, counting down.
TATATATGCCATATGTACGTTGTTAATTAATCGACATTTTACGTTGATTAAGGACCCCGCCGCCCCCCAGGCGCATATATATAAAGTGAATATACATATATATAAATATATATATATATATATTTATGTCACATATATATATTTATCATATGTTAAAATTATACAAACGTTTAAGGACAAAACACAATCACACTATACAAATATGCCGGAAATCTACAAAAAAAATTTTTTTTTTCTTTTTAATTTAATGATATAATATACTGCATTGAAGAAATCAAGACTTAAAAAAAACTTTTACGGAATCGTATTAAATATAAAATATATATTTAAAAAGAAGCATTTTTTTTGAGCGATAAAAAAGAAAAAAATTATATTTTTACCGTACATTGCGACACGTAATTTGATCAGTGTTGTCAGTGGCGGTAATTATGCTTAATTTCCATCAAATGGTGTGGTTCGGAGGACGGTCGACGTATACATAAATATATTTTGCCAGGAGAAAGTTATTTTAAAATAGAAATGTACACATCATAAGCAAGTCAAACATTTGAAAAGGTAAAAATTGTTCGCAGTTATAAATAAAAGAGCATTCTATTAGAAAAAGAAGTGTTTGGCAATAAAGAAAATGGGCAAACACAAACCTCGAAATTATGGCAAAAATCTCTTTTATAAAAACGTTATATAAATATATATATGTGTGTGTATAACAAAATAACATTGCGGCTTTCATATATGAAGATCGAATATCACGTTCGGCTTACTTTCAAGAAAATTTTTAATAATTGTTTTGAACCAACTGCTAAATGTATAATTAATTCAATGGCTTATATGCATGAAATATTTCCCTTCGAACAAATCGGTGATGATAGTAATAATCAGCAATGATAAGCATAAAAATTTAATCATTTGCACCATTCGACGCGCGTTGCACCGCAAGCCGTAACTTATGCAAATGCACTATCAGGGCTTTGTTTATCAAAAATTTAAATTTAATCAAATATTTAATATAAAAAAATAACTGAAACGAACTCTCATAAAACCTAATTAACACTTGGAATTTAACATTTTTCCTCCGCCACAATACACGTATGCAGAAGCCATACGTGCATTAGCTCGTACTCGAAACTAAAGTAAATGATAATCGATGATGTTTGTGTATTAAGCATAATCATTTCCGATGATCGGATGCGATTCGCAACGCATCGCCTCCTTTTTTTTTTTTTTTTTTTTTTTGTAACGCAAATATAAAGTCAAGTTAATAATTTTTTTCCTTTTCATCCCATTTTAATTTACCTCAAGTTGTTATATTTGTAAACATAAAAAAAAAAAAAAGACTTCACAGGTAAATTCAGGTGGAGAGTAAACACTAGACAAAGACAAATTTAGGAATTGTACTCGGTGGCAGGAGACAAATAAAAACAACAAAAATAAAAATAAAAATTTCAAAAAAATAAAAAAAAATGACATAAATAAACATGAAAAACAATAACGAAAAAATGAGAAAAGATGAAAATGAATAATAAAAAAAATTCGGGGATTAATTATTTGTTAAAAAAAATTAAACTAAAAATTATTTTTGATGTTTTTCTTTTTCCGCTTCCTTTGTTTTGTTTAATATATATAAAAAATTAACAAAAGCAGAAGACAAATTAAAAAAAAAACGTCCATTAAAAATAATGTAAAAAAAGCTTTTTTTTCTCTCTTTCTCTCTCTGTCTCTGTCTCTCATTCAAAATTTTAACGATTTATGTGTAAGCCATAAGTCTCTCTGTTAGCTCTATCTTTCTCTCTCTTACACTTCCTCTCTCCTTTTCAACCTCGCTCGCTCTCTCTCTCTCTCTCTTTCGTACGAAATGAATTAAATTTAATTACTTAATAAAATGAACCATTTATTTAATTTTAACTCTCATAATTTAATTTTATTTTATGTAATTACCGAAATGACTGAAGCATTTTTCGGAAACCTTCTCGTCTTCCCCCTCCCCGTTTGTTACTGCACCTATCCATGAAGTTCACGTGATTAATAATACAATAAATTTCGTGTCTTCTGGCGGAAGTCGTTTCTAATCGTTCCCGGTGGTATTCCTTCGGCAGCGTTTTCCGGCGCATCCCGGAGGCCTTTTCCCGTTTCTGGTTGGGTTGCGAAAAGGTTTTTTTCTTTTCCGAGATTTTCTCCCGCCGCCTTCTCTTAATACGACATCAATGACTGGAGAACGAGCGGAGATTCGCGATTTCGCCGCCGGGAGTGCTAAGAACTAATAAAGGCCGATGCGGCTGGACGATGGATCCCCAACCGCCGCCCGTTTAACAGAGCGGTGGCGGAATGCGCGGTTCGTTTCGATTTTTTTCAACAATTTCGGGCGAAGAATTCGAAATGGTTCATTCTATTAAAGGAGGGAAAAGTATTTTTCCCCGTCGTTTTTTTCTAAAAAAAAACATATCTGAAATGAAAAGGGCAGACGAAATGGCCTTACCTTTCGGAATATTCATCCATGTGAGCGTAACTTTGCACGGAATTCTCTTCGATGAGAAATTTCACGCGCTGGTAAAAGCTGGACGTTATGGAGGGCGGCTGCTTCCGGAGCAAAACCTCCACGGGATCATTGGAAGCCAGGCACATTATGTGGTCGGAGCAGGCGGGATGGGAGCAGCACTCGGAATCCGAGCAATCTGTCATGCCGTCTGAAACCGAAAAGCTTTTCACTTCTTTGTCCGCGGGCAGATTGCCTGCTGAGGCCTCGCCTTCGCGGTACTCACCCTGGTCGTTGTCAATTTCGTCGTTGCATTCCTGTTCGAGGGTGATGCCGCAGTCGTCACCCGCCCATTTCTCCGAGCAAACGCACCGGTATTCGCCATCCTCGAGGGAACACATTCCGTGGCGAGTGCAAGCGTTTTTGCATCCGGCTGCGAAAGAGAGGAGAGTGTAGAAACTGCAGGGATGAGAGGAAAGAAACGAAAATCAAATAACGGAGTGGACTCTCACGAATGGTGCAGTGTTTTCCGTTCCAGCCCTGGGAGCAAACGCAGGTTCCGTTCTTGCACTGTCCGTGAAGGGAGCATCTGCTGTCGCAGGGGAGCAGGTCGCATCGATCTCCGGTCCATCCATCCGTGCATTCACATTTACCTTGACCGCAGCGTCCGTGAGGTCCGCAATCCAGAGAACAAAGAGCTGCAACATGGGTTAACTTGTTCGATTTCGATTGCCGCCTGTTGTTGTAAATCTGACGTCGGAAAAGAAGCGAAGAGATTTACCTTTCGAACAGTCGGATCCTGTCCAAAAGGGTTGACATTTGCACGTTCCCGTTTCCAAATCGTAAGTCCCGTGGTCGGAGCAAGACGGCAGACACTTGTAAACTTGCTTGTCAAGGGACGAGCAATTTACACCTTGCCATCCGGCTTTGCAATAGCATTTCCCGTTGACGCATGTGCCGTGATTGCTGCATGTTGGATCGAGGCAATCCACTGAAGGAAATCGAAAAACGAGTTTCACATATCGGAGAACGGAGCTCGGGAACGCAGCAGGGAATTCTTATGACACTCTTACCTTCGCTGCAGTGAGGACCTTTCCAACCCACGTTGCATTCGCAGGTTCCCTTCACGCATTTCCCGTGTCCGGAACAATCGGGTACCTGACAATCGTGATTCGGTATGTCGCATTCGGGTCCCTTCCATCCTTCTTCGCAATGACAAATTCCTCCGCCATATTTACCGTGATTGGAGCACAACACCGGACAGACACCTGCAGGAAGAAGAGTGTACTTTATACATGCGGTTCGCACCCGGAGTGAATCCTTCTCAAGCTTTGAGCCTCACTTTTGGAGCAGTCTACGCCCTCGTATCCGTCTATGCAGTCGCATTTGCCGAGGTAGCACGATCCGTGAGACGTGCAGTCGTTGGGGCAGGAATTCGAAACTCCTTCCGCTTCGGCGATGATGATGCTCACCTGGACAACACAAAGTGGAAGTCGATCAATTAAAAGAACTCGATTTAAGTGTCACAAACTTCCGCGCAGCATACCTCGTGAGGATTCACGTCGTCGTTGTAGATGCTGACGAACCAGATTCCGGTGTCAAAATACTGCAGGAGCGTGATGTTCACGACAAGAGTTCCGGTGGCATCTCCGGCAACGCTGCTTCTTTTGGTGACGTTCTTCCACCGGAGCACGTCCGCACTCTCCGCCAGCGATGGTTTCCTCGCCGATTTAGGATCCTTATCATTAACCGGAACGAAATGCACGGCGCCGGTGTCACGCATCGGGTGTTGCTCCGTCACATCACCGGCGTGACGCTTCAAACGATCGATCCTTCCACCTTTGACGAACTCCACGAAGTCATACTGCGTGACGGTGGGTGCGACGTTTCTCCTTCCATACACGGCAAAATTCACCCCCCACGGAAGGGTGAAATTGAGACGGATAAAAGTCGGCTGCTTATTTTTGAATTCCAGATTCCAAAAGTGCAGCGGGTGAACTCTTGATTTGTAACTGACGTCGAAATCGAACATTTCTGTCACCGTCGGCCAGTAATTGTTGGAATGAATTTGCTGGTGGCTTTGAAGCTGCTGCTGCTGCTGCTGCTGCTGCTGATTCACCAATTGGCTGTCCCCGCTGGACAGCGGCGTTTGCGTATATGTCGGCGAGTTGAGAACGTTCAGATGAGTGGACGTAGACGGGGATTCTGCAAAAAGAGAAAGAGGCGAAAGTTACTTCCGGAAAGGGTTAGGGAGCACCGTCGGAGGAAGGTCGAAAAAACTTGCCTTCCGTCGGCGACTGACTCGAAATCGCAGACTCGACTCCATTTTGCGACACCGCCTTGGCATCCTGGAACAGAATGCAGGTAGTGGTGCCAGTGCCCGACGACACGGTCCCCATAATAAGAAAATACGCCATGAGCGTTGCCAGAGCGAGACTGATCACGATGTGAAAGATGGCAAAGCATTTCCACGAACACAGGTTCTTGCATCGTTTGCCGAAGTGGAACCTGAAAATTCACCCAAAAGCATAATAAACAAAAATCAACGCATCTATTTTCGCATTTGGAAAAATCAGCGGTGCTGGCAAGCGGCAGTTGCAGTGGCGACCAAGGCAGGAAACAGAGAGAGGGAGAGACAAAATTCGCGTGCGTTAAATGGTTTTCCGGCGGTTTTACCTAGAGGGCGAGTTTGGCGAAATATTCTCGTATTGATCTGTAGAAAGGAAACTCGGCATGAGAGGAGCCGCAGGAGTCACTCCGGGTGGAGGATTCGCTATCAATCCGGGGTTTAACCTGGAAAAAAGAGAAAATGCGATTAGACGGAAGAAAGACACGGGGGGGGGGTGAGAAAGGCAGCGGAAAGGAGGAAAGATTCGTTTGATTGTTCGAAAATTCGCCGAAGAACGGAATCCGTTCAAAAAAGAAGCGGAGAACAAAAAGTTGAGGAAACTGAAGGGATTTAAGGAAAAAAAAAATTAATCCCGGCATTAGGAACGAAGATGTTGGCACGACCGAACAAGATCAAGGGGCAATTGTTTGGGGAGGGCGTGACGCGGAGAAGAGCCGAGATGGGGAGGATTCTGCGAGTGACAACAGCCACGAACATGTGGGTTGGGGTTGGGCGGAGGAGAAACGAAAATCTGTTGTTCCTTCGTCTCATCCTTAATTGACCCGCTTCACCTTTGGGATCGGGATCCCGTTGTCTTAAAATCCCGAAATAACTCGGGAGCATCGAGAAAATGGCGTCTTCCTTCCCTTCTCTCTCTCTCTCTCTCTCTCTGTCTCGTGTAAATACACGGCAAGAAAAAAAAAAGAAAACAAAAAACTTTCCCTGCATGATCGACTTTTGATCTGTCACCAGCAGGAGCAGGGAAATTTGTCGTTTAATCTTTTATCTTCGCTCGGGGAAAAAACTTCCCTTTTTAACCAAGATGGATCGTTGTTTGACTGCAGTCATCTTGGAGGATTAGGGACTTTTCCGAGTAGGAAAACATCGGGTTTATCTTGAAAAATTGAAAAAAAAAGGGAGGGGGATTACGGACGCTATCGCATCGGTTTCCCTCAGACAGCGTCCGCAGATTCGAAATTTTCCACTTACCTCTGTCCCCGGGGGTTGGGAAAAGGGAAATTCAGCGGGCAAACGAAATCGTTGAAACTTTTTTTTTTTTTTTTTTTTTTTATTTTATTTTATTTTATTTCTCGCTTTTTAATTATCGTCCGCCGATCATTCACTCAATCAATCATTCTCCCGGGGATCGGCTTTCCGCCCTTCCCTCAAAATCAAACAACGTTTTCGGACATCCGCGCGGCTCTTCGCATTCCGGGAAAAATTAAATTTTTTCGGCGGTCCCTCGGAGATGCAGCGCCCTCGATTCGGGGTACCGAGTGCACGTGCGAGGAAAGGAAAAGAAAGGGGGAGACTTTCGATTCCGGGAAACCTTCGGTTCCCGGAATTCGACCGGCGTCGCTAGAGAAAGCGTTAAATTCCCGCAATTTCCTTCCTTTCTCCGCGAAGCGGTGGAATCTTATTTTTTCCTCCCCCTCTCTTCGACCCCTTTCCAGTTAACCTTTCCGAGCGCGTATCCTTTTGTAATTATTTCGCTGCATGCTTTTCATCCGCGCCTCCTGCATTTCGCTTTATTAAATTTTTCGTCCGTAAAAGCCGCCGCCGCCGCCGCCGCCGCGGCTATCTCGTTTGTCCGGGGGAACCCTTTTTCGCTGTCGGGGCGAAAAAGAAACCTTTTTCCCGAAAGGAGAGGACCCTCAAAGGTCACTTCAAAGTTCCCTCCTCCGCTCGAGAGTTTGAAACTTTCCGCCGAGGCCCGAATTTTTCCCCGCCGGATTTAACGTGTGCGACCCAAATACCGAACGAATGCCTTTTATCCACCTATTTATATAACGTTTAATTAATTTCGGTTGGTCGAATAAATTTTTTCTTTTTTTTCAAAAGGCGACATCACGCGAGGATGCTTCCGTTTATTCGAGGCGAACGACGTGCGGTAAACGGCGATTTCCCTCGGATCGAGATCGGAAGTCCATTCGTCGCTCTGCAAAACCTAGGGCCCGGCCACTCTCGGGGTGGGCGAAATTCTCTCGCGAGAGGTTTCAAAGAGACGTTGCCGTCGGGGATCCGTTCCGTCGCCGACGTAACTGCCAAAAGTAAGAAAAGTCGAAAAAGGAAAGCATTTTACGCCTTTCCATTGCACCGAAGACGAGCAAAAAGCGCTCGCGAGTGGCCGCTCACCACCGTCCGTCCGTGCGGGAAGGTCCGAAATGAAATTACGAAGCCCTTCGCCACCTCCCCCGTTCTCTCCCCTCACCCCCCGTCCGGTCGGACCCTGCAAATTTAATTGAAGCCGGGGAGAACCTCCGGAAGCCGTCCGCGAGGGCGGAAGCGGTGAGAGAACAGAAACCGCGAATCGGGGAGACGAATCAATCTCCGGAAAATGGAGCAGACCCAGCGATCGAGTGTGTTAACCTTTCATTTGAGACTACGTCATCGCGCTACCACCCCCGTCAAATAAGATGAGGAAAAAGTTTATTTCAACCCTTAGGGTGCGTTCTGGCGGTGGATTTGCGGAAGGGCCGAGATTTCGACGTTCGGACGCTGCTGATTGAGATTTACGCCCTTCCCGATTCCCTGCCTTCGTCTTTTTTAATCGAATTTCTCTCCTTCCTTCTGCCTCTCCCGTTTCCTTCCGTTCATTTTCATCGAGTGCCATTTCCGGAGATTTTCCCTCCTTCGACACCTTCGGTTTCCTCCCTCCGAGATGACCTCCTTCCACACACCGAGGATTTTGTTGCGTTCGTCGGATCTCGAATCGTTTCGGGAAGAGCGGGCGTAGGTGGTGGCGGTAAACAGGGAAAGTTCCACCAACCGCACGTGGAAAGCGGACGTGATCGCAGCCATGGTCTTCCTTAATATCCGCTTATTGGAAGCGCAGCGTGGCCGATGAGAAAGGACGCGGTTTCGCGTTCGCTCAACCCCTTCGTTCGCACCCTTCCCAGCCGCGTCCGGCGAGAATTTATCACGTTTCGCCAGCTTTCTAATCGTCTCCAATTTTAATAATACCAATAAAAAAAAAAAAAAAAGAAAAAAAAGAAAAAAACGATCTGCGGAGAAACCAGATAGTTTTCAAAACCGCACCTCCCCTAACAATTTCAGCATTTTCCATCCGATTTAAATGCAATCGCGCAATAAATAAAATTAAATAACTCCCGCGATTGTTGGAGTTAGTCAAATGGGGGATGGAAAAGTCACGGCGCGGCCTTTCGAAGGGGGTGTCGGAAAACCTTCGGGTGAGGTCTGCGACCGCGGCCGCAGCCCTTCCGGAGCCTTTCCGACGCTTTACCCGAGGGGAGGGAAAACGAACCGAACATCCAAATCGGGAGACGTCGCCGGTGAGGGGAGAAAAAATGTCGGAATTTCTATTTTGGCTTTTTAAAAAATAAAATATGATTTAAAGGTGGCCCCGTCGATTTGGCACTCCTTCAGCCGATTTTTGAGTTCCTCCCTGGCACACGACCAATCGGTTATTATTATTATTATTATTATTATTATATCGGGACGGAAATCACTGATATCGGAACCCGTCTGCCATGTGCCGCGGGGTCAGCCGCGGCCGTTTCGGTGCCCCGAGGCGGAAGTGGGGGGACGCCACTGCTGCTGCCCCGCCGGGATTGCCGAAATATCCGAAAAGGCCCCGTCAGCGTCGAGGCGGGCGGCGAAACTCTCTTTAATGGCTCGCGCTTCCCGCCCCGAAAGACGAATCCAAACCTTTTCCCCGAATCATTCCGACGGCTTCGTTCTGCAGGAGCGAAGAGCGCGGATGCGGGACTCGAATCTCTTTTCTTCCGCGGTCGCTTCGGAATGACGCCCGCGGCGGATGGTTGACGCTTCGACGTGGACGGGAAAGTATCCCGGAGGCGCGGGCGCGGCGGTTCGCTCGCCGACGTGCGAACGAATCCGGAGAAAAACGAGATCGCCTCGAGGTTCGGGGGAAATGTTTCGCCGTCCCGAACCGGGAAACGCCGGACGCGATTTTCAGAGAAACTTCGATTTTCGGAAACTTCCCTCGCGTCGGGGCTCGGGGGACGCGCTCGACCCTCGATGCGGCGGGGAAATCGCGGGAAAAGAGAAAAAAAAAGAAAAGTTTTGCCGGGGAAAAAAATTTCGAAACGCTCGTGAAATTTTCGCCGTCCCTTTCGCTTTTCCATCCCCCGCGTTCGTTAACGCGAAAACGGCATCGGAAAATTGTTTCGCTTTGAGCGAAGCGGCGGCGGCTTTCATCGCGAGATTAATCCATTCGACGGTTGAAAGGCAGCGGCGCGGCGCGGAGGAAAAGGATTCCGCGGCGCTCGGGCTCGGTACCGAGGCTTCGAGGAGTCTTTTCGCCGATAAATTTAACGAATCGACGGCTTCGTAATCGGATCGAAGCGTCCCGCGAGGCACCGAAACGTCCGCTGAGGGGGTTGAGGGATGTTCTCTTCGAAAACGGCCCATTAATTTTCTATTTTAATTAGATATCGGGCAAAATGCACAGAATCGGGAAGTTTTGGAACGTCCTCCACATGCATAATTTACGCGACGGATATGTTTATTGCGAAGTGCGCGAGAGCGGAGGGTGACGGGGGGAGGAACGGCGGAAATCGCGGGGTGCGGAAAGGAATTTCGAAGGGCGATCTGCAGCGATCTTCGCTTCGGTTCGCGGAGGGCGGACGGTCGAACGTCTTTCCGGCTCCCGCCCTTCGGCGGCACCCGGAGAATTCGAATCGGGAGGAAAAACGCGGCGCTTCCCCGATCGACGAGCGACGCTCCCATCCGGTCGCGGGGGGGTCGGGCTAGAGGGCGCTCGAGAGCACCCTCGAGCCCATTATTTTCAATGGC
>JAOWBB010000009.1:903641-923322 GCA_028565995.1 Ricinus marginatus | reverse complement strand
GGGGGGGGGGGTTGAAGGGGGACGTCGCCCCACCTCTTCCGGCTCATTAATGCGCCGTCACCATCGATCGGGTGACGCCAAACTCCGCCGATGCCTCCGACGGGACCCATCCGGAGTCGCGTTCCCTCGTCGCGCCATCCCCCGGGACGCGAGACCCTCGATGGGGGCATTTTTTGACGGATACGCACGGAGACGGGCTCGCTCAAGTTTGAAATACATTTTTTTCGATGCCTTTACTCCGGGGCGAATGCGCGGAATGTTAATTAAACGGGGGCGAGGGGAAGGAGCGGGAGCTTTTGCCCCGCGATCTGCCGAGGACCCCGCATCCGTTTCCTCTGCGGATCCGAGGGAAAGGGTTTCGCCAACGTCACATCCGCTTTCGGACGGGGCAGGTCCTTCGACCCCTCCCCCGTGAGCGTGGAAACTCTTCCTTGAGGGCAAGGCGTTTTCTGGTTTTCGAAAGGGGTGGCCGTTTCCGCACGGAGGGATGAGTAATTGAACTGGCTTGTTTATACAGGGGTGACAAGCGGCCCCCATTAAAAGGGGCCCGAAAAGTCCTAGTTAATTAATGTCCCACGCTCTATTGCAATTTCCTATCGGAATTGCTCCGGCTCGTTTTAAAAGCTCGAGCCGAGCGTGATAATCCCAATTCCAGCCTCGGTCATTTTACGTTTCCGGCATAATTACATTATTTAGCGTTAGAAAAGCCCTTTTGTTGTCGACTGCTAAAGTTATTACGGGTCTTTTTAAGTTTATTTACAGAGGAAAAATAAACAATTTTTTCTTCTTGTTTCATTCCGATTCAATAAATAAGGGATCGAAGGAGCCATTTCGGAACTTCTATCTGCGACCCCAACGGGGAAGCTTCCCCATAGGCGCACGAAGCTCTTCCCTTTTCAAGAGCGGCTCGACCGTGGACGGGACGCACGACGAAAATCCCCCCGGGTCTTTTGCTGTTGCAACCCCCGGGACGCTTTGCGCGCAAGCAACCCCGATGCGAAATATTCGGAGGCAAATTCGCCCGCGGAGCGAGCGGGCCGCAAACCCCCGCTTGGGGATTTCCAAAAGTTCCCCTCTTCGACCGGGACATCCTCCGTTTCGAAAGGCGAACAAATTTCCCTCCGCGGATCTCATCCCCGTTTCACGAGGCGATCGCCGTCATTTACGCCGGGAAGACGTTTCTCGAAATGTCGCGGGACCGCGAACCTCCCCCCTGCTGCGGGGAAAGGTTGCGCCGGGGATTTCGATTTTCTCGGGCGTTCGCCCGAGTCTTAATTGCTTCCAAGTCGGGAGGCGGATGAGAAAAAAATCACCCCCCTGCGATCCGACATTTTTAATCCAGATTAATGATCGACTCCCCGTCAGAGATTGAAAAAAAGGGGGAAAAAAAAAAAATCGTTCGCAATGCAAATCCAGACGACGGAAAAAGGGCGGAACTCCCGATACACCTCCTCCCCGTTCCATCTCTCGCCCCCTCCCAACGGGGGAAGTGATGTCATTTTTCCTATCGAAGAAGGAACGAGCGGAATTTCATTCTTCGTGCGAATCGCTCGCTTCGTTCGCTGCCTCCGCGATATTAATCATTACTTTCTAATTACTTTGCCCCATCCTCCTTCCGGCCCCTTTCCCTTCCCCTTCCGTCAGCGAAAGTGGGAAGTTTTCCAGATTTCACCGGATGCGATTCCCCGGCATCGAGGGATCCCAAAACGTTTCGCAACCCCCTACGAGCGGATTAAAGAAGGGAAAATAACGAAAAGAGGAAAGCACCGACTTATCGAAAGAATCCTGGGGGACGATTACGGAAGGACGAGCGGAGTTAGGGGATGAGCGGGCGGGAGACATTGTCGGGGGCTCAACAGGTTTAAACTTGGAAGTCGCCGTGCTGCATTCGACGCCCCTTTCCCTTCTCCGCCTCCGCAGAGAGCCGGAGGGAAAATCGGAAAAGGACGTCGGTTCCGATGTGGGTTGCTCGGACTTGAAGGCGATCGCCGGAAATGATTTCCGGAGGTTCGTGAAAAGCGGAAAACTCTTCGAACGACGAAAGGAAAGGCTTGCCGGAGCCCTTATTTTTCGACTCGCTACCGCCCGCCCGACAACCGTTGGTTTCTCGTCGAAGGAAAAGAGTTTGGAAAAAGGATTTCTTTTGGCTTCTTTATTCCCGCACAAAAAGGAACCGCTCGAAAGCCGAATCCCTTTGTTGCGTACAAAGGAAATTGCGATCTGTGCACGCGCAGCGCAGCGTTTATTACTAAAAGCGATTGTAATTTTCCCTTGCGCCATCCCCGTTAACCTGTCCCGGGGCAGCCCTTACGGTCCGGGCATCCCTCGTTGCCCGTCACTGAAGTTTCATAAATTTACCTTTCCCGTCGAAATGAAATGGACTCAACGGTGGGAATAAAATATGGCTAAAAAACTGACAGAATAACAAATAAACGTCCGGAATAACGGGGATCGCAAACTTCGAACGCTGAAAATTAGATGGCCGCACCTTGAGTGCAGAGCAAATTCGAAAATTTACTTCTGCGTGGGGTTCCGCAGCTCGATTATTTCGGAAGCAAATATCCGGTAAACGTCCGTTAATAGCCATAATCCATTAATCCTATTTCTACGTACTTACGTCCGTCAGCGGCGGTGCCGTGGGGGCCGGCGACGGCAGCATGCACTACGAAAGAAAATTCTCCTCATTCAACTTACCGGTTTTCGCTTCCCGGGAGATTTTCCTTCGAAATTTCTGGATCTCTGTCGCACGCGGCGAAGTCCGAGTTGGGCGATTTCAGGGGTTTGCTCGGGAAGCCCCTCGGGGACCCGGACATGATGTACTCTGAAAGGAATGAATGTCGCGTGAACTCGCTTTCCAAGGGGGAAGAGCGCCTGGCAGATGGGAAAATTACCCGCGGGGAAAGCAAACAATCTCGCTCAGCAAAAAAAAAAAAATAAAAGAAACGCCGTCGGCGGATTTCTCACCCTCGAAATCATCCCTTTTGTTGACGGCCTCGGCCCGGAAAGGACCCCGTATCATTTTTTTCCGTGATTAACTTTCGAAAAACCGGGAGGAAAGAAAAGGAAATTCCGGGGCGCCTCCGGGAAAATCGCGCGGCTTGCCTTCTCCGGCGTCGGCCACGCGCGAGGGGGCAGCGGGGCAATTAGACGGAGGCGCCGATCGGGATGCGGAAGTTAAGAGGAATCTTCGCGTTTTGATTTATTTACGACCGATACCGGAGGCCGAGATGGCGCCGCAACCTCCGGGATTTCCTCCCGCCGAAAGGTCGAATTTAAACAGTGGCAAAAAAATCGGATCCCCCCCCTCACCCACTCCATCCCCACCGATCAACTCTCTGGCCATTCGCAAAGCATTTTCGATACGAATTTTCCGCAGCCTCCGTGTTCGGGCTTCGAAGGTGATTTTCGCGGGGGATGAACGTGATCGTTTTCCCCAAATAACCTTTCCTCCCCTTTTTAAAAATGGATCTTTAATGTCGAAGGGAAGGTTTATATCCTCTCACGATCGGAAGGAGGGGCAAAAAAGCGGATGCTGCGGATAACACTTCCGCTCGAAGTGACACATCCGAAAATGCAGCAGATAAGAGAAAGCCCTTCTTGAAAAGGTTATCCTAATAGAATGAAATCCTTTTCGAAAAGGCGAAGGGGGAGGGTGCAGGGGGGTGGAAAAAGCTTTTGTTGTTGGTAACAATTAGTTCCATCCCGACCCCCACCTTTTCCCGAAAGAAGGTTGTTTATTACTTTTAATGAATTTAGATGAGCTTTTTATGTGAAAAGTTCCTTCTTCGGCACCTTCACGAAAAACCTTTTCTATTTTCCAAAATAACAAAATCGTTTATGTAAATAAGGATGAAAATGGAGCGTCGTCAACGTGACGAATTTACATTTTCGAGACGTTGCCGCATCCCTTCCACCCCCCCCCCGGCCCTTCCCATCCATCTTCTCGGCCTCCCGCCCAAAATCTCATTCTTTCGGTCGCGAAAACTCTTTTCACCCGGACGCCGCTCGTGGCGACGATGCCATTTCCTCCCTCGAAATGGGGCAGGGCTCCCCGCATCCACCCGCAGGGAGGATTCTTTTCCCTGCTTTAAACGGCCTTTCCATCGGGATTTTCGCCGGGAGCGGGGAGAAAAATTGCGGAAATTTAGGGAATTTCGAAAGCCAATTTTTTCGGGGGGAGGCGCGGGAGAGTCGCCTCCTTTTCCCGCCCCCGTCCCGGCAGAGGGAAGGCAAAAGTCGGGCGGCGAAAGCAAATACGAACATCGCGGGTTAACCATTAAAATCCCGGTTCTTTGGTAACTTGTAAACGTTCCCCCGGGGGCGAAATAACTTGAGAGCACGAAGCGGCAGCGGGAATCCCGTCAGGTTTTCCTTAATTTGGTTTCCCGCCAATTTTCAAAAAGAATTTTTTTCAGCAGTTTGAAACCGATTTCTCGGCGTCATTTTTTTATTTTTCTTCTGCCGCGAGACGGGGAAAATTCCAATTTTTCCGCGCCGCGCCTCGCCGGGAGGAAAACTTCCCGAGTGCGCACGACGCGGCATCCGGTCGAACCGCAAACATCATCGGAACGAAACGTCGGGTTTTTCGGCCGGAACCGTATCGGGATTTTTCCCGCTAAAGGAGAAGAAAATCCCGCGGCGGGTGCAGCGGTCGACTGCCAACTGACCGTCGGTCCCTCGGTCGGAATTTATTTCCCCCAAGATTTTCCGTCTGTGGAAATTCGAAAAATTCAACCCGGGACATGCGGCCGTCCATCATGGTGGACCAAAAAATCCCTCGGGTTTCCATCGATTTTCCCATTTGTCCAAACCGTCCTACTGTCTCTCCCCCTTCGCCCCCCCCCCCGAACAAACCTTTCGGGAGCGTCGTTTCCATCCAAAGCGGAAGAAACCCCGAATAAAAGGGTTTAAGAATTTAATGTTACGGTGGAATTTCCGTATCCAAATGTAAATGTTGGCACCCCGTAATGGAGAAAAATCGATACAATCCCCATTAAAAACGGATAATCCTTAAAAAATATCCACTTCTCCTCGTCGAAATGCTATCGTCCATCGGTCTTTTAACGCTGACCCGATCTTCAGCAATTGTAAGAAGCCGGATCTCTCGCAGCGCGCGCGATTCCGACCGACGTCTTCTTACGGTTCACTTTCGTAAGGGACGAAAAAAAGTTTTTTTTTTTTCTTTCGCGTTATCATTATCATCGTTTTGCCGTTGGCCGAGCGAAGCCCCCGAGCGGGAACCATGTCGCGTCCGTTATTGTTATTAGCTTGATGCAGTTTCCGGGGAGAGGGGGAAGGAATGTGGAAAGTTCAGAATTCACCCTTATGGAGCTGCGAAAATTTCGCAAACGAGATGCTGAACGAGGGCGAGCGGCGCTGCCGCGTCGGAGCGTGGACCAACCGGAAGGGGGACTCCGGGTTCCGGCACCGGCGGATGAAGACCGCGGGAACCGCGAGGAACGGACGTCGGAGCGCCGAGCGGCCGTGAAAAATTGGATCCGCTGGAAAACGTCCAGCCGGCAAACGGGACCGCCGAACGCGCCGGAGAAGGGGAATTCGAATATTCTCGACGGAAAGGAACTGTGCCTCGAGACGACTTCCGCCGGTTTCGCGGAAGAAGAATCGCGCGTCGAGTCGTTCTCGCAGGCTTTGAAATGCGGGGGGCCTTGTCCGAAATCTCGCGCAAGGAACCGTTTGTTGCGGGACGGAAATGGTTTTTTTTTTTTTCCAGATTTCATTTCCTCTTCTAAATTCCGAGAACGTTCTTCCGGTTTTCCCACAGTTTCCATTCAACCGAAACCTCCTCCCCCCCCCCCCCCGTGCTGTTGCCTTACGCAAAACGACACGAATCGAAAAAGCAGGTTGAAAATTCCCGAGATTAAATTTTCCGAAAGTCGAGCTCTTTCAAATTTTCAATTTTTATTTATTTTGCTTAATTTTACGCGGAGCAAGAAAAAAGAGAGACGGAAAGGAACCTGAGTGAATGCCTTTCGGTTGAAATTCTTTCGCAGATCCGCCATTTTTTCCATGCGAAAATGGCCTCGCGATATCTTAGAAGGCGGGGGGGTTTCGTGCTTGGCATATGCGGACCGCAGGTGAACCGAACGAGGCCCTGCGGGAAATCGAGGGGAAATAAACGGAAATGGGGAACAAACGCATCACGTTCCGCAGTTATTGCCGACGAAGGCATGACTTTCTGTAGCGGGTCATCATCCGCACCCCCCGCGGTCGCCTCTCTCGCACGACCGCGAATCTTCCGGTTTAAAAACGAACAGGAAGAAGAAGAAAAAAAGAAAAGAAAACGTTCGTGTGCGTGCGCCCGGATTTTCGGCGTTTCGTCGCAGGCCGGGGGGATGCGAAACGTTTTTCTCTTTTCATTTTTCTCGAAGGGATGCCCTCTCCGGAAAAGCGAAGAGCCCTTTTCGTCGCGGGGTAGTTTTCCACGTTTCACCTCCGGTCATCTGCCGTCCCTTCCCTTCCCCGCCAGCGCTCCGGCAGAGCCGTGGGGTCCCGAAGCCTTCCCCCGCGTCGGAGTGGGGAGGAACGAAAAGTCGCGCGGTTTTTGCATCCGATTGTAATTACGGGGATTAGAGCAATCGTCGGCAGCGGCGTTCGTGCGCCTCCCGCTAATCCCCCCCCGGGATTAAAACGAAATTGCGTCCTTCGGGGAAGAGGAGGGGTGGGAGGGAGATCCGTCCCCTCCAGCGAGGGGAGGCAGGTAAGGCGACGGAAGAGGCGCCGTCCTCTTTATCTGTCCGCCCGGGCCCGGAAATTGATCGGATCGGTTGCGAAAATCTCGCCGCTCGGGGAGGGGGCGAGGACGACGCGAGAAAAGAACGGGAGGGGGGGGATCGACCGTGCCCTCCGCGACTGAACTTTTCATTTTCCGGCAGAAAAATATTTTATTCAAAAGGAGTAATTCCATTCCACGGCTGAAGTTTTTTTTTTTTTTTTAAAGTTACATCCTTCATCATTTATTCATGGCCGAGCCACGTTTGATAAGGCATGCATTGAAAACAATGTAATTTCTCTTTACTCTCCCCCTTTGTTAGCTTAAACTTATTTCTTTATTCTGGGAGAAAACCTTTTAACAGAATTATCGGCTCCTCTTTTCTCTCTCTCTCTCTCTCTCCTCCCGCCTCCCGGAGGATTAAAGCCCCGGCAATCGTCGGCCGAGACGGAAAGCGGCGCGGAGGAAAGGGAAAAAACGGTTTTTGTGACCGCGCCGCCTCGCGGGGCGAGGGATGAAAAATCAAAGGCGTCCGAAGCGTCGGAACGAGCCGCGTTAAAAGTGTGAAAATTTCCGAATTTTCCACCTCCCCGAATCATTCGCGAGAAAAAGGGAGAGGGAGACGCAGGGAGGGGGGAGACGCCAGATCTTTCCGCGACGTCAATTACCGGGAAGTGACAACGAATTCTGAAAAGGTGGAGACGCATTTCCGAGAAAAAAGAACCGTGAGAACGGCGAGGGAGAAATTAGCGCCGAGAAATGTTTCGCGCATCGGAATCGGATAAAATTTAAACCGATCCGCATTCGAGCCCCACGCCCGCCTCCTCCCCTTTCCGCCGGGGCGGGGTGGTGCGCGGTGCCGTTTCCGCCGGAGAAACCGGGCGCGAAACGGGCCGAAGCACGACGATGGCGAAAAAAAAAAAGCAACGTCGAACGGAAGGAAACTGTATCTAATTATTTCGGCAAATTTTCGACAGAGAGCGCTCCGAGCGCTGCCTGCTTTTCGTCGTACGCAAAAAGTGAGCCGGACGGCTTTTCGGGATTCGGCCCCGCCTCGCGAAAGCGGCCCCGTTTGTCGTCGGTCGGAGGCGCGACCCCCTTTTTTTTTTTTGCCATTTTCGCGCTTCCCGCGATTTGCGGAGAGATCTCGCTCGGTTTCGGGGGCGGAGTGAGGAAGGGGAAAGGAAAAAAAAAAGAGAGCTCGGGGAGGAGAAACTTCCACGAATTTCCCTCACCTCGCATTGGGGGAGGGGGTGGGGGAAATAAAAAAAAAGAAATAAAATAACAATTTATCAAACCGGTGAATTTACATAAAACGGAAATCGTAAATTAGCGACGCTTTTCCGCGCCTCCTCCCGACCATTTCCCCTCCCGCGAGGCCGAATTATCTCGATTGCAATCTTTGAATCAGAAAATGTGTCGGCGTTTAAGGCGACGGATACCGAAATCGAAAAGAAATCATCGGCGGGGGCGGGGCGGAGAGGAGGGCCGAGGAGTTCGCTGGGGGAGGCGCTTTCTTTCGTGTAGCGCGACTTAATTTCCCGCTTTTTCCGTACGCGTTAAATGCGAGCGCCAGAGATGAAGGCGTTAACGAAAACAATTTGATCGTTCGTTGCGGCAATTTCCGGCGGAAGGCGGTGCGGGGGGGGGGGGGAGGAAGGCTCGGGCTACCGGAAAAGCACCGATCGAAATTTCACTCGGAGGCTACCGGGGGGGAAGCCCGACGCCCGTCGAAAGTATTATTCCGCTCTTTTTGTTTTTCTTTTGCCTTCCCGTAACGCGTGTCCACCCCCCCATCCTCCCCCTTCCTTTCCCGTCGCCCGAAGCTTCCTTCGCGACAACCGCGAGAGACGCGGTACAAGGGCGCGCTTCCGGGATTTTGACGCGAATCAGTCGATAAAATACACGTGAAAATAGTTCGTAGGTATATCCGCTAGGAGCGCTCTCTTCGGATCGATGTGTGAGCGCGTGTGGCGGGGGGAAGCGGGGACTTTATGATTTGGCGACAAAATTTTCCCTCTGCCATTCCGCCACCCGCAGCTTTCCCACTTAAATGCAAACTCCGCCAGGAGTCTAAGCGAAAGTGATAAAGGGCCGGGGAGGAGCTTGACAACCCGGAAAGCGTCAACGTCAACATTTGACGCGAGCCAAAAATAAAATTCATCGCCGAAACGCATAAATAATGGAAAATTATTCGATTACGTTTTGATGCGAAATTCTTTTTTTTTTTTTTTTTTTCACATAAAAATAGTGCGAAACGCAATGGACCGTGCCCGGCGAAGCGGCGACGCGCTCCGATCCGCGAATTATCGGAAGGCATCGCGAAAAGTTGGAAAGAAAAAATCCAAGATGGAGGACGGAGCTCCGAGCCGGCGGTGCGTTCTTCCCCCTACGGCTCCCCCTCTCCCCGCCGGGGCTCCGCGCGATCCGAGGAAAGGGCGCGGCAAATGACCGGGAGCAAATAACACGAAATGCAGCAAAAAAAAAAAAAAAAAAAAGTCTAATTTTTTAATTGGGTTTTTAGCTGCCAACCCTCCGTGATGAAAGGCAGAATGAAAAAAAAAAAAGTTCCGATTCCGGAAGCAAAGCCACCGCCGTAAATGAATTATCGGGCATTTCCGCTCCGTTCCACAATTTCATCCCTTAAAACTCAACCCTCTCGCGAGCAACAATCGAAGGTTTCATCTTTTACACGTGAGCTAAAAAAGGGGAGGTGAAAAAGGAGCTTTCTTCCGATCTCGGGGAAGGGGGCGCGGAACGGGGACCGCGCCCCGACCGATGGATTTCCGATGACGTTGCCAACCGAATAATTCATTTTCCGTGTCGCGCGTACGGGGAGGAGGGAAAAGGTATCCGACGTCCGCGGGCGGCGGGGGGGGAGGGGGAGGGAAATCGTCGTTTGACCCGAGGCGCGAATTTTCCGAAAACGTTCTCCCCGCGGTGGAGGAGATTCCGGCGGCGGGAGGGGGGAGGAAAAATCAAATCGGACGCTGCCCTCGGGGAGATTAAAAAAAAAGGCCCGAAGGATAATAAAAATTTTCCTAATATCGCATGCGAATCGATAAAGCCGCGAGAGCGGATTTAATAAAAGGCGAAGGGAGCTCTCTCTGCCTCCCATCGCAGATCGAAGCCGTCCCGGGAGGCCCTTAATTATCCGGAAACGGGCTCCCGTCGGGGGGGGGGGCGGGGCACGCGGATCGGTACCTCTCGATGGAATCCTTTCCGCGGCGGAAAATCCAATTATCCGGATGCGACAAGAAAAACTCGGGCTCGAGGTGCAGCATCCGGTGACGTGCGTCAGGGGGACGCGAAGCCCCGGCCTCCGATTCCCGCATAATTCATCGTGGAAAATCTGGAAAGGTTTCGTATTATTTGCCGAATGTAATTTAAATAATAATGCGGATGTGCCTTAAGACAAAAGATCGGAGTCGCGGGGAAAAGGAAAAGTCAAGGCAAGGGTTGAAAACGAGGAATGATTCCCAGGGGTTGGAAATGGTCGGTGGGGTGGCGAAATGCTTATTTATTAGCCTCTTTAGCCCCTAAACACGATTTTGGTTTTCGCGACGCTGCCGCCGGCTTTTTTTTTTTTTTTTTTTTTTCCCAGCGACGCGGACGCATTTTCTCTTCCGTCAGGTCCGTTTCTGCGTCGCGGCCGCCGCGGCGTTGCGGTGCCTCGGATATTTATTATTGCCCGAGCCCGGGCGGCCCCCGGGGGAAAAATTCTTAATAAGAAGTTTTGCTTCAGTCGAAATTGACAAGTCGCCCGGGAAAAGCCTTCTCTCCCTCTCTTCGGTCCGCTGAATTTCAATTACCGGCGAAGGAAGAGCATTCCCGGACCGGGGAGAAAAAGAAAAATTGGAGGCTTTTCCAGTTTGTCCGGGACGGAAGCTGCCGGGCCTTCCGCTTCGCAAGGTCCCGGCACCCGAAACGAGCTTTCCACCGAAGCAGAATTATTCGCTCCAAACGCTTTTAAAATAACACCAATTGAAGCTAATTCCCCGTAAATTTCCCGGGGGTGACGTCAAAATCCTTTTCCACGGTAAATATAATCGCGGAACGGAAAAATCCCTTTAACGTAGCCCGCACCCTCGCCGATGCCGCACGACCCTCGGAAATCATACGTGCGACGGGGATGGAAATATTGAAAGGGAAGAAGGGGAAACGATCAAAGGGAGATCCCTTTTCAACGGATAAGGAGCTTCTCGTCCGCCCAAGAAAAAATGGAAACATCGAAATTATAATTGAACGCCCCGGACGGTTCCTCAGTTGACAATCGACTTCGTTTCCGTTGCCGGTTCGGTTCCTGCCCGGCTCTCGACGAGGTTCGCGGTGCGGGGGAAGCAAGCAGGCCGGAAACGATTCCCCGGGAGCGGGAGTCGGCAGGAAAAGATCGAATTTCGCGAGAAAGATCGGAGAACATCGCTCGGGAAGGAAAGAGGAACCGAATCACCGGGGAAGGGAAAAGCGCCGCGACATGTGTTCGGAAAATCGGGGGCCACCGAAAAACGGGAAATGTCTCGGAGGTTTTCGATCGGTTTCCTCCCGACCGGAAGAGAACAAAATTACGTCAATTTAGACTCGAGAAGAGGAGCGCCCGCGCCTTTCCGTTCGTCCCGAGCTCTCGCAACCTTTTTTTCTCACCCCTGCGTGTCTCCGGAGAGAAATTTCGGGCTCCGGCGTCGCGGGACCGACTCGAACCGGAAGTTATGTAAACGTACCTTCGGAAGCGTCCCGACGTGTCGGCGAAGGGTGGCGGGCGTCATCCGAAATCTTCCCATTGATATTCCCTCCAGTTTTTGGTCCGAAATTCTTTTTTCTCTTCGGTTATTACATTCCTTTCCGAATGCCTTCCCTCCACCCCTCCCTGCCTCTCCCCGGCGCACCCGGCATTCTCGCCGTCATCCCCCGGCATTTCGCATTCCGAGTTCTTTTATTTCGCTCCGGAAATTGTCAAAGGATAAATGAACCTCCGGGAGGGGGATGGGGGAGAGAAGCGAGGCGCGTCCCCGGTGATTTCCTCGCGATTTCGGGAAGCGATAAATCGGAGGGAGGGGGAAAAGGCACGGAACACGAGGGCGAAACCGAAGGCGGGGCGCGAGTCGTACCTGGAAGCGTCCGATTTCCACGGCCTCCGGGATCTCGATTTCGAATCTCGAAAACCGTTTTCCCCACGACGAGTTCTTTCCGCGAGCGCGGAGACGCGGATGGGGAGGGGCCTCAAACGGAAGGGGAGAAATGAAACTTGTTGATTAAACCGAGATCGATAAATCATCGGCACGACATTTGGAGCCGTGCGAATTCGAGTCGCACTGGTTTAATCCGCGGAGCGAGCCTCACAAAGAAGATTGCTCCAATTATGAAATCCAGCTTTGGGGTGGATTGAGGGGGAGGGAAAGGGAGGCGACCGAGGGATCCGAATAGAATTTTCGTCATTCCCGGAGTGAAACCCCCGAGACGAGGGGAAGTTCTTCTGACACGGCGTCGCGCTCTCCTGCCCGTCCCTCCTCGAACGCGGATTCCCGCCAAATTAACAAGTTAATAAAAATATTTGCTTTCCCCCTCCCACCCGCACGTCGCGCCATCCCTTCCCCCTTTCTTTTTTCCCCCTTTTCTTCGCTCTGTCGAAAATTAGCCGAAAGCTTACCGGTGAAATTTTCCGCGACGCGGACGAAAGCCTTCGCACGGGATTCGCGGAGGCAGTGACGAATGGTTTTTACGATTTAGGAGGCGGCGCAAAAAAAAAAAAAACGCTCGAAAAAATAACCCGGTTAAGTATATGGTGATTTTCCTTTCGACAGATTGAAAAATCGTGTTTTCCCTTCCACCTTCTCCCCCCACCCGACGCCCTTCCTTCGGGACGCCCCCGGCGGTCACGGTTAAATAAAGCGAAAGCCTCCGCAGTCAGGGTCCGGGAAACGTTTCCCCGTCGGGGGACGGTGGCACGGCGCTCCTGCTTTCGTTCATTATCTTCGGGGGCGGGAGGAAGTGCCGATCCCGCAGCAGCCCGCGAGTCAACTTCCGCTTTTCCGGGGGCACGCCGGGAAGAAAAACCGGATGCGGGAAGACGGATCCCTCTCCACCGTCGGGTTAAATCGATCGAATTCGATCCGAATGAAATTGATAATTGGAAAAAGCTCCGGGGATAAAGAATGAAAAGTGGAAGAAGCATCGAGTGTCAAACGTGGAAGGAAGGCGCCTCCTTTTTCAGAGGTAATAAGGGATGAAGGAGAAATGTTTTCTTATTACACTGACATATGCACACCCTCGCTCGCTTTAGGCATCAAATAACATTTCCCTCCCTGCAGTGAAGTTTTCTGCTTTTATTAAAATGCTTTTACGGGTGGAAAAGTGAGTTTTCCTTGATCCTTTTCCACGGCTCTAATACACGTGTTTATACATAAACACGCATGCATACGTAAGATTATACATCATAAATATCTATTATTGAATTTATATGCACTACGTTGGTTTATACGTCAAATGCATCGTTTACTTGCAGCGGGTGGGATTCAAGCACAGTCGGTCAGATTAAAAATTCCGTGCAACAGAAAGGGAGCAGAATGAAAAGTGCAAAGCGAAATTCCGTGTCCCGACCAAGGGATCCTCCGTGCCTGAGCCACGTGACAAACAACCCGTCCGATATACCTTTTACGTGCGAAGCAAACATCGATTCGAACGCAGGTCGGGGCGCATCCCCGAACGCGCGAACCCGCGTAAAAAGCAACGCGCAGTAAGCGACAGCAGAAGAAGGTTAACGAAAGCGCCGCTCTGAGCGCTCTGCCACGAAACCGATAAAATTAAGCTCAATGAAGACTAATCGGAGTTTAATAGCACGTAAGACCAAGATGCGTCCCGCAGCCGCAGCACCGCAGCAGCAAGAAAAACCTCGATTTTTATTAGATGTTCGGCTCGAAATCCTTTTTTAAAACGAAATGAAAACGATTTAGCTGCGCCGGAAAACGGAAAAATTTAAATTAAGGCCTCAAACACCTAAAAAAAAAAAAAAAAAAAAAAAAAAAAAAAAAAAAAAAAAAAGAAGCCTGAAAGTTTAATTAATAAAAATCCCATGGGCTCTGCCAGATCCATTTTGGGGAAGAGATGGAAGAGAAGTAAATCCTACCCATAAAATTGAATTAATTAATTTATTTATGGAACTTTTTCTTCTGCTGTGGGGAAAAATTTCGGAAAAAGCCTCCCTTCATGCACCTTTCCCGTCTTCTGCTCTTCCTCTCCCGCCCCCGCAGCGGTGGGGTGCGCGGGAAAACCGCCACCGGACGGCGGCCGCCATCGTTTACTACGCACGGTTGACGGCCCTGCGGCAGCGAGGGCGTTGCGGCACTCGCGATTTTCGGTCGCAGCGAGTCTCGTTCGCTTGAAACTGCTGATCGACCGCAGGCAGGAGACATCCTTTCTGTTGCCGGGCAACGGACCGGCGATCTTCGCATCGTCCGTCACTTTTACTTCCCCGAGCCGGGAAAAAAGGTTGCGACTTACCTTGCGAAAGGTAAATGTCCTGTGCGGGTATGCTTCGGTCGCCCCCGGCGGCGTTCCTCGTGGTCCTCAGCGTGTGCGCGGTACCCGCGAGCAGGGCCCCCGGGTGCAGGGACGGCCCCCGCGGCGGAATTTCCGGCGGCGCCGGCTCCGGAGGACTGTCCCCGTTCAAATCTGAAAAAAGGAACCTTCCTTCAGCAACGGCGAGTCATCTCCCTTTTCCGCGGGCGCCCGAAGCTCTCATCTTTTCGCTACCAACCGTTTTCCAAGTTGAGCCTTCCCCTGACTTCGATATCGTAGCTGTCGTTGTTGTCCGATATCGACGAGTTTGAGCTTGATGACGGCGTCATGGCGCTGTTGTGTTGGTGCCGCCGGTTCGACAACCGGCCGCGCGACGTCAGGGTACCGGAACTGTGCTCCCGTGATGCGAGTCCCGCGGAAGAGTGCTCCCTCTGTGGGGCGTAGCCGCCGACCATGTCGCGGGATGCGTTTTTATCATTTTTCTCGCTGCTGCAATCGAAAAAGTTAACTTGACATCTTCCCGCCTTGATCCGTTTTCTTTTTCCGTCTCGTAATTTTTTGAGAACGAAAAATAATTTTCCAGAAACCGCACGAGGTAATGTTGCTCTGACGGGAGAAGAAAACTCCAGTCGCTTCCCTGCGGGAAGACAGTTCCAGCGTGGACGAAACTTGGTCGCGGTTCCGGCGAATGCATTTTCTTTCGCCGCACGGTTATTTGCAAACGCCGGCTTACCGTGCGCGTGATTCTGGATTTGCGGGGGCCTGCGACAGCGGCGGGGGGGGGGGTTGATTTTCGGGATGGAATAAATCGGCAGGGGTGACGACCTCCCCTGCCCGTGCGAGGCAGAAATTTGAAAAAATGTTTTGAGTAGTTTACTTGTTCCGAAGCGACGACTTTTTGTTAGGTTGGTAGCCTTTGTGTCGAGACTGCGAGTTCCTTTCGTTTGTCTGGAGGTTCGTGTTTTCCACCGGATACGGGCTCGATTGCCTAAGGCTCAGATTGGGCGAGTGAGGCATCGGATGGTGGTACATGGTCGAGGAGTTTCCGCTTCTGCTCTGGGATAAATCCGTCTCGGTGTAGTCACCGGTTCTGATTGGTTTCTCGTCGTCTGCAACAGAAAAAGAAGAGAAATCAATGACGGGGAGGGTGCGTGCGTGCGTGCGTGCGGATCGCTCGCGTCAGTCACGGTCGTTCGAAAGAATCGAGTGCTGCCAACTTTGCGGTGAATTTGATTCCCCTTTTGCGAGATGTGAATTTAACTGCGAGATTGGCGGCCGTGTGCATCCCGGCGACGAAAAACGTGTCGGCTCCATCCAAGAAAAATTTTCCATAGATTTTCACATTCCCCCGAAGTATTTTGCGAGAGCTTCCGCCGCCTCTTCCGAGCTCCGCAAATTTTCGAGTTGTTTGCTCCCGATTCGCCTTCCGACCTCGCGCTTTCCTTCCGGTTACCGTCGATTCGAAATCCCCGTTATTTTTCTGGATTTCGCCCTCCTCCGGAGGGGGATGAAGGAGACGATCCCCGAACAGTGGCGGAGTAGTCGGCGATCCGCCTTCTCGCGACGGTTTCTGTTCTCGCGGGGAGCCGCGGCCTCGGGTCCCGCGCAGAAAGCTCCCGGGACGCGCGAACCGATAAAAGAAATTTTAATTTTTCCGCCGCGCCCAGACCGCAAAACGAATTCCGGTTTGGGGTCGGGGAGGGCGGAAGCGGAACCGCACGAAGTAAAACGCTTAATTTCTTATTACGGAAAATGAATGCGACTTCCTTCCTCGCGACCTCGTTTCCGCTTTATCCGCGATTGAGGCAGATCAAAATTTTGATGAAATCGCGGCGGGGAGAATTTCCCCTTGTTTCGCGCCACCCCCGCAACCCTTACCGGCACACCCTCGGAGCATTTAGCGAATAATTCGCGCTGCCTTCGCACGTCGCCCGGGATTCGAGTGCTTCGGGCGGAGACGCGAAAACGTCGGCGATTTCATCGCGCGTCCGGGAATATTCAAAACCCGGGATTGTCGGGGTAACGCCGAAAACTTAATTTTCAACCTTTGCCGGGCCCTGCACGAGCACGTTCGTTCGCCTCGCGAACCGTCACGGCTCGTGAACGCCCCGAACGGGCGGCGGCGTCCGGCTTCGATGCTTCCGAACGCTTTTCCTTCACCCCGCTCTCCCGCTGGAAAAACTCCATTTGTCGATCGCTTCCTCTGCGTGGAAACCGTTCTCCAGCGGGGCACTTTAGCAGAACCGCGGAAAATGGAAAGCTTTACCCCGTTCGTTTTACTCTCCCCCTTTCCCGGCTCATTTCTTTTTCGGGATGGACGAAATCCAAATGCGAAGCCGGATAAAAATCTCTTCCATAACTCGATCAATCTCGTGGACGGGAACTGGAAAGGGATAAAGTAAAAAGGAAACGGAAACGAAGCAAGTCTGGAAAAGAGGAAAAATCTTATATATAAAAATATAAATAAATATTTGTTCGAATAAATGAAAGTGTTGTGAAAAAAAAATTTATATATATACATATATGTACGTATATAAATATATAAATACATCCGGATGCGTATGCCTGGATTATATATTTTTCGCTCGTGAATACACTGAAAAAAAGGAAAAAAATTTTCCCCGGGATAAATCCGGAACTTTATTTCGATTTATCGAATCGATCGATTAATTTAATTATTTATTAATATAAACCTGGGGACCATTTTTCGAAAATTTGCTTTTCCAGAGTGAAATAAAGGAAATTCGTACGGGTTGCTCGAAAGCAGCTTTAACGCGGTGTTCGAAAAAAAGCGGAAATTATATTTCTACCATTTTATTGTTACAAAAACTGTTTCTCGCCTTTTCGGAAAAAATAAGAGATAAAAATTGTATAACTTTTGCAGTTGTAAATTTCTCTTTGGCAAATCATCTAATTTAAAAATAAAAATATTTCACGTGTGCCTGGCGCTTGCATGCGCGTGCGTGCGTCCAAAGAGGTGCACACGTACAAGATGACTTTTTTCCATGTAACAATCGCACGTTGTGGAAAATTCGTGTACACGAACCTTATCCGGTGTTTTTAATAAAAAAAAAAAAAAAAAAAAAAACGCACAAAGCAACATTTCTTTTTGTCAATCTCGCGAATGTCCAGGGTAAGAGAACGGTCCGAGTGCGGAGGCAGGGAATGCACGAACGAATTTTTCTGGAAAGCTGACCGTTTGAATAAGGGCCGCCAAAGCCCCCGAGAAATCTGCGGGTGAAATTTACCAAATTTATTTGCTTACGGCTTTCGAGGGTTACCCTTTGGATTAGCCTTCTGCCGTTCTGCGAGGAGTCGAACCGAGAAGATGCGAAGGAGGTTTCGAAAACCTTTTCGATGTGGAGTCCCCACGATTTTTCGGATGTTTCAGCAAGAAGCGAGCCTCCCGTCCGTCCCCTTCGCCGTTCCGCACCGCGGGCGAGAGGTTGGCGGCTTTGGCCTTCGGCAGTAAATTTCCCAAAAGACGCGAAATTTAGGCGGGCGGAAGGGAAGCGATCCCGTCGGGAGGCCTTCCGTTAAAACCCTCGTTTCGTCCAGGGAAGGACCGAGAGCTGCACGTCGGACCTTCCGCTCCGGGAACTATCCCGGCGGGAAATAAATCAAAGAGGGTCAACCGAAGAACCGGAAAGTTAATTAATTTTCGGCTCCAAAACGAAGAAAAGATGTCGGGGATCCGCGGCATCGCGGAGGGCCCGCCCGGCGCGGATCTCGGGTCGGGAGGAAACCGCGAACAACTTCCGGAGGCGACCCGGCTCGAACGGCGATCGCGAAGGACCCCGGAAAGCACGTCGAACCGGATGTTCGTCAACCTTAACGGGCGGCAGATGGTCCGACAGCCAAGTGCAGCGGGGGCGAGCCCATCCGGAGGGTCGAACGCAGAATCCTAACCCACGACTAACCCAATAAAAGCGATCGCTTCTTTCATTTTTCAATCTCCTTCGGATGGGAAAAAATTTTTAATCCGAATTTTATTACGAGGGCACGCGAAACGTGATTAACAAACGTGGAACGGGGTTCCGCAGCCGGAAAATGCGGAACATCAACCCTTATTTTACACTCGTGGGGAGGAAAAAAGTAAGGGGTGAACATATTGAACCGTAAACTCACCCCTAATGCAAAGCGACAGAC
This sequence comes from Ricinus marginatus, assembly GCA_028565995.1. Classification (NCBI taxonomy): domain Eukaryota; kingdom Metazoa; phylum Arthropoda; class Insecta; order Psocodea; family Ricinidae; genus Ricinus; species Ricinus marginatus. The sequence goes on along the minus strand of JAOWBB010000009.1, from coordinate 904,931 downwards.
TTCGAGATGAGAAAAATCGCCTCCCGTCCGAGATTCCAATTCCACGGGGTGGGTCTCACCCTCGGCCACACCGGTCCTTGCCTAACGACGAAAGCGGTCGCCCGACCATTCCATCGAACGTCGTTCGCCGCTCGGCGTCCGAAAGCGGTTCGACAAAATCGAACTCGATTCGTTTTCCTTCCGCACATAAATAATTTCATTCGGTGCCAATCGCCGTGAATTACGCGTGCGAAAAGTAAATATCTATTTCATTTTTTTTTTTCCTCTTTTGCAGAAAGGACGGAACCGGAAGCACGTGGCGGTTCGGAACCGGGCCGGCGAAGGAAACGGCACCGGAAACCGCAGACGCAGGCACGGGCGAAGGAAAAGCGAAAGCGATCGAAACCGGTCTCGGGAGCTGTGCGGACGGCTCTGCGGACGCGGCGGAAATTCACTCATCCAGGTTCGGGAGAGGGTAAAAAAAGAAAAAACTTCCTACTTCCGCCTCCCGTCAAACGTCGAATTTTCGCAAAAACGTTAACTCGGTTACGACCAATTTCGCATGAAAGCGGACGAAATTGAAAAGATTAGAAAATCGAGTAATGGAATTAGCGTTTAATAAATAAACGCGGGCGAACTTCGCTCGTTTTTCGCAGCCGTCGTTAAATTTTCCAAAGCGGAGACTTCCGGTTATGAGCGACCGCATCGGGGCTCCTCCGAATTCCCGGACGCGTCCAATCGCAAGGGGCGGGGAGAAAAACACCAACCTCGGACGGACCCCTTGCAGCTTCCCGACGATCCCCGTCCGGGCCCGGAAGTCGCATCGACCTGGGAGGAAGTGAAAAAAGAGGAAATGCCCGAGGTAAAATTTGCATTTTCAAGCGCATTCGGAGCGGACTTTTCTCCATTCCTAACGATGGATCTTTCTCGGAGAATGCCCCGGGAAAAGCGGAAAAGTCGGAGATCCAGCGGATTAACAACCGGGAAACTCGAGCCATAAATCGGACGATGAACGGGAATCGAAAGAGAAAAAGTTTTATTTTTCCACAGCAGAAAAATTCTTCTCCGATGGATAATTTATGGGAGAGTAAGGAAAGGGGAGGGCGGGGCGGGAGCGTTAATATCCGGCCGTTTTTATAAGAATAATATTGAGTGATCGGCCCATTCGTCTTTGTCATCGGCACCGCCTTCCGCGACCGATGATTTTTTTTTTTTTTTTCGTTTAATTCAACGTGTCAGCCGCGTTGGGGGGGGGGGGGGGGGGGGGGGGGGGGGGGGGGGGGGGGGGGGGGGGGGGGGGGGGGGGGGGGG
>JAOWBB010000009.1:844764-903541 GCA_028565995.1 Ricinus marginatus | reverse complement strand
TACCGATGCAGGCACGCATCCCCCCCCCCCCCTGTTTAACGAGACACTTTCAAAAAGTTTTTAGGAATTCGCACCTCATGACGCACGTCCGGGGATTAGATAAAAGTTTTGCGTCACTTCCCGTGAGGCCGGCTTCACTTGTAAAGCCTTTGCCCCCTTCCGGTTTGCCGTGCACAAACTTGCAACTATTTCGGCGAAAATTCATTTCCGCTCTGAAATATTTTCTTTTGCACGAAAGCTATGACAAAGATGCAAGCTACACTCCGCCTCCGGTGGGAAGCTCGAGACCGATGTGGTCCGTTCTTTCCTTTTTTTGCGGGTGTATTAAACCCCCTATTATACGTCTCGCTGCAAATTAAAACTAAAAAAGAAAATCTTAACTAAAATCCTACAAATTTAAAAAAAGAACAAAAAAAACACTAAAGTAAATATAGACAGCAAAATAATATTAATTATGCTCAGGAGCGCGAATAACTGACTCATTTAGTTTACGGTAAAGTCCCTCGTCTTCTTGAAAGCTCTCTTTTTTTAAAAAAAAAAAAAAAATATGAACGTATATATATAAATGTATATGTGTACACATATACTCACACATATACACACACTTATCGCATCACATCACGCATGCACGCATGCACGCACGCACACCTATACATGTATATATATACATATTAATAAATAAAAAAATGAAAATAGAATAAATTACGCTAAGACATTATTTCTGTTAAACTTCCCTCAAACTGTTTTCACGTCCGTGCACCACATTTTCACGTGGGAATCGCTTTCACGCCCCGGAAGATGAGCGCGAAATGCCCGAAAAATTTTCCCTTCATCTCCTCCCGTAAACGGAAGGATGTCATTCTCTATTTTTCCCTCCCCCCCGTCTCCCCTTCAAAAAATTTAAGGGATTACACAAATTCAAATTCCTCAAAAACATCTCAAATAGCTTGATTAATTTTTTCCACTGTTTTGAAAAATTTCTGCGTTCCGAAAAAAAAAAATAATAAAATTATAATAATAACAATAATAAATAAATAAATATAAAAAAAAGTAGGGACAGAGGAGAATTTCACAGAAAATTTTGCCAAGCAACAGAAATAGCCGGGTTTTTCGCCATTTTCTCTTTTCTTTTTTGAGATCACTTATCAGAAAATTTAGCAGGATAAATATATATATATATATGCATGCATTTGCATCAAACTTAAAAAAATTCTATCAGTAATCCAAAATACATAGCGTATTCATCATTTTCTTTCGTCAATTATCTAATATTTTCATCTCCTTTCATATCAAATATATAAAATAATTCGAAATTACATGGCACGAATTTTGTTTCTTTTTTCTCATCGTCATCATTGCCCGTGCTTTTTTTTAAAAGAAAAAAAATTTTCGGGCTCGAAAAAATTTAAATTTCCGAGTCGAATTAAAAAAAAATATCCAAAGCCTTTTACCTTTCCAAAAGAAGAGAAAGAAATAAAAATTACTCCTCATTTTCAGAATAAAAAAAAGGAGAAAAATTTATATATGTATACAAAAATTAACTGTCCGGTAAAAAGGCAATGCAAAAAGTAAAAAAAAATTGCAGGATAAGGCACGCCGTCGTGGCGAACTGCAAATTATTTGAGATGTTTCACACAGTTTCAAATTTTAAAATGGAAAAAAAAAAACGAAAAAATTAGACATGAAAATCAGTTCAGTTCTTTTGTGGTGTGCAAATCTCGCCGCAGCAAAAGGCATCGCAATTTGAAGAAAGGTCCCAGTTGAACGATCTCGTTCGCAGTCGTCCTCTTCTTCTTCGAGCATGATGCTCTTCCCATATTAAATTGTGTATCCTGTTCCGTAAGTATTGCCATCATAGAGAAAAAAAAAGTTTCTCTCGTCTGACGCGATTCGGGAAAAGTGAACTTGTTTTTAGTCATTCGTTTATTTTTTTTTTATTTTTTTTTAACCTACGTCAAGAGCACATGATAAAAAACTTTTTCTCCGTCCTTCCCGCGAATATACGAAATCACTGCATACTCAAAATTTCGTTTAAAAAACTATTGCCAACCTTTCTCCAGCAAAACTTCATCAAGGCAAAATTTTCTAAAAAACAAAAAAATTTCGAAAATTCAAAAAAAATTTCTTTTTCAATTTCAATCTTTTTGCACTTTCTCTGTTTTTATCCAAATAATTTTCATTTTCTTTAACTTGTACTGAAATCAGAATTTTTCCCCGCGCATATTTTCCCGAGTTAAAATCCGCAATTTGCATTTGGTAATATCCCCGACGTAGCATTCATTAAAGATTTGATAATTTAGAGATGTTATTATTTTGTTCATTGACTAAGTTTGACCATCATCATGAAATCTGGTTTGAGATCGGCGATTGCTTTAAAAAAAAAATCGAAAATTAAAAAATAATATTTATACATACATGTAGAAATACATATATATATATATATGTAACATCTCTCTTATATATATATATATATATATATTTCCAAATGACTGTCATCAACTGTCACAAAAATGTTGTACTTGTTCCACTTACTACTGGATGTAATTGAAAATTATCGAACACCTGACAAAGGTCGGACATTTTGTATTCCTCTAGAGTAACGAAACCTTCAAGACCAGGAGCCTGCTTCCTCGCGCAGTCCATGCAGTGGACAACGTGCCTTTTCTCTTGCTCGCGTATGAAAAGAATGTTGAAAACTTCAACCTGAAAACGAAGAAATTTCGAAACCTTTCGTAAAATTCTTAAAATTCTCATGATGGGTCACCTTTCGATGCAATTTGTTTCCCTCGTCCCTAATTTCGTCAGCTCATCTTTCGCTTTCAACCTTAATCATTTTGGATCCGAATAAAATCTAAAAATATATCAGTTTTAGAGAAGGCTTACTTCACATTGTCCGCAATAATGAGACGCTTCGTTTTTTCCCCTGCCGTGAAATCTAACCTCGATTCCTTTACTTCTTACTAATTCCAATATGATACAACAGTGTTTTAGGGTTCGCAACAGGCAATTTCTGTTTAAAAATAAAAAAAAAATTACCACGCGCATTAACTGAATTGAAAAATATACACATGATTTATAACCAAATTAAAAAATAAAAAAATAAAAATAATCCCCGATTTACTGGCTTACTTGATTAGATAAAATAATTTAGGATCTGAAACTTTAATGTTCCTCGCTAAGTTCCAAGAAAGATGAACCATTGGCACGATACTTTTGAAACTCTGAAGTTTGTTCCATTCATAACGCTCGATTGCAAGAGAATATTGTCGAGCAGTTAATGGACCAACATTCCATGCAATGTTGTTGCACCAACCGACTGCTTGCACCCAATGAACGCAACCTGCGAAAGTTAAAGATCGTTTAAAAAAAAATCAAATAATCCACAGCAATGAACAATCGAAAAAAACAACAGATCAGGAACGTTTTGAAATCTAAAACCCACCCGCGTTCACCCATACCAAATCCCCCGGACGCTGTAAAAATCTATACACAGGTATGTTTTCATTGTATAGGTCATCTAAGCTGGGCCACCAACTGCCGTGGAGATAGCTGAGGTTATTCTTCTGACAAAGTGCCTGAACTCCACCCCAATAGGCATCCGGCACAGCAAACCATTCGCAATCGCCCGGTCCGATGTTGATGTTTATGGAGCAGAAATTATTGTTCTCCTGATGCCCCGGGGTTCGTGATCCCGGAACCTTTTTCATTAAGAAAAAATGTTTTATCAATTACATAGCAAGAAAAAAAATAAAAAATAAAAAAATTTCTTTCTATTATGTGTTAATGCGGAATAAAATAGTTAAAGATCAACAAAACGAATCTCACGTTAGAAGGGCCTAAGATGGAGGAAAAGGCGAAAATCAGAATTCGCCACTAAAAACAATGTGTGAGGAGACCAAGACAATATCGCTTACCAAATGTTGCCATTTTCGTGACTGAACCAAGCTGCAAATAGTAGAGTAGCATCGCGCTATGCGATGAGAGAAATCGGAAATGTGCGGGAATCGAGATGGGAAAAGAAACCCTTGCTGGTTTAATTTGGCCTAAACCTACGGGTAAGTAGTCAAGTGAAATCGTGGGGGTTACGATTTTGGGAGAGGTCCACGTGGGACTCACGTGTTCGGCGGAAGCAGTTTCATTGGAGTTTCATACTCCGAAAGTATCTGCTGCACAGTAGTCCTAGAGAGAAGAGCGGAGATGGCTCTTTCGAGCGGCCGAGCCTATTCGTTTGGGAACGCTTGGACCGTCGCTCAGGTTGTTAGCTTGATCCCTGCCAACCTGAGGCCGGATAATGGAGGTGCCGGAAACGCAAATGAATCCTTGGGAAGATCCGAGAGGCAGATTCAACGAAGAGATTCACCCGAATGGAGCCGATGAAATGGTTCGAAATATCAGAATAATTGGACCATGAGAGGAAAAGAATAGAATACAGAGGAATCAAATCGTCATTTAGTGATATCCAATAAGATTCTTTGAAAATTTGAAACTGTCTACAAAATTTCGATCTCCCTATCAACATCCCTATCAACAGGTTAACGACATTCAAAATTTTATCTATAATTTTCGCCTTTTTTCAGAATATATGTCACAGAAAACTTTTATAAAAAAGAAGAAAATAAATGAAACAATCAATATTTCCGCCAAATGCTGATACCTTCATATATAATTGTACAGTGTTCATCCCTAAGATGACATGCCCCACGTGGGATAGCATGTTACTGGCTGATACGACTCGAGCAAAAGCCGGAAGTTTCGTCAGTTCCTGCAGCTGCGGTCTCCATTTCCTTTCGTCAGACAAATCGACGTTCGTACCGAACCTGTTAAAACAAAAAAAAAAGGGGCTAATTTCGATCCCAAAAAGGGAATGACTGGAATCAAATGGCAGAGGAAAAAAAAATTCGAATGAAATTCTACCTTAACATTTTCCTTTCGCCAATTCCTTTGACCGAACCAGACAGGGGGCCGCTTTTCTTCCGGCGAACATTGTTGCTGGAGGAATCCTTCGAATCTGAATCCGATAAATTCGATATGTGATTTCCGCCTCTTTCTTGTTCTTCCTGCATTAAAAAAGCGAATTACTACTAACTTACATACAAGATGTGATGGGCGAAAATAAGTTGAGTACCCTTAATGCCTTCATTATGAAACGGAATAGGGTTCTAAGAAACCAGCAAATATTATGCGCACACGAGCCATGGTCGAAGAAAGTGTGTGTCATTGATAATTTTGTTTGAATAAAATAATTTTTATGTGCTTTGAAATCTTATTTCATGAACTTTTCCTTGTACGTCCTTGTATTAAAATTTGTCAAATTAAAAAAAAAAAAACTTCAGGAGCATGAAGACGGATCAAATAAGTATATGTGTAATGGGACTTCAATCACTGTCACTTACTTGATAATTTCGATCAAAATTAAAAAATTTACCTCTTCGACAAATTCATTTTAACGTTCATTAATATCATTTTCCAGCGTTCGACATCAAAAAGATGCACTTCCCTCTTTCGACAAATTTAAGAAGTATCCTTTTCACGTTTTTCTTTTTAAGAAATTTAACACAATCATAATTTTAAAATAATGATAAATCCCATTACAGCTCAGCCAGAGATGGTCCGATCAGTTTTATGCTCTGGTTTTTCTGGCTGATCATATCGAATGAGAATCGCGGAAAGACAGAATTTTTACGGAAAAAAATGTTAAGATAATTTTTCAATTAAAAAACATTGCATCCAAAGAGCGAAATTAAAGCGGCAGAAGCAATTAAGACCGAAATTACCCTAAGACTTTCTTGAAAGCTCGAGGCCTGGTACTGAGCATATTTGGCAATGGTGGTGTGAGATCTGTGTGATATACAAGACCAAGTTCTGCGCCCCTGGGGATCTGTGTTCTCGTCGGAAGTTTGATGCATCTGCGTGCGAACTTCCACCGAATGCTCCGGGTTCGCTTCGACAAGGGTTTTCGTCGAAAAAAGTCCAAGATCTGGAACATAAATATTGACAGTTTTGAGAACTGGCGACGGAAAAAAAATGTCAAAATGAACGAATTTAATTCGCGGATTTAAGCTCACCTAATTTAAGAGCCGCAGCCATTCCTCTTATCACTGCGATGGGGTGTTTAAGGCAGAATTCCTGAAGTTGAGGACTGAAGGCATCCTTCTTGTTCTCCAGATAAACGGAAGGCGTTGGGGGAAGAAGTTGCTCTCGGGTTAGTCTTTGGGGTGGAGGATCGGGAGGAGCCGGAGGTGGTGATTTATCGCTCAGTATTGAACACGATCCCGATAACTTTGTACTTAATCCTCTGAAAATTAAAAAAATGAAGTTGAGTCGCATCCACACTGACGAGATGCACAACCGAAAAAACCGTAAAAACAAATTTATTTTTTAAGAGAATGCGCAACAGACTTCAAAATCAAACGTTACTTCTTGTTTGTGTCAAATCTTTAAATTCAAAGTAACCGGCACGTATTTATTTAACTTCGAATGTTTTTAGATTTAGAAAATGAGGAAATGTGGTCGATGATCTGCTTACTTGCAAGCTTCTATAATGGCCTTTGCCGGCATGTCGATGGTTAACTCCGGTTCCTTTTCGCCGAAATTTTCAAATTCAACAGCTTCCTCTTTCAAACTATCCAAAAATTCCTCTTTCAGATCCGACTGATCTATAATTTCGTGTTTTATTTCAATGGCAGTTACTTTTTTATCCACCACGGGTGAATTGCGCTTTCCTGCATTTTCCTGTTTGATCGTGTGCGTTGGTAGATTGCCGTTGTCCATCAAATTAGACGGTGAGAAGGGTCCCGAACTGAGGACGCCAGAATTTGTGTTGGTCGGCCCTCCTTCAAAGACAATAAAAAGTTCGATTCGTGCAAAAAGCGAATTGTGAAAAATAGAAAAATTAAACAAACAAAAAAAAAAAAGAAATTCATCAGAAACCTGATATTTCGTCTTTGATGTCCAAATCGCTGCTTTCGCTTCCGAAATGTTTCAGCAAGTCCTCCGCCAAACTTGTGGCTATGTCCTTTTGGCTGAGCAATGCTGTCAGTTCTTGATCGCTCACGGTCAACTCCGTGTTGGGAAACTCGAAGTTGTTTGTCTGGGAATTGTTTGTACTGCTAGGCGAGTGCTGCGATTGATTAAATTGAGCGGTTTGATAATTCATAGACCTAGGCGGGAAACTTTGTTCAGTCGTTGCCGATTTATAAGGCATTCCCGGGGATTGTTGTGTCGTAGGAACGGCGGCATTGCTGTTGAATGGCTCAGAGAAATTTGTCTGAGGAGCAACGGTGCCCTGCGATGAGAAAAAGAAAATTAGGTATTTCTGGGATATTCACGGAAATGTAAAATCAGATCAATTAATGACTTGCCGTTTGAGTAGGAAGACCGTAGTTCTTTACAACACCTCCTTGGTAATTACTTGCATATAGCTGAGATCTGTTTTGATCGGTTTGAGGCACCTGAGTCGTAGGAGTCGTCCCGGCTCCTCTTTGTTGCTGGGCACGAAGCTGCTGCTGATGTTGTTGCATCATTTTATAATTGTGCTGCAGCTGCTGCAGTATGTTCTGCTCCAAAAGCGAATGGGTGCTATTGAATTACGTTAAAAACAAAATTGAAGTTGAAGGAAATTACCTATTTATTTTACAAACCTGTTGCTGGACCGTAAGATTCCTAATGTTCTGTTGAAAATATTCCATTGTTTCAATCTGCTGGGGCGTGAGGTAAAACGAAGGCCTTGCGGCTGCAGAAACAACCGGAACCGGTTCAGTCTTGAAACGTTTTGTTGCTTGAGGACCGACTCCGCCCACTTGATAAGGCGAAGGCGGAGCCTGCTGGTTTCCATAATTGTTTTGCTGCCCAGACTGTAATAACAACAGCGGAAGCAAAAATATTTGAGCGTGGCATTTCAACAATTAAAAGTCAATGTGGAAGGAGCAAAACTAACAAAGCTCCGAGTAAAATAAAAACACAAATATCGACTGTGTCGCACACTTTTCAGGGTAGGTCGCAAATCGTATAAAGAATTTAAACGAACCGAATTTAATTATCAATTAAATTAAAACGATCCAATCGTTCGTGACCAAATTTTGCCAAATCAATGGAAAAATATCGCTAAATTACATACAACCCCTGTATATGAATATAGTTTTATAATAGTTTTTCCCATGTCAAAAACCACCGAAAATATATTTGCTATGATTCAAGAAAAATAATAGTTAACGTTAACATTAACATTTTAAAACTAACAATAACTGACAAAACATTTTTAAACCGGAACAACTACAAATATCTCATTTAATATTATTTGTTAATTAAAGTTATCACATAAATCCCAAAGTTAATGAGCTTCAAGATAATAAAGACTCGATAACAACAGAATTATCTGTCGTCATAGTCACCTGCGAATAAACCTTCTGAAAAGGTTGAGGCGTCTGAGGTTGCTGTTGTCTAGAGGACATCTCTGCTGATATAGGGAGGTTCCACGCCTCCTCTATGGAGGGGAGCTGTCGCCTAAAAGAAAAAATATAAATATGACTTTCGTTTGAGAAATCGGAAGAAAAACGCGGAACTTAGCGTCCTTTCCTTGGTGTCATCGTCAAACGGATAAAATTTCGATATTCGTGATAATTACTTGCTAGTTATGCTCGGCATTGGTGAATTCTGCAAATGACTCTGAAGAAACTTAATTCTTTGAGTCAGGTTATGATTCATTGGTGGCCCCTGAGAATTGGCCGCAGTTCCGCGGGGGGATATCGACAGGGGAGAATGAATCGTAGAATTATTATTTTTCACGTCCGGATTCGTAGATCCTCTGGTTGCGTTTACGTAACAAGCGTGAGCGTCGCGGGGCTGATTGCAACTTTCGTACAATATACCTGAAAATATGAAAAAAGCCGCCATTTATCGAGAAAATTCCACTGCGTGTCAAGCAAGCAAGCGCGCATATTCGCAAAACGCAATATTTACTCACCTAAATTAGTCCATGCAGCAGTGTGAGATTTATCCAACTGTACAGCGCATATGTATGCTTGCAGAGCGTCCATAGGCTGGTTCTGCTGCTGATATAAAACCCTGCAAGATGTTAAAACATCAAAATTGTATCCGTTAATGCGACGAGTTTGATGTGCCGAAGTGTTTGATAATCCGAAGGGAGGCAAATCCGTAGGAAATTTTTGGCGTAATCAACGGTTAAACAATGTGACGGTTGTAAAAACGTGGCGTCAGTCGTTCCGTTGACGGGACAACGTCGACCTGAATTGGCAAAAATTCCCATTTTACACCCGCTGAAAGAAAGAAAAAAAGCGGTACCAACCCGATGGAGCACCATGTGTCGGCGTTTCCTTCGCTTTTTTCAACAGAGTTCCTGTAGGCAATGAATGCGTCGTGCACTTTTCCTATGCTGGCGTAGCATCGACCCAACAAGTACAGGCTCTGACCGCTTTTCGGATCCGCTTCAATCGACTTTTTCAAGCTCTCTATCGCTTGGTTTTCACGGTAAATCTTTTCCCCGAGCGACTCGACGCAATGGAACATCCATCCTGAAATTTGCAGCAGCAAGCGGATTAATTGCAGGCCAAGTGTCGGGCGGGTGCCGTTTCGGGGGATGCGGAATTCTGTCGCGTTCGAAGCGGTTTTCGAGGTGAGGGAGCGCGGCATTATCGCGGGCAGCGGCTGCAATCGCTGACGGTGATCGCAGCGATACGGCAAGCGAAGGGAGAAATGCGATCATTCGACGCTCGAAGTCGCAATGCGTAACACCCGGCGATGAGGAAAGGCAATGAAACTTTCACTGCCGAATGAATGAAGTTAAAGAAAAAAAAAAAATTAAACGTTCGTCGTCTCGAACTGGTTAAACTAGAAAGGAGCCAAACTTGGCAAAGAAGTCGGACCGAGGCGGTCCCCCACGTGGCTAGTACAAAATAAATTTAACATCTTCACGTGGTTAACGGATTTCAGACGCATTAACAGACTCTGTGGCAAGTTCCACTTCCGCACGTGACCGTAATTAAGCGGCGTCCGCCGCATCCTTACCTAACTGACGGCAAATGTCAGCCTTCAAGTGCTTCGGCAAATCCTTCTCCTTTAGCAAATTCTCGTAGCTGTCCTTGGCAGTTTTATATTTTCCCTGCACTTCATACAGGTGAGCAATATGGAATTTGACTGCAAGGCGGAAAGGAAAAAAATTAAAAAAGGAAAGTTAATATTTTACGTCCATTTTGACTGTCGATGGTATTCCACTGTTGCCGCACTTACTTTCGACTTTGGAAAACGAACTCGGGCTCGAATCGATCAAACTTAGTTGCAAATGCTTGAGCGAGCTTTCCCAATCGTTCTGGACTTTGAACATAAGACCGAGGCGTAAATGGACTTCATTACTCCTCGAGAAACCTGGCTCGACGTAAAGCACCTGCTGAAACGACTTGATGGCCCTGAAAAATAAATAAGAATGACAAACGTGACGCGTCCGTTTCGAAGACTCCTCGACTTGACCCGAACCCTCCGCGATTTCATTTCCGCATTTTCGGACATGACTCCTCCCCCCCGTTTCTCTTCCTCCGTTAATTCGACCCTTCTCCGCCAGAGCCAAGGTCACATTTTTCCACTACCTCAAATCGGACTGACTCGCCGCAAAAGGCGATTCCCACGAACGAGCATTTTACGGCAAAACGCATTTTGAAAAACCTTCGAGCCGGTAGCGCCCGAAAAAGGAAACTTCAACAATTTTACATATGCGCATTTTTTTTTCTTTTTTTCATTTAATCGCCGATATAAAACAGATCCCGAGATGGAAAACCCCTCCGGGGCGAATATCGAGGCGGGGGCAAAATAAAGAAATCAGATATTTGTCAATTGCCCCGACATGCTGATTTCCATCTGACAATTTGAAGTTTAACAATCTGAAAGAGCGAATGAACAACCGGAGAATGCTTTAAAAGAAAAAAAAAAGACTGGACGGAATTTTTTCTACGGCCGAGCATTAAAACCTCCGCCGCTGCCGGAGGCGGTTAATCTCCCGAATCGGGGCGGTGGGGGAAATTTCGCGGGCGCAGCCTTCGATGGTAAACCCCGTTAAAACGCGGCGGTGCCATGATGCCACGTACGAAAACTACAGGGCGTTGGGTCGTTGCTGCCACGGGCCTTGAAAATATCAACCAAACACCTTTTTTTTATTTAATGCTGAATTCACTTCGTGCCATTAATTGCATTCACCTGAGCGGTGTAACTCCCACTTCAGTGTTTCCTTTTATCGCATTATAATTATATTGACCGCGCACACTTCCTGAATAGGACTTGACAACGTGACAGAATAACCGTTTGCATCTCTCCTTTATTTCGCCTAAATCCCGCCTGGATTTCGCAGGAGAAAAAAAAAAGGGGAGCGAAGGTTATCGCGAGTCCTTCAAACGCCCATAAAATCCGCTTCTCTTGTGCCAGCAAAACGACAAAACCGTAAGCTCGGAGGAATCCGCGATAAAATTTCGAATTCCAAGCTAAAACTCCCCGAACCCGAAAAAATAACAGAAACAAACAAATATTAAAAAAAAATAAAAAAGCCACTCGTAAGTAATCCGTCGTAAAGTTACAAAAAGAACAAAGTTCGGGAGTCTCCAATGCCGACAACCCACAATCGAATACGCCGTGTGGGTCCATTCACGGGCACCTGTCGTGGCTCGCCCCACGATCTGCCTTTGGTCGTCCCTCAGAGCGCGGTCCCCTGCACTTCCTCACCTGCCGACCGCAAACTGCAATCACTCAAAAGTGTGGCCGAGGAACATCCCTCGAACCTTCCCCCTCCGGTGCAATGGCGAAGTGCGACGCCGATGACCAGCGAAGCCTTTCCGAACGATTAAATGCGACGGAACTGTGGACGTGCAATCGATATATCTGCTGCGATCGTGCGAAACACCGTGAAAGGTTGATGCAATGCATATGCTGAGGCGTCGATCGAAGAAAGGAGACGCGTAAGGTACGAATGTCGAGGACGTGCCTGTTCGACACCTCGACCAACGCGTCAAATGTCGGAAACGCGAAAATATCATGCGACTTCACTAGTACGCGACACAGTCGAAGAATTCAATGCCGCTTTTGCAAGCAACCGACGACGCTTGCCATTGCCATCGTGATGCGCGCTGCGGGACGAAGGCTTCGCCCGCACGGCGAACGTCCGTTTCCCGTGAGGAGCACTCCCTTCGGCACCCCGAGGAACGGACGTAACTTTTGCACGCATGCAAATAATATAATTAGGTAATGGATGTGCGTGTGCGTGTGCGTGCTGCTGCGGGCCACATCGCGCGGCCCCGACGGTGAAGCACGTGGGAGAGCAGTCAACCGCTGGCCGTCGAAGCGGGAAAGGGCGCGCTCCGACAGCAAAATCACCCCGGGAAGCCCCGCGCTCGCTCCCGACGCTTTCCACGTTTTAGGCGTGCGCGGCTGCGAATCGAAATGAGCGCGTGCGCGAAAAACCAAAATTCCCAAACGCAACGCGGCAACCTACGGGGGGACCGCCATCTTTAACGGTGCAACGTTTCGCACTGGCCCGCAATTCAAAACGTCTCTTCCTCCGGTGTTGGCTGCGGTCTCCTTTCGACGCCTCGCGAAACCAATCCGGAACACCTCGACTCGGGATTCCTGCCGCCCCCGCGCAGTCTGCCTTCCGCTGCCGCTTTCCGCGTCCGTTGTCACGTCTCCGGAAACCACTTCTCTACCCGTTCCGAAAGTCCCGCTCTCTCCGCGACAATGCAAACCCGACCGACGCGGGGCAGAGGATCCACGCTTATTGATGTCGGGACAAAGGCTTCTTCATACGCCCAACTGCGGCGCGGATGGATATTTCGGCTTCAATGAATTAAAGGGTTGGTTCACCCCCGGAAACTTATTCACATGATAATGCGATGTCACTTGGGGTCGCTACTTCAGCTTCATTCAAGATTACGTGTACGGAGAAAAATAATAAAAATTCACATGCAAAAACGAGCAACCTACAGCGAGTGACATGGCGTTGGCACGTACAAACTTTATACATGTGCAATTTCAAGCAATTTGATTTACAAACGAAATCTGTTAGATTCACGTCCGAGTGCATTCAACTAATTAGCGTATATATTAGAATATTTTTAAATTATATCGTTAAATCTGTATGCCATTGATCGGCGTGACGTCATATAAAAGTTATCCAAACCTGTTTGGTGAACAGAAACTGATTTAAATCAAAGTTTGCGTTGACCCAGGTCGCGGTCCGTCCGACGTTCCCGTTTCGTACGTAATTTCGGGCCGGTAAGTTAAAGAAGCACCGAGAGAGAAAGATCGGGCGACGTCCCAAACGAGATTCTGCACGGTAAATGGATTTTGCGCTCGCCCGCACGCAATGTCCCGACTCATCTTTAATAAGGGAGACCGGATTCCCGGCGGATCGACGCGGTCCGTAACCGACCTGGCGCGACGGACCGCGACGCTCGAAGGATCGGCAAATCCGGCGCCACGACGCTCCTTCCACGGCCACGCCGCGGATCTGCCACTTTGAACCCGACCCGATGGCCGTCATCGGCATCCCCAATCGACGCCCGGGGCAGGCGTCTCTCCTTCCTTTCTTGCCCGCCCGCGTCGAGTAAGTTAAGCTTCCGAGGCTCGAGAAATGGAACGTGCGTTCGAAAACGTTTTGCGGGCGGTTGAAGATTCAGTTCTGGACGGTGAACGTTGACCCGAATGCGTACACCGAAGTTGTAATTGATAGAGGAGGGAAACGTGTCGAAGAAACGAAAAAGAGCAACCTTTTCCAGTTATTACAGACTCGTTTTTTAATTCAACCACTAATTCCTCTTTTCTTCATTTTTTTTTTTTTTTTTAGTTTTGCTTAATCGTACATTTCGTGATCCTAGAAATTACTATTATTAACTATCCAATTTCCAATTTTCAATATCATCTTTTTCTTCTCTTTGGTCTCTCATAATAGTGAAGAAAACTATTAAAAAAATTTCCGGTACGGTCTTATAATTCTGTACCCTGCAAAGCACGGCTGTTGGCTTCCATAAAGGGAGAGCGATCAAATACATGTATGCTTGATATTATTTTAAAATGTTTTATATTTTCTGTTCACGCTGCTGAAACGCTGCATCGCGTTTCCGTAAAAAAAAGAAGAGATGTTCGCGTCGAACAAGTTAGATTATATATATATATATAAAAACAGTTCAATTTGAAAATACGAAACGATTTCCGGCTTCCTACTACGATTTTCGAAAAGAACTGCTTATATATAAGAATTATATTATTATATATATAATAATTACATCTTTTATATAAATTACAATTAAATTGTAGTTTATATATAAATATATATAAGAAAAAATGTTGCTTTTTATTACGAGGTAATGATATCATAATTTCCATTAAACCATTATTATTACTTACAGTTTTCGTTATCTTTATCGTACAAAAAGCCAAATAAGGCTTGATTATAATACATATGATAGCAGTAACAATTATTTTGATACAAGTAATTATCTTGGGGTATTCTTTAGTTCCACCATCAATCACACATGACTATAAAAATGCAAATGCATTCCTGTTAAATTTGACTTCTTTTTTTTTAAAACAAAAATTGTTGAGTAAAATATTTTTACTTAATAATCCACCACCATCCATCATCACTTTTATCGTTTTTTTGTATGAATTTTTATAATATTTCAATTCAAACGCGCCATTAATGATCTTCGATGTTTTTTTTCTTCTGTAGTTGCCGACGCGCATAAGGCTTCGTCTGCAACTTCGCGGGATCTTAAACGTTAATCAATATTAATTTATAACAATTAAATCTAAATCATGCAAATAAATTTGTTTCACTTTTTTCATTTGAACAAAAACATTCGAAACTCGCAATGTTCAATTGAATTAATAAGGAAAAATGCCCTGAAGATATAAAAATTCCCCGGTGATTGGGATTTTAATTTAGGACCCGGAGACTCGCAGGATGTTTATTAATAATTATTTGCGATACATCAAAAGTTAACAATTAACAGTCGTGAGTGGCGCAGCTCTGCCATTGGGTAACTTCTTATTTGGAGCATGAACACCGAATTCACACGGCGTGCGAGCCTCTGCTCTTTCAGGACGATACCTTCTCAAACGCATTCATGGCAATGTGTTCCCTCGCTAAGGGGAACCGTCAAAATCGAATTGTTAACACTGAGGAGGAGCTAAGGAACGAACAATGGCCACGGCTCTTTCTTTAAATTCGGAAAAAGAAACTTCCATTGATGGCATTCGACAACCCGTGAAACGTTATTCGTAAAGAATATTTGCTCTCCTGTACACTGAAGTATTCCCTCACAGTACCAGGTACCAGATGTTCTTAAACCAATCTTTTCTTTCCTTTCATCCCTCCATTTTTAATGCAACCATTTAGCGTTTTTAGACCATCCGTCGGATTTCGATTGCGAAAAAAAAAAAAGGTACACGGAATTCATTCCCAACCCTCAAAGCGAAGCGGAGCGAAAAACATGCGACAAATGCGCAAGAAACCACTGTTAAAATAAAAACTGAATTCTCTGCCTTCCTCCCTCTATATTTCCTCGTGTACAAGATCATCATGCGCGGTTCATGCATGTGCAAGTAGAATGCATTCGTATGAAAAATGTTCATATTCGATCAATTGTTACCCCGGTCGGACCATTCTTAGCCGCTTAATCAGGCAACAACAAATAAAAAAAAAAAAAAAAAAAAAAAAGGAAGCAATTATTATTTTGACACTTTTGATACAATATAAATCTTTCTGCTCTTTTAACAAATACATTTATGGAGGCTACACCTGGACAGAAATAGAAAAATAGTTAAATTATATACACTGGCGTCGTGTATTTCACATCAAAGGAACAAAAAATTTTCTTTGCGAGAAAGTTACAACAAAAAACTTAAAAGTTTGTACGCCCCGGTATTGCAGCAGTCACCCCGGCAAAAACGTGGATCCTGAAAATCTTTCGGAATACAGTACCACGTAGTTGCACTCTTTCTTTTCCCTATTCGGTATCGGAAATGACTCCATCAGACGGAAAATACCTTTTCTTTTTTCCCTTCCCCCGGATTGATGATTAAATCAATATCTCAAACCGTTCGCGACGAACAAATCAACCTGGATCATCCCCCATTTCTCGTCCGCCATCCTTGCGGTCGTTTGGTCACTCAAATGTCCCAACGAAGCCATATAATTTTGCATAATTAAAAATAAAAGCGAAATATCCTCCATTTGGGAGAGGCATCGAACGGAAAAAAACTTAGGCGGCTCGACCCCCATAACAAAAACGAAAACTTCCACATGTAATCGCCCGGTTAATACAACGTACAATTCATAGATATGTATCTTTCAACGAAGTCATAAAACATTCGCTCGTGCCACAACATTTATATCAGTTTTTCCGCATTGGCAGTTTAAGCAAATTAATTTCTCTGCGGCATCCACTTTTAGACGTGCGTAATAATAAAATTTTTACACCGGAAAAATTACAAAACTCCCTCCTTTTGTATTCCTACAGTCTTTTGACTTTTACGATGACGGGAAACGTGGCTTAAAATGGGAAAAAATTTTCCGCTTTTTCACGAGCCACCGCAACAGCCTGATTCCAGCGGGAAATTAACGGCGTACACGAGTCGACGGCCGAGGGTTTTCCGGCAGACAACCTTTCCCCGTGGTCCCCCTCCCGTTTGGTGCCACACGCGCTCAGAAAGTCATCGCAAGCTCCGGAGCTTCGAGCCGATCTGCAAACCGTATTTGCGTTACCTTTTCACTTCCCAGTTTAGAAAAAGGTGTTAAGTGGACAGCATTAAACGCTGCTTTCGTCTTGGCGGACGGGTCAGCGCGAGGTGCACAATCGCAACTTGGGTTTCTTCGACGGTTTGAAATATTTATGACCTTAAAGAAACCATCTTGAATTTAGATATTGTTCCGAGAGTCCTTTCTTTCCGTGGCAGACAAGAAGCGATTGATTTACAACGCGATTAACGTTCCTCGTAGATTGATTTATTGGTGGCAATCAAGTGAATTTGCCTTTACTGAAAAGAAGGGGAGGAGGGGCAAAAAAAAAGGGAGAGACGCGCTCGGCGTTCCGCGATATTCGCGGCCGAAAGAGGAACGAAAATTTTTTTTTTTTTTTTAATGTTTCCCTCCATTCGATATCTCGTCCTATTTATATCCGATAATTGATTAACAGCGCTTGCCAAGTTGTGCTCTCCGCGCGATCCGGAGCGGACGCGGAAAGCGCTTTCCGGGGGTGAATGAAAAGGATAAAAAAACGAAACCCTCTCCCCCGGACGGCAAAGACGTCGAAATTCGATTCGGGTGGTGTTCCATCGGGGGGAAACGCGGTCGTGGCAAATGGCCTACGAGTCGGTTCCCGTGCCCATCGCGGCGCACTTCGCCTTTGGGGTGGAAAGACCCGCTGCCTTTTGCGAAGCGGTGACGCCGGAGGGGTCTACGTGCCAAACCACACGTACGAGCAGAATTCAACCCTCCGCAGAGCGACAGGACTTTGAGGGAACCTGCGGCAATAAATCAATATCCCAATCGCGATACACAGGAGAACTGTCGGACTTCGTTTCGCGCCTTGGACCGTATTTTTTTTTTGTTTCCCCGCGATGAAAAATCCACGGCCGGTGAATGCGAGGCAATAAATCAACGCGTAAAATATTTTAATCGCATTGTAAATCAATCACCAAAGAGAAAAGGAAGAAGGAAAAAAAGAAAAATAAAAAAGGACAAACGCCTTCCTTTTAAGAAGTTTCTTCGACGTTAACCTATCCAATTTGAGGAAACTCCGAATATCGTTTACATATATAATATGCATTACATACAGCACATGTAAATAACTTTTTGTCCTTTTCCCAATTTGCCGGAGAAAAAAAAAGTATATAAAAAAAAAATCTTTCTTGAATAATTGGTCAAACGCACTATTTTGTACGCGAAAAACCGCGTCGTTAGTTTCTGCAAGGGCAAAAAGCAAAAATTACAATCAGGCGCTCCATGCATGGTTACATATTTGATGAGGACACAAATATCCGTTTTTAGGGTGAACTACGCTGTGTTTCATTTATTTACAAAATACATCTTTTAACGCGAAAATTGTACACATTTTCATAAATGGCCCGAGAATGCAATTAAAAGCAATGAGCATTATGACCGCCGGTTGCCGCTGGATAACGTGCAACGCGAATTATGCCGCACCGTTCCGATTCTCTGTTTCGCGTAGTGCGCGGCAACCGGCGGGCAAACCTTCCGCCATATTGAAAAGAATCGAGGGGATCGAGTCTGAGGGCGGCGAAAGTTTTAAAAAGCTTTTGCCGTGACGCGCGAAAAACAATTCGGTAGTTTTGCGAGACGCGTCGCGCGATTAAACGCCTGTCGTTTTGAGAGGCACCGCGCCGTGGCGCGCCGGTTTCTTCGCCCTTACGCCGCGGGCGCACCCGCGTCTCCGGGATGACCGAAAGCGACTTCCGGCATTCGGTTCTTCGGGGGAGGGGAAAGGGAGAGCTAGGACCGGCGTTTCCGCTTTCCCGCCGCGTTGCAACAGCGCGCCCGTAAAATAATTATCGCGTTGCCTTGAAGCTTGTGACGCATTTCATTATCGCGTCTCCGATAGCACACGTATGGGCTATTGATTATCCCTCTTACACGAATGAAAAACATCTATTTTCCTCTCGAGCGTCGCTTGTGAAATGAAAAAAAGCACC
Organism: Ricinus marginatus; assembly: GCA_028565995.1. Taxonomy (NCBI): domain Eukaryota; kingdom Metazoa; phylum Arthropoda; class Insecta; order Psocodea; family Ricinidae; genus Ricinus; species Ricinus marginatus. Next base: position 884,836 of record JAOWBB010000009.1, on the reverse strand, counting down.
TCGACAAACTGAAAAAAAAAAGACGGATAAATTCGCAATCGCTGCCGCTGAAGGGATTCCGAAAAAATGTCGACGCACATAAATATATCGCCCTAAAACGTACTGGCTCATCCGATTTTTTTTTTTTTTTACACGCACAAAAAAAAAAAAACAAAACGATAACAACAACTCTTAAGTTCGAATCTTGAAAATCCAGACCTAGCGCAACCTAATTTTCGGTGGCCCTTTACATGACGTCGAATGCACCTTCGGTAATTTAAAATGGCGACGCGAAACTCGTGGCAAATGTGAAAACTTACACAAATCCGACTCTGCAGCAAGAAAAAAAAAAACAACAACAACAACAACAACTCGTTATCGAATAGAAGGCAAGATCCAACAACAAAAAAAACTTGTTATCCCGGGAATGAATAAATCATTGCACACGTTTTTAAGATTGTCCTTAACTTTGCTTCTTCTTTTTTACCCCAAAAGGAAAAGGTTCATCAGCAATCGAACCTGTGACTTTTGTGAAATTGGAAAATTCGGCATCGCTTTTGGCAACCGTCTGCCATTGCAAAATTGGCGGGTTTTTTCTTTTGATTTTGTCAGCAATCAGCGTGTGCCAATTTTTTTTCTCCACGTATTCTCCATACTCCGGATGCAACTCCACATTTACCAAGCGTTGGCTTCGAAACTTGTGAAGTGAAACTTGCGCCATTTGGACGATATTTTATAGATGCACACGATTAACGATTCAATTGGAAATAAAGCTCTGCGATCTCTAAATGCAACATGCAATAAAGGGGTGAGCGTAACAAAAAACCCCATAATATTACGTTCATGTTTTGTGCACCCTAATCGATTGCGGCAGAAAAGCACTATCGAATGGCTTCGCAGCTGAAAATCATGCCATGAACTGATAACTTCGATGTATATACATGAACACTAACATGAGCTACTCGCTCAGGCGGTACATATACTGAAACCTGTGCTGAACAAATTTCCGCATATCTAGACGTGCAGGAGCAAAGCAGAGCAAAGAAAAAAAAGAGAACGGAATGCACAACACATGATATTCATTTTTTAAAACTGAAATTCGGTTATGAATCAAATATTAAAATTATTGAAGGAAATTAATGAACTGCTGCCTCAATCTTTCTTAACAGGTCTTGTTGCAATTAATTAAAATGACAACTTTTAACAAAATTATTATCAATTTTTATTGACAAATTCCACATCTGCTAGAAGGAATATGAAATAAAACATATATATATATACCTTTTATAATGAATATTCATAGGATAAAGCAGGCGGAAAATCAATATCAGCCTGCTGATAAATTAAATACGATTAATGCCATTAAATCCACAAGCAGCCATTTGTTCCGGTTAAAAGTCGTCCGAAACGCTAGAGGAACCCACCGGGTCGTCCGCGTGGGAGAAAAAGACGGAGCAAAAAGAGTGCGAGCTGCGGTTCGCGGCTATCGGCACAGCAGAACAACGAAACGCGGAGATGGAAAAAAATCGTGGCAACATCTGGATTGATGTTGAAGGAAGTCCGATGCCATCCGAGAGGAAGTCGAGGATAATAACCAAATGGGAGCAGGCCCAAAAATTGCATCCTCTTCGGGGAAAGAAACCGATCCGCACCTGCTTCCTGTCGAGGTCTAACACTTTGAGCCTGGCCCCCGAAATGCCTCCATTATTTAGTACTGACCCCGATCCCTCCATCCGTGGAAAGCGAAACCTCGGACGATCGCGCACATGGAAAATCTGGGAGGCACTTGCGGATGGGTACCGCATTTACGCTTGGCGCAAATGTGACTGACATTACGATTGGGAAAGATCTAAAATTTTCAAGTGATTATCAACGCGGACATCTATTTTCGGTTACATGCCGCCATAATAGTCAATTCGAAAATATCTTTTGATTTTATGAAAATTATTTTCATAACTATTTCAAAATGTAAAATCGTAAGCGCATTTTCTCCAACGCACGTAAATTCTCTTAATTTATTTTAGAATGCGGTTTCTTCCGTTAAGAAAATAATAATAATGATTTCATTTGTACTTAAATCGCGATTTTATCCCAAGAAAAAGACATACGTTATCAAGTACTTTTTCTTTTATGTATAAAAAGAAAAATAAAATTCTATCTCTTAACAGGCCGATCATGATCCAAATACATCCAAAAAAATATGGATATTAGCAAATTTAATATTAGAGCTTTGGATTTAAAATAATAGTTTTTTTTTAATTTCGGGATTTACACTTAACTTTTGCATGGCGCACATGTGACGCACGTAAAATTAGTATTAAAGAAATGAAAAATTTCCCGGTTGCAATTAAAATTTTACGCACAAAGTTCGCCACATTTCCCCATCCTCCATGGCGCGGCATTATTAAATATTTGCGAGGAAATGCGAATAAGCGAAATATATATGGTATAAAAAGTTTTCAAATTTTACCTTTAACATCCTGGAAAGCAATAATCGAAAGCTAGCAGCGTGTTCGAAAGCTCCACACGATCGCGAAATGAAGCAATGAAGACCGCCAAAGCACTTTCCGGTACGAAAAGGAAATCAGAAGACATCGACTCATCGCGACGAAACAACAACCCAAAATGGCCGTTTTCGCGTCGTGCCGGAGAAGAAAAAAAAAATGCGGACGTGCTTTAAGTGGAGCCTTAAATGGAAGAAATCCTGCCTCTCGGACAAAAACCGTCCAATAATAGTGAAAAATCCTAACGAAAAATGAATCTTTTGTGTATTTCTGCTTCTTATTTAAAACCCCTAAATTTAAAAGAAAAAAAAAATGGCAGGTGTCGTGGAAGCATTCCGATTGATTCAAAAATAGAGAAAATAATGAGAGAGCCCAACGGAGCATAATGCATTTGGATCGCTAGACTCCAGGTGAAATAAAAATTACACCCAGGTAAAGGTAAAAAAATAAAGAACTTTTTCACCTTTTCTTCTCCATTTGCATTAAGAAACGTTTACCTGGAAATAATTTCATGGTTACCATTCTTTTTAAAGATGACCACCATTGAGCAGACTTGTTTACATCCACCTCTTGTGGGACCTGCCCTTACTGATATTCTGACAAACAATTGGAAATTCAAAGTTTTCAATACTTTTTCAACGACTAACCATGGAAATTGTACAAACAAAAAAGAAAATCCCTTCTTTTTTTTCTCCGGTTCTTGAAAAACAACAATCGCCCAAATTTCCGCATGCAACACGATATTTTTTTTCCCTCCATCTTCCCTAAACAAGCAACGTGGATACCAAAATAACCGCCATTTTAAATTATCAACCGTTTTTTCATTTTTTTTTTTTTTTGCTTTTGACAGTAACATTCGTTCATCACTTTGATTGCATTTGCATTTCCACCGTCCATTAAAATAAAATAAAATTTTTTTTTTATTTCTTCAAGATTTCGTGTTGACGCCATAAGAAAGTGAGAATAGTGACAAGGCACTAGAAAAATAAAACTGCGACATCCCCCATAACATACAAAGATAACAATTGTAACAACATTTGGTTTTATAACTGAAAATGCATGTAATTCAGCCGTACTATCTGAAGGAAAAATTAAACTAAAACTTATTCCATGAATATTTCCCATATTCCATGAATAAGTTCCCATCCGTTCCCTCTTGTCCAAAAAAAAAAAAAAAATTAAAGGACACTGAATGCTTAATGCCAAATCTGATAGAAAATATATACCTACACATATATTCTGTCCTGCTTTTAAATTATCGCGGTAATACATCACATCTTAAATCACAATACTTATTAACCAATAATAATAAATAAAAAACCTTAGATTCTTATAATCATCCATAACAATGGATGCGGAGAAATTAAAAAATTTTCTCTGCATCGAGTGGAACGCTAAAAATAAAAGCTAATAATTATGATGAACAGTTCGATTGTGCTAAAAAAGTAAAAAGAAAATAAAAATAAAATAAGACTGTGCAAGGACGTTGACATGTACGCGGGATGCAAGTAATAATTTACTCCGCATAAATAAATGACATTAAAAAGAAAATTAAAATCAATCACGGGCACTGCGAGAGAAATGCTCGAATAACGGATGCGCCCCAAATAAGTAACGTTACGGAAGCGAATCGGGAATATGGTAATTGTGAAAAATGTTTTGTGAATGATTAATACATCGCGTCAGCTGTGATCGCCATATTAGAACAGGAATATTGCACGTATGCACGTTGCCTTGCTCATTATCTCCTTCGAGACGGTTTCCCTTAGCGCGCGGCATTCGCGGTTTGCGCTGACATTTTTCTAACCTTAACTCGGAGCACGGACTTTTTACCGTCGAAACGTTACATTAGCAATTATAAATTAAAATCCCCACAAGATTTATCTTCCTTCCTTTCGTTTATTTATTCATTTGCTTTTTAAACTACTTCGGTTGGCATTCCGCAATGAGGAAACTTCCACAGACTTGCGCGAGCACGATATTACATCTTTTGTCGGATCGCTTTTAATTGCATAAATAATTAATAAAATAACTTTCGCATTTTTCTCATTTTCTTTTATTGCTAATATTCTCATATCGGGATTGAATTTCAATTTCACGTGCAGCTTTTTTTACGCGGCAGAAACTGATTCGAAAACAAAAAAATCGCACGCAATCAATTCAAAACTGTAAAAATTCAAAATTCAAAAATATTTCAATCTACAACTTTTTTTTTTTCTTTTACACGAAACAAAATTTCTGATGATGTTTTTGCATCAGAAAACGAGTGCAGCTAATGATTGCAATTTTGTAAATCAAATGGCATTATCATTTCGATTAATAAATAAAACCAGATTTAACGCCGTGAGAGATTACAAACTTAATATAAAAAAAAAAATTACATGTGTCATGCTGTTTAACATGTATATACATATATGCAGTCTTGTAAGGAATTCATTTTCAACTTTAAAAAAAATAGAAAAAATACGACAATGATTCTTTTGATGAGTAAAAAATTAAAAGTAAAAGACAGTAAATCTTAAATTATAAAAATAAATAAAAAAATTACCTTCTTCCTTATGTAAACAAATGAAATGAGATCGAGGAACTTTCTTAATCGCATAAAATATCATATAGAACTAATATTATACAATTTTGAGATCAAAATACAATATGAAAAATTGAAGGGAAAATAAAATAAATCACATTTAGTTGAGCATATGAAATTGAACTTTGGCAGTGAAATTTCCTTCCAGAAAAAAAAATTAAACGTTTTTTGGGGACGCTTAGCCAAAGGCAGAAAAATCACCTTCTCATATTAACGGTAAAAAAATAAAAATTAAAAAAAAATAAAAAAAAATATAAAAAAAATGTCACTTAATTGGTGTAACTGTACATTTAAAACTTTAAAAATATAAATATATTTATTCATAAATGTATAAAGTAGTTAAATTCCACAAATGTCAGAACCGTTATTGTTAATTTAAGAAACTAAGAACCTAAGCAAACATTTTTCCTTCACATGCATAAATCCGTTCCTTATGCACGCTTAACAGTCAAATTTTGAACATTTTTCACCTCATCGCAAGCCCGCCGTCCGAAAAACACATCCTTCGTCTACCACGTCCCCGAACCATCTTGAATTCGTAATTGATGGGTGAGCGAGAGAGACGGAAAGAATTCACGAGAATATCCGAATGCATTCACCCTTCACGGAAACCGCCGAGAGAAGGACGGATCGTCAGGAAATACCTCAGCTGTGTCCGACCTTAGCAAGAAACTTGGCTAACATGCGATTTGTTCGCAATGTAAGCGTTGTGTCAAACGCTGAAATTTATTAATGCCCGCAACTTAAAAGCGATCGAAGGTTTAAATTTTTCCAAAAGCAAAGGCTGTACTTCACAACGGCAAAGAGAAGAAATATTTCCCGACTAGATTTTTATCCGTTCGATCGAATAAAAAAATTATCTGTTAAGATCGGTAAACTGATATGTAAAAGTTATGAAATTAAAAAAAAAAAAAATTGTTACGTTGAACAAATTCAAAATTACAGACAAAAAAATTTAAGACAGCGGTATTAATTAAAAAACAAAAATTATAAAAGCGAAATTGCTTTTTGTACAGAACCACTCAAAAATATGTAATTAACATATTGAGTTAATTAAAAATAAAAACATACTTCGGGATATGCAACTTGCACGAAAAGCATTCGGACTAGGTCAAGATATTGAACTTGATAGTGAATAATATTCAAGGCGATAATTTTTGACCGCACCAAGATTTTCATAGCTCGTATACGTAACGATATTACATAATCTCTCAATCGGATATCGCCCTGCTGGAAGAACCCTTTGAGATTGATATATTCACGATGAATGGGTTTCCCGGCGATCATTTTCATTCAAATCGGAAAGGAAGCAAAACGGGAGTCGAAAGGGATTTAACCGTTTAAATTATTCAGGTTGTTCAGATGAGACATTTTTCGGCCGCAACGAAGTGACTCACGAATAATTTGCATAATTAACGCAATGGCCGGTAATCCCAACCTTCTAAACGGTAAAGAAAAATTGTTTTTAGTCCGACTGACCCGGCGTATGGCTCCTTTCTATTCGGACGCCGGACCGGCGATTAAAACCTTTCGCGAGGAAGTTCCGGACGGGTGAACGAAAGCGAAGTAAGCGAACGGAAGTGCTCGAGATGCCAGGCAGCCATCCGTTTCGCGAGGAACTTTCTTTCGGAAGCGGTTAAAAAAAACTCTCAAACAATTTTGACATAAACCCTTTTTCCGGAAACTTATCTTTCAATATTCACATCGCCTCGGCAACTGCATTAATTCCTTGCCGCATTGTTGCCAATTCACAGTAAATAGCGCTTGTAACCCAGATTTCAATTTTTTTTTTTTTTTTTTTTTTAAACCTCAAGGTTAATAATTTTCCTCTGTGCTTTATCTAATGTTTCCCATTCAACTTCACTAATCGCGCTTGCGATCGGCGGCACTGCGAAGACTCACACTGAAAGTGCGATCAACAAGTCCACGTTTCCCTTTTTGGGACAAGTGGGTAACGAGGGAAATATCGTTGGAGGCGTTTGTCTTTGCGAGAAAAAAAAAATCGAAAAAAAAGGAAAACTCCTGTTTGAAATAATCGAAATGGAAGATGAAAAAACCCCCCCCAAAAAAAATGACTGAAATTTTTCCACCTCCGGAAGATCTTCCCAAATGTAAAAAGTAAAATTTAAATATTTTCTTCTTCTCCTGTCCATCCGCGGCAAATACCTATTGAGGAAAGCATTAATTTCATAAGGAGGATGCATTCCTCGATACCTTCCTCTATTTGTGTTAAACAATTCTGCTGACACGTCTTTTTTTTTTGTCGTCATAATTCACAGTGCAAGCACAATTTCATTTCCCTGTTAATTTGTCCCTCCTACCTCTCCCTTTTTCTCGTTTTCCTTATTCGAAAGTAAAAATTGCCGTTTCTCTGATTATGGTAAAGTTTTCTGAAAAATACATGTGATGTGACTTGTCATTTTACGCATTCAAACGGCATCCCCACTGATATTTACCAGTATCCAATTGTTTTGGCAAGTTTTATTGCCGTGCAGAACAAGTTTGAACTTTTTTTTTTTTTTTTTTTTAATGCGTCTACGGCAATAAATTATTGTCATAACTGGTTATTAGATAAAGTGATCGGACAAAAAAACATTGACGCATGCACTTGTGCTTTACTCCCGGTGCAATTACTTCGTTGTCTTTTTTGTTCGGAATTGCAATTTATCTGTTTTTATAAATTATTTTTGTATCACGTTTGGATTAGAAAATTTTAAATTAACTCTGAAGTCGAAAAAAGTAGGAAAAGATTTTCTTTATTCCTTTCTTTCTGCGTAAGTATAATCCTGCCGAGGTCCACTGACTGCGTTACAACAATGCTAGAAGTTTTAAAAATAATCAGAAACTATTAAAGAAAACACTGAAATAGAGGAAAACTATTAGATGTTAAATTGTTGCCTTGGGGAATAAGAGAAATTTCTATTAGACTGCATGAAATACTTTATGGCTTAACTTATATATATATATATCATTTGTTTCATAATGATTTTTAATATACATTTTAATTAAACCGTGGACATATATTTGACAGCTGAAGGCTTCCAATTTGAAATTTCCCCTTTTAAATTTTAATTCCTAAACTGTTAAAATCTATTCTATGTGATTATTCCACGGCAAGAAATGTTTTTGTAAGTACTAAAACATTGATATTCATAGTGGGGGGAAAAGGAAATTACATTTTCACAATCTTTTACGGCAGTGGTTTTTAATGTTAAAAAAATCAATTTATAATAGACCATGAATCATAGTCTACGGTAATTTTACTGTATGGTTGATGTTCGAGATAAATATGTGGAACATACTGAAATTCACGTCTGCTGCAGAGATGAAAAATTAAAATTACGAAGGCTCAGGGTACGACGACGAACAATGACTTTTCGCAAGAGACAGCACGCCAAAAAGCATTGTCGCGCGTTATTCACATCGGTTTAAATCATAAATATCCGATAATTCATGCAACCATCAGGAAAAAGTTTTCCGACGGCGCGAAAAAAAAAAATTTAATTTTCAAAAAAATGTGCTTTATTTTAAATTTCTTTTCAAAAATCATACTTCATTGTTGCAACCAATCAAACCGCAAAAAAAATTTAAATATAAGCCAAAAAACAGTGACATTATAAGCTAAAAATGCGAGAAACACGTCCTTTTAAATGTGGGACGGGTCACGAACTACGAAGTTCATCGAACGACGGTGCATCTACCTCGCGTGCCTCCGTGGTACCATAAATTGACCGAATAGGTAACTTCGAAGCACGCTATAGAAGCTGCAGCTTACGCGGAGGCAGCGACACTTTCTTACTTATAAAAAGAGACTCGCGCTGCGCCTAGACAAGACAACCTCGTGTTCAAGCTCTTCGACATAGAGTTTATTTATGCTCCAAATAGTATTATGAACGTTGTAAAGCTAAGTCTTTAAATTTTTTTTATTTCTCTCTCTCTCTCTCTCCTCCCTTCGGATTCAGAGTAACAATAAATGAAAAAAACCTCTCTTGCTCTTTGAAATTACAATTAGATTACTTTTATTGAACCATTTTCGTTTACAAAGCGCAATGGTTGATTTTCGCCGCTAAAATAAAACTCGACGTCCATTAAACGATTATTTCATATCCTTAAGATTAACCACAATGGACGAATCGCCAAAGTTAGATTCGTGTCACGCAATATGGGGAAGAGTGTTATTAATTTTTTCGTCTCTGGCGTCTGCAACAACGCGTTCAAAAACCTCACGCACGGAGGATGCATCGCCGGTTACCGTTAAAAGGTGTCTTCACTCTCCTTCCCCTCCCCCCCCCTTCCCCCCCATGCGCAGCAGGAGCGAATGTACCGAAATTTTTCTCGGCGTCATTGTTTATCTACTTGCGGAATTTGCAATTCGGTTGGCAACGCCGACATCGTAATTGCACAAATTACCGCCGCGAAAAACCCTCGCCAGGTGTTCGTTAACCGGCCTTGCCAACTTTGACCTTGCAGTTCCACTCGAGCGCTTTGATGCATTGTCGGAGCTTCGACAAAACCGGAAGTGGATCGATCTCAGTTACCTTCGATCAAGTTGGTTTGTTCGCCCTATCGAAAATGACGCGATTCCGCCTTTATTTTTTCCGTTGATTTACTTTAAAAAATTTATGCTCTCCTCAGCACAATTCACGTGCACTGTGCCCATTTCCCAGTTATCAATGAAAAATTTTTTGTTTCAACCTGTTCAGAGGTCACGTCGGTGAATAACCCGACTGAGTTTCCGGGAATTTGATATTAAAAGTTATTCCCGTCGATCATCGTCCGGTTGCTTTCGATAACCTCCGGGTTTTCCGATACCTGAAAAACCGAAAGACCGCTTTTCACAGTGGCGGAAATCATGAAATGAACAAACGCGTCATTATAGGATTTTTCAGCCGTGATTCATCCGGCTGAAAGGTGCATGCAGCTCGCCTTAAAAAAAAATCCCGTAATCAATGGCATCTTCGGGTAATGCAGCGGATAATAAGTTACAGGTATTTCAATTATAGGTTACATACTGCAACGCTTTACGTTGAATGAAGCTAATGCCAGATTATCTGAAACAATCGGGAGCATGCTTTTTCCGCAGGTCGCATCACGAATTTCGTTTTCGGTTAAATTTTTTCGGAACGATTGCGATCAATCGTGGAAGGGAGTGAAAAATTCCTCTTGGCTGATTCGAGAAAGGAAGTGGTGGCAAAAACCGCCCCGATTGCGAGCACCTTAATCCCTAACCTAACAAGGTGGGACACGTCCGATTGGCGAGAGACCTGAGACACGTGATAAACGTCATTTCCTTCCTTACGGAAACGAGTTCGATTTTGGGGTAGAAAGATTCTTTTTTTTTTTTTTTTAAATATTGGGTAACGGAAAAGTCGTCGCATGCGCCTTTTTTTTTTGCGTGATCCACGACAAATTTTTGCAGGATGTGCCAACAGCAAAAGCAAGGCACGAAATCACCTACCGAAATGTGGAAAAACTTACCTTGTTTTTGGGAAGACGCGAATGCCTGATCGCGATATTGTTGCCGCTTTGGCCAAATCTTTCCCCATTCATTCACGCCGGAAGGGCTTTGGGTGGAAACGGAAATTCGAACCACGAAAAATTTCTTGAAAAACTGACTGTTTCCACCCAAAAGAGAATGATAAAAAAAGTAAATATTAAGCCCGGTTAATGGTTAGCACTTACGGTGAAAAAATTCCAATATGGTCAACGTACGGAAACATTTTTTTTTTTTTTTTAAAACTAAACGGTTGTAAAAGCACACTTTGGATAACGTTTTTCCAGTTACACACAATCTTAAATCCCATTCCATATATATATGTATTTCTAAATTTCTGAATAATTTTCATGTGTAACATTCTCAGTTTTTATGAACACAGAACCACCCGGTCGTTTAACGTATCTTCCTTTTAAGGAGACATGATGGAAACAATACCTAATAAAGGTAACGTGAGTGACAAGCACATACTGCTTCAAAAATTCCAGATAATTTCGTAAAAATTCAGCAGTAACTGAAAGCTCTAAGGAGATACATATAATTTAAGATGAGAAAAGGGAAGCACCCGTGTGAAAGGTCGGCACTGCGAATCCATCCCCGTGCAATTACCTTTTTATCATAAGAAAAATCCTTAATCTCGGGAAGAATTTTTAGTATTAAAATGACGGACGCCTCCCCTGCGATCCCCTGCCGTGCGTGCCCCTTTGCCCGAAGGCTTTTAATGCCGAAACTTGGTACGCAGCAGCTCCGATCAAGGGAGCTTCCGAGGCACGCTCCGCAAGCGGAGAATTGAAAAGGAAAAGAGGAGCGGCGCGTGTGAGATGGCCGGGGGTGCGAAAAAAAATCGGGAAACGACAAAGGCAAAACGGCGAAATTCACCACCCGAGAGTCTGGACGGGGATGCTTCGCAGAGGACGAGCGCGAACCCTCCTACCGTAAAGAGGATTTTACACATTTACATTAAATGGAATCGATTTGTGGGGCGGCGTTGCCAGACTTGCCTCGCACTCGCCGGCGGCGTCTGAAAATTTTAAGGGATGAAAAATCGCGGAATCCGCGTGCAAGAGGGGAACAAACGCGGAGGCGGACCGTAAAGGGGAGGACGGTGGAGCATCGAGAACCATCTAGCGGAGACCGGCGGAAGCCGCGAAATCAGGTGCATTCGGATTCCAGATATCTCTCGCAGGCATTTCCGAGGCGAGTGCAACCGTTTCGTTCTCATTCGAGTTCAGGATGCATCCATACGCGTTGGGGAACTTTTCGTGTCGTTAACCCTGCGCTGTCAACGAACTGAGAATTTCGATTCGTATGCGCTTCCCGTGTCTTTGTCTTTGGCGCGGCTTCCAATCGCGAGCGCCGTCCCCGGCAATGCCGCGGAGAGCGCGCGCCCCGCCTTTGTCGTCGCGGATTTTGCGAGGCAACTTTGCTTTCCGCGGAGAAAATTCATCATCCCTATCGCGTGGTTTTCCGCTTTCCGAGCTCGGGGCAACTTCGCCGAAGAGTGCCCCCCGATCCCCGGGGGAAGCTGCGTCGCAGGAGGAAAACGAATAAACCGCGATTCAAAACCGAATAAAATTTTGCCTTTTTTTTTCCCCGATATTCCGAGTCTCGTTATTCCTTTCTTTCTTTCTTTCTTTCTTTCTTTCTTTCTTCGTTTTTTACTTTTTTTTTTTTTTTTTTTTTTTTTTTTTTTTTTTTTTTAAACAAGAGAGTCGAAAGATCATCGCACTTCAGACAAGTTTCAAGGTAAACAACATTATATTGAACCGGAGGAGAAATGCTCTCATTCTACGACGGAGCCTCCTTTTTTCATCCTGAATTTTGGCCGCATCCAGGCTCATTCCCGCCCTTCCGAACGCACCGCCGCGTTATCCGACGTTGCCGCATCTTTATCCCGCGATGAAAATTTAATTTTTCCTCTTCTTTCTTGTTAATCAAATCTATCGGCTGATAACACTTGCATGAATTTTTCCTTCCCCGCTTGTTTTTAACCAGCTCCCCGACGCGAATGAAATAAAATTCGGAACCCCTCCGGCAGCGTTTTAAAACATGCGAAAAATCGGATTGGGCGCAAAGAATAAGGAATTAATTTTTTTTGACCAGGGTCAAGGTCGTTGGATACCTAATTACATAACGCAATAACTCGCAGAGCCGGGTATTTCGAGCTAATGACCTACTCCTCGGTGGCCAAAACCGAAACTTCCTTTGCATCTCGACGGTTTTTCGAACGCATTTCCGCATCTCTCCGACTTCCGTTTTTTTTCTTTGCGTGCACGGAAAAAAACTTTTCGAAGGCTTATTGTTGTTGCGGCGCTCGCAAGAAAAATAAAAACACACGAGAAGTCATAAATTCTGAACCGAAATCTTCCGGGTCCCCCTTCAATTTGTGAAGCATCACATTGATTCGTATCTAAATCTCATTAAAAGAAGGTAAATACTTGCATGAACAAGGACTTGTCATGTCAATGAAAATCTTGGGAAAATCCGAATTACAGGGCGGGAAAATCTGGCACTTTTTATCAACCGAACAACAGTGATCATTCCTGCAATGTAATTAGTTAATCCGTTAGGGCTTTTTTTTTAAATCAAAAACAAAAAACCTTGCACTCATGTTTACTAAACACATGAGAATCGCGTAAATATGTTAATCGAAATTTTGCAAACTTGTTGCGATTCTTCCCCAACAACCCATCCCACTGATTCAACGACGCAAAACTTACCATTGAAAAGCGTTGAAGTGAAAATACACAAGTCCTTGTCCATATAGAAAACATGCATCTTTCCAATTATCGGTTCTTAAATTGTAATATTTTTGATATGCTGACATAGCTGCAACGAACGAATCAATTAACATTCCGATTTTTACGACAACGAAAATATAAAGAAAAATTATTTTAAGTTGATGATTATTAAATTTACCTTTTGCATAATCTTCAAGTAGAAGATGAAAATGTCCCAATTTGCAATAAGTCTTTGGATCAATGTTGATTTCCTTTGAATTGATACATTCAATATCATCCTTCTCTTCTTGAGCCTGAATCAACATATGTTCAAGGTATTTTACGGCTTTTAAAACTAAAGCTTTCTTTTTGGCTTGCTCAGGAGAGTTCAGCTTAAGAAAACCAAACTGTCGACTGCAATTAAAGGTAAAACAAAAGAACTGAAATCATTTTTATCATGAATTCTTACAATGGCTTTATAAAATTTATTACTGTCAATAATTATTTTGTACATCAGCAAAAAAATATCATTAATATCTTTAAATATATGAAGACAGAAAAAAAAGTGATATTTCTTCTTGGAAACTTAACAAATGTGTGAAAAAGATATAAGAACAGAATTCTAGGCATTTTTTTTTAAAATGAATCCCATTAACTTTTACATTTCTAGTTTACTAGTTTAAATAAGTCAACCCATTTGATTAGAACTAATGAACACAGATTTTCCAATGAATAAAAAAGCCTAAAGCTGATTATCTAATGTTTTGATAGATGGTGTGCAATTGATTTCAATCTCAAAAAAATAACCCATTGTATAATTTAAAATAATTTTCATTTACTCCATGACAATCATCGAAACCGCGAGGAGTTGCTTTAAATTAACGTCATGAAAACCAGTATTTAACAATAAAAATATTCTGGAATAAACACATATTTAGGTCAGGTATTTTTACACCCCGCAAAAAGAAAATTCATCTATGCCGGATAAAAATGAAAGCAAAGACCGAGGAGCACCGTGCACGACTCGGAAGAAAGGTTTCGAAATATGACATTCCCCCAGTCCGTGAATCCTTACAGGTTAGAAATGCAAAAAGGCACAGATCTTCATCGAAAATTTGGATTAAATGGGCAAATAAAATGGCAGCCATGTTGTTTACCTGTCAAGATCGGATAGTACTTGTAGTTCTTGCGGCGTTAAATTAATTTCAATCGCTTCCTGGGACATGATAGTCCTAATTCACAACATTTATAAAAATATTATAGCATTAACAAACACTTAATATGCTCTTCATACGGGAATTTTTACATTTTCTTAAGGAAAATATATACAATTTATCTTATTTTTAAAACAAAAATATCCATGACAACCCGAAACCGAAATTCCAATGGAACTAATAATTTCGCGTTACGTTAAAAATACAAATTGGTTTTGTTAACATGTAAAAAAAAAAAAACAGATCTACGTGGCACTAAGCGTTCTCATACAAAATGATATTAAATTAATTTAGCATGTGATGTAGTTATTAAGGCGAATTGAAAATGATTATTCAACGCTTTGATTCGCGTATTTTTCAAATGTTGTTTTTTCGGTTTTCAATTAATAGTTTTCGTGGTGTCTCCGCCTGCGATGACGATGTCCTGGCAATAGACGTTTGAAAAAGAAACGCAATTAGGATTAGAATAACGCAAAAGTAAGGTAATATTATTTCTTTGCCCCGTTTTTTTATATTTTATATCGTTTTATTTGATAATTTTTTCAAATTTTTTTTATTTAAACCAATTGGAAGTTGTTCTCGATTAGAATTAGGTACGATAAACGCGAATGATTGCGTCAATTTACATTATAAAAGGAGGACGAAAAATACCAGGGAGAGACATTTTGTTCTTTTAGTGCAATTGCACTGATACAAAAATCAATTTAGATTTTCGGCTATAACTCAGATAAACGATCGTTATGCGGCAGCGCGTGTTCTAAAGTATAAAAAGTTAATGGCAATTTCTCTGATGATTTTTGAGTTTCAAGCTGGAAGAGAACAAAAAATAATCAATGACTAAAACTGAGAAACTGCATCGATTGCTCGAAAAGTTTTAATATTTAGACGAAAATATTGCCACCGATCAGAATTTTTGAATTTTGATTATATAAGTTAGCTTATTTTTTTTTATATTCAGAATCGGTATCTAATAGATATCGGATAAAAATTCAAAATGGCCGTGAGCAAGGGTAACGGGAAAAAAGTCATAGATGAACTTCTGGGCGACTTGAGCAAGTCCTCGGCTGCAAAACAAATGGTTTTCGGAACGTCGATGGGATGGTATGCACACTTAATTTTCTAGCATAATTCTGGATACAGAAAATTCAACTCTTAATGATATCCAATCAATTATTTCGTAAGATTATGGATGTCGCTTTTTTTGTGACATCACTACCAGATTCCATCATTCCTTTGTTACTTTCCAAAAATCTCTGTCATTTATTACCATTATTCCCAGACAGTAATTTGCAGTTTTTAAATGATTTCTCTTTATATGCCTGTTCTTTCAGTATGCTTTTCTTTTTGAGTATTTATCCACTTTTTTTTTTAAATAAACTTCAACATATCTGAAAGGTAATGTAACATTTTTAAACTTTGCTGATTTTTTCCCAGGGTGACCGGTTTTGTGACAATGAAAATTGGGAAAGCAGCTGCAATTGTAGCTGGAGGTAGCATTTTAATGCTACAAATTGCTCATCATAAAGGCTATTTAAAAATAAACTGGGATAAATTGCAAAAAGAGACAGATAAGGTTGTTGACAAAATAGAAAAAGAAACAACTGGAAAGGGTCCAAGCGTTGTGGATAAGGTAAGATGTTTTGCATCTCTTTGAGATGGAAAATTGTTTAATTCTCTCAGCATTTATAACTTCTAATTGAAAAAATAAAATCAAAAAGCAAAACCAAATGAAATAATAGAAAAAAGCCTTGAACCAATAAAAGTAAGGCAAAGACATTTTTGTAAATAAGTAGGTATAAATAAATGCAGATTTGACATTTAAAAATTTGATGATTCAAATCTATTCATAAATTCAATTTTAGGAAAAAAATGAATTCCCTTTAAAAAAAATTAAAAGAAAATCAAGATTGGTGCAAATATATAACTGTATAATTTAATTAATTTTGATAAGTTTTTGCTTTTACTATTTAACAGATGCAGTTAATTATTAAAAAAAAATGCCAAAGTCAAGGATAATTATTTCAAATAATTATGAAGGGTTCTTTTTATTTAAACCCAGCTTTAAGTTATGAAAGGAAAATGTTATTGTTGATAAAAAAAACATACATGAACCCCTTTTGTTTAAATCTTTTAGGAAGTCAAAATGTTTAAAAAATTATTGGAGAACAGTATTAGCTATTTTGCATATTTTGTCAAATCTTTTTTTTACACAATTCACCCCAAATAAGTGTACTTGCTTTTCGCATGGTTCTTGACTGATTTTATTCTTTCATTTAGGTGCTAAAACAAATGAAATTTAACTTAATTTTGCAATTAAAAAATAATTTTGCTTTTTAATTTAGCTTTATAAATTTGTAAATATATTTTATTTAGAAAACGAAAAAATGCTCTGATTTGCTTTGTATTATGTATGTAAGAGTGGACGAACTGGCTTCATAATTTAATTTTTTGCTTAACATGTAAACGGAATATTAAAAAAATTATTGAACATATTTGCAATCTTCATAGTTCAACCGATTTTCTATCACCTTAAAAATATCGAAAAGGTGACCATATGTTTTACGTCATACAGGCCCACATTTTTTTATTTATACTGTGTTACATATTTTCAAAGTAGTTAATGTTTGAACAACCATGAAGCTCATAGCAAAGTTTATTTTATTAAGTTTATTGATCTTAGCTAGTTGGTTATTTATCAAACCTTTACTAGTTACGACATAAAGAAACGTTAATTATATTCGCCCAAATTGACCCATTTATATTTGACATTTCAGCTTTATGAAAATTTCGAATTATTGAGGTATTATTTCATTTAATACGGAAATCAAATTTTTGCCTTGCTAAATTAATTTTTTTTTTCATTTTGGTAACGTCTTAAATTCAAAAATCAGTCGCTTTGAATTCCATAATTTTCGTGTTCTGTTTTCTAATTTTTACGAGCCGCTGAGTGCGTGTTCAGAAATCATTTAAAAAACGGAATAAAAAAATGGATGCTCTCTTTGGACAGGAAGGCAGATGTATTTTTCTTAAAATCATTCTTTGCAAATTTGCATTTTTCTTTCCATCCGATTTACGGTATCAGTGTTTTTTAGATTTCCATCAAATGATTCAGGTTAATTTTTTTTTTTTTGTAATTGTGCGTGATTCTTTTCAGACTTATTGCGCTTGTTCTGCTATTTATTGCACCGCAAATACATCTTTTTCTGCCTTTTTATAACGTTAGTAAATCTGAGGTTTTTTTTTCCTAAAGCGCTCCGGATTTTCTTTTTCTCGGGGGCAAGCTTCACGCTTGATGTAAGGGTTCGAAAAATTATGAAACAGCTAACTCAAGCGAAAAATTAATCGTTTATATCCTGCTGTTTTTCCCTTGATGGTATAAGTATGTGCATACATGTTAAATGCATTTGATATTAAAAGTCTGATTTTCGCGTAATGCAGAGGAACGTGTCATTACTTCCTCTAAAAAGAAACCAAACTTTTCAAACATAAATTTTTACGGCGTAAAAAAAAATGATTTTTTTTCCCCCCATTTTTCCTAATTTCTCACTGTAAACTGCAATAATAAGACTGTTGATCACAGGTAAAGAGGTGTTAACATTTGTTTGAAAATAATTAAGTCCAATTATATTGGTCGAAAAAATCATTAAACGACATATTATATTTTTTTGAAATAGTGCAAAATTACAATTAGTCACTTTCCATTTGCGGGATATACATAAAAGGTGAGCTCTTCTCAAGTGTCGAGGCATCTTTGAGGTTTTTTGCTTAAATCTCTTTCTTCGTTCCTTCCTAAAAGCAGTATTCAGCATGAACAATAAACTTAACGCTAATAATTAGTTTTAAAAGTGTAGGATGTAATTTTAACACTGCTGGTTAAATCTTTTAAACTTTAACATCAAAAATTAATCAGTATATGGCCACTAAAAAATCACTTTAAAATTCATTACATTGTGTGTGTGTGTGTGTGTGTATGTGTGTCTGTGGGTAGAGAAAAATTAGTTATAGTACTTTTTAAGTAAATATATAATTTAATTATAATCCATTGTTTAGAAGCAAATCCCACAAATTATGTAAGTCACGTGTAAATAAAAATTAAAATTGCGTAAATTAAGCCTCGTTCGTCTATTCGTTTAATTATTTTTTTTAAAAAGAAAATTGTTTTATTTCTGTAGATAAAAACTTATGCCTGTGAGAACCGAATCATGTCTGTAAGCTTCATTGGGGGTTTCTTGATCGGGGTAGCTGTTTCATAAATAACCTCTTATACCTGCTTCTTATTCTCTTTGTAAGTAACTCTGAATAGTTTATTGTTTTCTCTAAAAAAAAGAAGAAAAAAAAAAGAAAAAATTAACTTTATCCGAAATTTAGGGTAATGCAGCATTCCTTCGGTTAAATGTAGCATTTCACAATTTACCACTATAACAATGTTTATTGCATAACTTGGATCTTGGTTTGAAAACAAAAATTATGTGAAATATTAATCGGCATGGAATTTGTAATTTACAAAATGAAAATAATATCAATATAACCGACGTGCGTGTGTGTAAATTTTTTTTTACATGATGAGTGGCTTCTCGAACGATGAAAAAACATTATATCCAAGCTTGAAAACTAAAAAATGTAGTGTTTTGCACATGGAATGAAATTCATAAGTTTTTAATCCTTCTCATCAATTATTACTTATCACTTGCACAGTCTTATTATTTCGCGAACATTGCGCAAATATAAAGGCAAATAAAATACATAATATAACATTTGAAATATATTTGATGCAATAAAAAATTATTTCAAAATAATGAAGTTTTTGCATGAAGGTGATTTTGCTCGCTGTAATTACCGACAATGATCGTGGACTCTGAGAAATGTGCGAAATAATCAGTTGAAAAAGAATATTATGTCAAAGTTTTGTTAATTTTCTGTTTTCTTCTCACAACGTACAAAAACATAATTTCCTCTTTTTCGATACGTTTAAGAAAAGCGTTCAGATTTTTACACTTCAGGAACTGATCTGAGTTTTTCATCCATTTTAACCAAGTCTTGGAAATTTTTTCTTCTTTCCTCGTTTCGGTCGATCCAGCAGGGACGGCACGTTTCTTTTTTTCCTGTATCATAGAATTCAGGCCGCATTCCTTTTCCCTTAAATTAAAAATAAGTTTAGCGAAAAGGAAAAAAGTCGCATTCCTTTTTCCCGTAGCTAACCCAATCGCAAGCTGTCGGTTCCGAAATTAAACAAGTAGGGGAAAAAAAATAAAAGATTGCCAAGTTATTTATTTTTTTTTTCAGTTGGAAAGATATGTGGACAGAAAATTAGACAAAGTGGAGAACAAGCTGAGATCGAAATCCTCGGAAGCAAGGAGGTGGTACCATGCTTTAGTAAACAACGGCGAAAACGGCGGCGGATACAAGCTGCAGGAGCTACACATTTTCATAGCGTCCTTTGCTGCAGGAGTAGCCTTTGGCATAGCCTCGGCTTAGTCGGCCCGCTCCTCGGCCGATTCTGATTAGTTGTCTAGCGCATTCTGCAGTTGCTTGTGTCCCGGGGAGACGGGTCGTTCGTTTCTTCCCGTACCGAGAAACGCGTTGCTGTTGTTACTAACAGGATGACAGATTAGTGTATTTTGTGTTGTCTGATCCGCGTAATTCAGAATCTTGTTTCAAAGCAGCATTAAAAAAAAAACTTAAACGATTTCGGTCCGCGTTATGCACCGGAAACAGTGCATGAGAAAATTCACCGAATCAAAAATTTTCTTTATGAATAATTTTTTTAAATGGTTGTCGTTTCTGTCCTCCGCATCAGCGAAATCTCAATGATAATATTTAAATTAATTTTAAAACGAAAATATTGATTTATAAAAGAATCACCAGACTAGTAAGAAATCGTCGGACTCCGCTCTAAGCGGAATAGTTTTAAATAAGTGTAGTGGTTTAGCAAAGTATGATATACTGCATTTGTAGTGCGGTGTCACTGTCACTGTATTGGGAGGTATGCTAAATCCGAGGTATTCGAAATATAATATCGATAGATTATTGTCGTGCAATTTTGGGTTAAAACAAATCATCCGTTTCAGTATTTAACATTTTAATATACATGAACAGAATTTACTTTTACATAACTGAAAGATTTAAAAAGAAGCTTTTGCAAAAATACGATAATTCTAGAGCATTCAAAAATTAATTTTCGTCACAAAAAAATAATTCTTTCTAGTTTCTGGTAGATTCTCCATTAGTTTTGTAAGCAAAAATGCCGTTTTGTCCGAACAGTGCGTGCGAAATGCATGGAAAAATTCGTTTGCTACGAGTGATTGCTTGTTTGTAATCAGCTCATTTAGAAACGAATGAAAATTGCAATTTAAAATATCTCTTCATCAGAATTTTTATATATCGGATACATAAATCTTAAATCTATATAAATTAGTGTTTTTAACTTAAGATCATCCATGATATTCAACTATAGTTTGAAGTTAATATATTTAAATTTAGCTCACATTGTAATTTACACGATTTTTTTTTTACAATTAATAATTTTATTCAATTAAATATTACTAACTGTTTGTTGTCTCGGATAACGGCAAGTTAGCGTATTTGTATTGACAACTGCGAACGCTTTCATTTGATCATGTCGCTGGATCTTATTTATTTGGATGTTTAATAAGTATAATCGAAATAATATCTACTGTATTATTAATCTGTTATTATTATATCATATTCGTCTACTTCCCAGTCTATGCTAAATGAATTTAATTTTCAGTTTCATTAAGAGATTGGGAAAAATAAATGTGCGTGTGATATGTAAGGCGAACATGATATACACAAAAAAGAAATATTATTTAGTAATTCGTCAGAGAATTAAAGTACTTAAATCCGACCAGAATTCACAATGTAGAAATTTTGCGATCTTTAAGTCGATTTCAGCTTTTTGAATCTGTATTGCGTCGGTTATTTAACTTATTTTTTTTAATTTTCTTATTCGTCGAGTATTTATATGTCAACATACGTCTGTATTTATGATACACATATGTGTGCGTGTGTGTGTGTATTTGTATACACATAAATACACGCGCGCGCGGGACAAAAGAAATTGTGTTTTTAAGCGCAAGTTAGTTTCAAGAATGAATGCCATAACTTTCGTATTTCTTACAGGTTTAAAAGATTTATATGAGTTTTGTTTATTTTTATACTTTTTAGTTTAACTTTATCTTTATGGATTTTTTTTAAGTTCAAGGAATTCAGCAAATCCAACTAGTTCACGTTTAGTTTCGAGTGCTGCTCGTATGTTTGAAGGCTCGGTTTGTGCTTCCATAGCTTTTGCTTTCTTTTCTCATTTTTCAAAAATCTCGCAGTTTTTTCCTTTACTTGATTATTCCCCCATTACTTGACTTGTATTCATTATCATCGTGTAAAGACTGCTTCAGTTATGGTCGATCATCGACAAACCCCGATGCAGGAGACCGACCTGTACTGGAATTTTTATCGATTTCCGCATCTTTTAATAATGAATATAATTCCCGCAACCAAAGAATTAGTTGAGGATACGATAATGCTGAATATTAATAACGTGAGATTAAGCCCCTTTAACTGATCTTTCTTTCATTTTAATATACGTGTATGTGTTGTATGTATATATATATATATATATAATTATATTATTGTATTGTCTATACATTTTTTTGTTTTCTTTCGAAGGACCTAAACAAAAGAAATTTCCAATTTGGTCGCCCCTGCAGCTCCAATTTGTACAATCGCGTGTACCGTAAAGTTCTTCGGCTCCTTTCTCCCTTACAAGAAGGCCGATTCCGATTTTTCCCGACGCAGAAAGTCACTTCACCTGATACTTCCGCTAACGCTTACGTTCGTCAAACATTTTAATTTTGTCATTTTGAATTTATTTGCTTGGACAAAATGTTGTAAAAGCGACGCCACGAAAGCGTGCCACAAATTATCAAATAACAAACCCGTAATCAGTTAATAGTCTGTGAGAGAACCTTAGTGAGGGAGAATGTGACAATGGCAGGAACGCAAAATGTGCGCGATTTCCGGTGCTCTCAAGTGTCCCGGGCCAAAATCTAAACAGCGGACGAGAGAAGCGAAATTTCTTTGTCTGGGAAAAAAAGGGGGCTTCGACTGAGGTTTCCTTCTCCTCAAGTTTCCTCTCCACAGGTCCAGGGCTGCTCTGCGAACGCCCTCCTTCGGGAAAACGGTCTCGCCCAAGATCCGCCCGTGAGAGAATTTCCGCCGATTTCGTAACGAAATCGTCCGCGCTAAGTTCAGTAAAACCGAGTGTTAATTTATCGAGATAAGCAGATAAATGACTCGATCGCCCGAATCAATTGGAAGTTTTGAATCGCGTTCAAATCTCGCTCCCACTCAAATTGTTCCATCGCGCGCGCGCTCCGCTCCGACACTTCGACTTCCTTTCTGTCTCGGGAAATTTTCGGCTTGAAAATTCGGGACGTCGCCAGCAAAGTCACCGTGGGGGTGCGTGCGATATTCGTTTCGGGTCGTTAAAAACGCGACGTCGTCAAATACCTCGATGCGCGGCCTCCGCTTTCCTTTCGCCTCCGAAACCGATGTCCGCCGGATGGCAGCGAGCCGGTTGTTTCGCAGAGCGCACTTCGAAAAGAGAAGACGTCAAAAAAAAAAAAAAAAAAAAAGTTTAACTTGTCCCCCTCCACCAGAGAAACCGACGAAGGCAGACCTAAAAATAAGGTTAATTGCAAAAAACGCGACGCGCCGCCGAGTTGCTGTTGAAAATTTGTTAATCTGCAACAATTGCTGCTGTAATTAATAATTACGCGTAAAGTGATCGACTGGCATGGAGGCGGACGGAACCGGGAAAGGTCAAGTCAAAAAAGGGCGAGGCGAACTCCCGCATCGTGAAAATATTAATTTTTTCCCACAAGCCCGAGAATTAAATCAGCGAGCCACCTAAACCCGGATGCGGACGCAAAATTTTGACGTCAGTTCCGCTTCGAGGACGAAGGAAAGAAAACGCCGGAAGTACGCGACAGCCTTGCCGAGAAAACCGCTCTTGCGAAAACGAGAAAGTGGATGAAAAAAAAAATTTTTTTTTTTTTACAAAGAAAATCAATTTGATATAATTAGGACTGCAATTAAAACTATTTTTTTTCCTATTTTTTTCTTTTTTTTTTAAAAGTACACTAAAAATTGCAAAAATAAAAGAAGACTTTGGTGTAACTTCAACATTTAAAAAAGTTCACGTGTAACATCATTCGCATTTTTCAACGACATCCATTCTTCATTTTTATTATTAATATTTGGTTAGTTCTTTTACAATTGATTTTGTAAATTTTAAATTTTTTAATACAAACACTCAATGGCATCTGAAACCGTGAACAAAATTTGTTCTAAATTTTATTATACTGGCATTATTATAATTATAATAATTATTATTATCACCATTATCGTAATTTAAAAATAAAAAGAATAAGTAAATCACAGAACGACATTTCAGGACTTCGGCGGACAATGATTTTCATCAGGCACAGAATATACCTTCCGTAGCTAATAAGCAACTGATAATAATAACGTAATTTATTCATTATAAACTCGTCATATAAAAACTTAATTAACGTAAGAAAACCTGATTGTAAAATTAACGACTGTTACGTATCTTCGAAAACCTAAATAAAAAAAAAATAAAAATATTCAAGAAAAAAGAAAAAGACGTAAAATTGAATTAAATTAATTTCTGACTGTTAATTCCTTGCGATTTACAAAACCGAAAGGCAAGCACTACAGAAAAATAATTTCGCAGTTAGTTATTAATTTATTGTTACAATTCTTCATTTGTATATATATATATATATATGTATAATATGTATAAATTTAGTAAACCTTTAATTTAATGAATCAATAAAGCGAAAGACAAAATGATTTTAAAACAGAAAAATAACCGTGTAATATTTTTCCTGTGTTCTCTTTTTAAATTCAAACAAAAAGAAAAAAAAAATATTCCCATCTTTCAGACACAAAAATCTCTTCGACGAGGTTATGATATATATATATATTATTTGTTAAATCAAAACTCTTAGACTTGCAAAAATTCGCACAAATCAAAGGCTTACTGATACATCTGATGTCCGAAATTATTATAAACAAATTCCGCTAAAAAAGACAAAAATCAAATATGTTAATAACTGGTTTAAAAAAAGAAAAAGGAAAAAAAAATCCAAGTTTTTTTTTAAATAAAAAAACAAATTTAAAATGCTCTAAAAATTCCTCAACTCGATTTCTCTCTTATTGCAGTTTTGATGCTGAAATGCTGATCGTCGCTTCCGCAAAGGCAAGCGAAGGAAGCATCTCACCATTGACGAGCAATCACTCTCTCGACTTGTTTGTTGCAAAAGGTCGCGATTCAATCCTGTACAGCCCACAGAGTTTTTTACAACCCGCAAATGGAAATATGAGATGACTAATGTAATTCCACATAGTATTTTGCGCAAATGTACAAACCGGGTTAAAATCTGATGGGAATTTGCATTCGATTCAAAAGCTCCACGCGTCGCGGGCGAGTTTTTGTGCGAGAGAGTGAAAACTGTGATAGTTACAAAAAAGAAATAATAATAACTCTGGCCTTACTGCAACAGGCAGTCTATTTGCCATGCTTGCTTTGGTATCACATTTTCTTTTGAAATTTATTTTGCTTCTAATGCACTGCTAGCAAAGATCGTTTCGTGACTGAATAAAAACCTGCTACTCTATTCCAAAGAATGACCAAGACACGAATATTAAATTCATTCCAAAAGAGGTAGGCGCTCGCGCCCGCACCCGTATGTGTATTTTCTACACTTTGCTTAAAAGCCAACAAGAACTTTTAAAAATTTTTAAGACCGCTTCCGATGCGTTGCCATTAGTAATATAAATGTGTAATTTACATGTTGTTATGCAAGAAAATATTCAGAAGTTCACGTGCCTTGTCACGAATGCTTATGCGACAGCCTTACAAATTATTTATTCTGAAATTAATTTGTAATGAAAGAAACTAATGCAAATGGTAGTTTATAAAATTTCTGCCAAAAAAATAATTACAAATTTGGTAGGATCGATTTTTATCGCGGTCAGAAATTGCATATCTCACGTCTTTGCTACAATAAATTTTTATGCATTTCCCACTTGAAATAACAATGTGTTGCAATTTAACCTTGTGTTAATTCACTCATTATTTATCGTTTAAAATAACGAACACAACTTTATTAAATGTGTTTCCCAATCTAAAACTAAGCCCCTTTTCGAGGGTCATAAACTAAAGAAGTTCATTTCCCTGACAAATTTTCTCCTTTAACAACGTAGAGACGAGAAAGCTTTGTGAAATGGAGCATCAGTCTTCTGAATCGTCTGAACTTGAAGCAGACTTGGATTTTCCGGAATCTGAAGCGTTCCTTTTTGATTTGTCCGAATCCGACTCGTCCGAATCAGAACCCGCGCTAGAGGATTCGTATTTTTCTTCGTCGGCGTCGGACTCCTGAAAATTCAATGTGAAAACAAATTACCTTTTGGGATGGTAACAACAATTTCCGTATTGGTTAACTAAATTAAAATTAAGTCGAAAATTTATTTGCGGATAATGCCTTAATTTTTCTCGACTTTGGATTTACGCAAAGCCAAATGATGAAATTCCTTTTGTCATCTGAACAGAAAAAAAAGCTTTTAGGTTTTGCGTTTCGCTTATTAAATTTAGTTCTTTTTCAAAAATTTTTACCAAAAAATTTCTCGACTTACATCAGTCAAGGTTCCATTTATTCGCTGCATCTGTTCTTCGTCTCTTTTATCTTTTGTTTTCCTTAGTGAAAATTCTTTTAGTTCTTTCGGTGAAAGTCCCTGAAATTAATGGCATGTACAATAATGAAAAATAACAATAAAAAAAAAATAAGATTTAACCCTGACTGGCTATAATAATAAGCATTGAAAAGGGGAGTGGTAAAGTTAAATATGTTATTGTTGTTGTTATTATTATTATTATTATTATTATTATTATTATTGTAAACTAAATGCTCAATTTAATGTTCATAAATGGGCAGAATAAAATATAAAGATAAAAATATTATAATTTTGCTTTTACCTTTAAAAAATTTTCAAAATCTGAAATGTATTTCTGTTTTAATTCTATAAGAGTTTCTTGGTAAGACTGTTTCTTGGCGTCAGACAACATTTCCCAATATTTCGGAGCCTGTTTGTATCTTGCTTTTTCGCTCACACCCGGAGGTCGGTCGGCCAAGAATTCTTTAAGAAATAAGTCGTAGACTTTCCTGCAAATAAATGAAAAGTAAATGAACAAGTTAAGGACAAATTTAAATGCTTACGTGCATAATCATTTTTAATTAAGCATTAACAAATTTCGTACAAAAAACAAGAATTGAGTTACCTAGGTGGAGATTCCGGCTCCCCTTTAAATAATTTTGAACTAGTTTTTTCCTTAACTTTACTTGTTGATTTTACATTTAAATTTTTAGGTTTGAGCGCACTGACGCCTTTGTCTTTTTTCATTCTCTTTTGTTTGCCAAGTTCTTTTTCTCTCTCTTCCGGAGATAATGTTTTCAAATAGGATTGGAGTTCTAATTTGTAAGCGTTTTGCAGCTAAAATAATTATCATACATTGAATGGAATAATTTAATAGAAATAGTACAATAATAAACTATCCAATTTAAAAATAAAATTTTTATGGTAAATCCGATCAATTTTTATATATTTAAGTTGTATAAAACTAAATTTTAATACACTTAATCGATGATTTATAAAAAAAGAAAAAAATAAAAATGTTTTCTTATAACATGAAGTAAATCTTTATTGTTCTGTTTCAATATTGTCTAAATCTTTAGCACTAACAATAACTTCTTTAACATAGAATTTTAATTTTGAAATTTAATTATTGCTTTTTTTTTTAATTTTAATCCTTTAGCCCTAGTAAAAATCAAATCCCATACTTCACTTTAAAATAAAACATTAAAAAAATGAAGAAACTGCTAGCATCCTGGAAACGATCATTTTTATAAATTTAAGAAGCTCTTAAACTGATTAACATTTATATTAATCCTTCATTATCTTATGCTATCTTACAGGCAATTCGGAATCCCTAACTTCCACAAAAATAAATCAATTTGATTCATGAAATAGTTTTCAGGAATTCATACGCAGTTCACATATGTGAACAATAAAGAAAAAAGAAGTTCGTTTATATATATATATTAATAAAATGGTTCCACTTCATCATCATAGCGATACTCCGAATCCTATCTCAGCAAAACATTTTTCTACCGTCAATTAAATTTAGGTTCAAGTCCAGTTGCTTAAACTTACTAACCTCCTTTACTCTCTCTTCATACTTAAGCTTTTGAGATTCCGTCATTTCTTTCCACTTTTTCGAAACTTCAGCCATTCTTTTTTTGGGTTCTTTGCTCTTTACATCGGCATCGTGTTGAAGCATTTCTCTTGAAAACAAACTATATCCCGAATTTGGCGGCTTTATGGGTTTCCCAGATAACCTGTGACTCATTAAAAAGCAATTACTTTGGTTGAAGGAATACAATGGTGAGATTTTGAAAGAATGAAATTAATTCGGTACATCACAAAACTCTATTGTGAATTATTTATTGAAAAACATAATTTTTCCATAAGGAAAATCATTGGCCTAAAAAGTGGACTTTTAGTTTTGAAATAGTTTAACTTTATTTTATTAATGAATGTGATTTTCATTCTGATATTATTACTATTAAAATAATATAAAATTTTAAATAACCATTATAATATCCAAACTAATTACAAACTGTAATGGTATTGTACATGTAATTCTTGTTGAACAAAAAGTTCAACAAGAGAAACGAAAAGAAATTCAATAAAAGTTTGAACATGTAATTTTACAATATATTTTCATTTACAATATTTGTCCTGTTGGGTTTCTATTTGGAAATTTAGAGATTAAGATTTAAACTTCGATCCAAATATTTATAAATCTGGTCTAACATTTGGGGTTCTTCCTAATATGGGAAAAACTTCATATAGTTTCAAAATAAAACAATTAATAAAATCAAAAGAATTTTTAAATTCTTTACATTAACTTTTGAAACGCGTACGAAATCTTTACAAAAGTAAAGATGATGTACCTTTCCTTTATTAACCGCTCTTCCTTATTTAAAATCGGTTTATTGAAACTGGGTGGATTGTAATCCGGATGCTCCAATTTATAAGCTTTTACTTCTTTTTCAAATCGTTCACGATCTTCCGATGCGTAATTTATCCATTTTATTTTCCTTTCATCGCTTAATGATTTCCACCTCTCCTTCACTGCTTCTTCTATACTTTTTCTATTCACCGAACCGTCTTGTGCGTAATTTTTTAATTGCTCTTGATAAAACCACTGCATAAAATGTAACAAAAAATTTTTAAAACTGAAAGGGACAATTTCATAAATTATAAATGAAAAAAACAGAAGAAAAACTAAAGGAAAGCAAATTACTTTAAAAGCCGAGTTTGGTTTCCTTGGTCCTTTCGTCCCTTCTCTGCTGTTGGTTTTGGACGTCGCATGCGATGGCGGTCCAGGTATCATTTCCGGATGGTCCTTGTAGAATTCAGCCATTTTCTCCTCGTAATGCTGCTTGTTTGTGGCCGCCCTTTCCGAGTATTTTTCCCTTTCTTCGGCGCTCAAATTTTTATACATTTCGGAAATTATTTTTGCCACCTGAAAGCGAGTCAAGTTTCAACGAAACCGGAAAATTCGAATGCCAAAAAAAGAATAAAAAATAAATCCATATTAATAAAAAATTAAATTAATTAATTTAATTTTGAAAATTATTCAATGTCACTATAAAATTAAAATTTATTCGACGTTGTCGTTTAAGAATCTCGTAAAAATAATAATAATAAAGCGAAGGGAAAAAATTGCATTTGAAAATTTTACTATAGATGTGAATTTTTTTTATTAGACAGTGATATAATGCAGTTAAAAGAAAACTGAATATTTGTCATCCTAGCAATATTCTCACAGTTTCTTACGTGTGTCATTTCCATTCCCGGATTGTCCTCGGCTACCCTGTCCTTATTCTCTAAATAATATATCATAAACGTTGACAGCGGTTTACTAGGCATATCTGGGCACCTATTCTACATTTAAAAAGGAGACAGAGTACAAATAAAAATAAATAAATAAACAAGTAAAAGAAAGAACGACAACAATTCACTGAACACGATTTAAAGGCAAATCAACCTTCTTGGCTCCTCTGTAAAAGTTCGTCCAGGGCTTGGTGGCCCATTCCTTGGCATCTACAAGCATTTCCCCAAGAATCCTGTATCTTCGTATCCTTTTCGATATCCGTATCCACATATCATGGCACTCCTCCTTGCTGTAATCTCCGAAAGCAATTTTTTCCCAATTTAATTTCGCGGCTCTCGAATCGAATTTCTGATTGTCATTCGGCGGGATTTGCGCTTCCATTCTCTGTATGAGCTCATTGATATCGGGTTTCGGCCAATCTATAATGTCTAAATCATCGAAAAATTCAAAAATTTATTAATAGAAAGAAAAAAAACCCATGCAAAAGTTAAGATTCGGGTAACGCGCGTTCGCTTTTATTTTATTTTTTTTAATTTCGAAATATCGTGTGAACGCTCCAAATGATTGCCAAATTTCAATAACTGAGAAATGCATCCAACTGACCGGTGGAATTTCAATTATCGAATAAAACAACGGACGAATTGCGGTCGTTTCTGTACGAAATCCCTCTAAGGTTGCGGATTGTAACTGAAAGAATAAAAAGATTCGGTCACATGCCGAAATTGAGAAAAGGTTTTGACATTGTCAACGCCCGTTGTAACATTGTCGGTCTGTGAAACGTTAATTGTAAAAAAGACAATGGCAAATTCACGTGGCAATGGCCAATCGCCGGGAGAATCGCTATTTGGAACCCATCGAAAATTAAACTGCCAAACGAGGAGGATGGTGCCTCGCCCGTTTTCCAGGCAGATTCGTTCTGCTTAAACAGGCAACTGGCCCACCATTTCGGTCCTTCTTCCCCGATTTTATTCTCGGATTACCATGCGAAACGGCCACTGTACCATACCAATGGAGGTTATTTCACAGAGCGCTTAACACCGGCCGTGAATGCAAGGGAAAATGAAAGCTCTTGCGATTCGCCAAAAAAAAAAAAAAAACAAAACCTAAGTGAAGAAAGTAAAGTTTTCTTTTTCCCATATAACTCCGGTTAACTTAAGCAACACGAACCGCTTCCGATACAGTCTAACGAAGCTGGCTTTGAAGAAAACGTCGGTGGAGGCGTTCGAACGAACACACCCGGCAACAACTCTACGATCGGGTTAAAGTTTCGGCCTAACCTCGCACCACCAAAAGAGTTGACTTCCGAGAGCGAAAAACGGCGACGATTTCCCCCAAAAGGCAAAACAAGGGAAAAAAAGCTGCGGTCGTTCCGGCTCAGCTTTTCCGGCGCTTCTGGGGATTTCCAGCCCTCGGCTGGTGTCGTGAACGCTGAAACGAAACCCGTTTCCTCGCGGAGGAATAAACGACGGGAACGTTTCCAACGACGACAACAAAGAAAAAAATATAAAAGTCTGCATTTGAAATAAATGATTTTGATTCACTGATCAACTAATGACGGGGTAACCTGAGCACCAAGTCTTCGGTGTAATGCGACGCCAAAATTGCGACGTTCTTCCCGTAAATTTTTCATGCAGCAGAATTTTGACCAACTTGCACAACTCTCGTCGGCAAAGCGAATGATTTTCATTGCACATTGCACAGTTTTGAATGAAATCGCGGCCGGTGGATCGGAACTCCGCCGCGAGGACAACGCGACACGCGAATGCAGAAAACGTACTGAAAAAACATAAAAATAAACAGGGAATCCTCCATGTGCGTGTTTTGAAGCACCACCGATCCAAACGGAATGGCTCCAAGCCCGTTTTGCGTCGTTCCGTTTTCTTATGACACGACTCCGGATGCGTGGTCCCGTCA
This sequence comes from Ricinus marginatus, assembly GCA_028565995.1. Taxonomy (NCBI): domain Eukaryota; kingdom Metazoa; phylum Arthropoda; class Insecta; order Psocodea; family Ricinidae; genus Ricinus; species Ricinus marginatus. The sequence goes on along the minus strand of JAOWBB010000009.1, from coordinate 853,360 downwards.
CGAATACATTTGCGCAAATAAAAGCTTACAATTTCGCACGTGAGATAACGCGGCAGACAACCCTCGCCGGGTTCGAATATCAAGAGATTCCGCTGCGTTTAAATGGTAAAATGCAACCGGAACTTACCATCGGTTCCGGGTGCGGCTTCGCACTCCTCTTCCTCCTCCCTGACATCGTCTTCCACTTCCTGTTTCGCATCCCTCCTGTCCTGATACGCACCCTGCTTTTTTCCGGTCAACTTTTTGCTACTCTTTTTGTTGAGTTGCATTTTCAACGTTTCCTTCTGTTTTTTCCTCCTCTTTTTGTCTTCCTCTTCCGTGTCGGAATGGTAGCTATCCGAGGCCGACGACTTCGACAGCGGCGGCGGCGTACTGTAGCTTTTCGCCGCGTGCAAAGTCAGGGCCGAGTTCTTTCCCCGGTTTCCGGTTTCGCCCACGTTGTTGGTCATCTTGTTTCCAGCGTCCGGTTTCGAGGCCTGACTCGAGTTGCTCCCGGAGGAATCGGATTCGGAGTCCGATCCGGATCCGGAATTCGAATCAGATTCCGAGCTCGAACTCGAATCCGTGTAAATTTGCCTCCCTTTAGACTTTTTCGACACGTCACCCTCCGGCGTCGGTCTTTTACCCGTTATTTCACCCAGTAGCTTAACCTCACCCTTGCTCCTCGTCTCTTTCCTCGGGGCTTTTTCCTCCTTTGACGCTTTTTTCGAGTTGGTCCCCATCTTCTTCGCTTTTTTCGGCGCCGGCACCGTATTCGATTGAGTATCGGAAATTGCCCCGTTGTCTTCGGGAAGGGTCCTTTTGCTTCTTCCCATCGTTACCTAATTTTTAATGTCCTGAAAACGGTAAAAGAAAAACGTTCAATGTACTAAGTCATGCCCCCTAAATAAAACAAAATTTTTCCAACTGCGACCCGAACGGAGCGACAAAGCGGAAGCCGTGATTTTTTCCAATTTTTTAAACGGGAAAAGCATTGACTTCAGACCTGAAATAAAGTGCGAATTCAGGGTAAGCAATTGGAGACGTCCGGATTTTCTTGTGAAAAGTCTAAAGAGAGGTTCAACGGGTCGTGGAGGCAATCATTTACCAAGGGATTTTCTTTCTTACGGGAAAATTTGTTTTGCAGAGACATATTACAGATTAGAACACTATGAAGGTGTTAGACGCTTAGGAAATTATCGACAAAGCGAGCAGGGCAACCAAAGGAGACGACTGTGGATAATGCCCGAGTGACCCTCGCTTGGTCAAAGGAGATCTTTCAAACGTGACTGGTTCAACGTACCCCAACCCCCAAAACATGGTCCATAACCGCAGCAGAATTTGAATTTTCTAAATCGCTTAATGTCCGACTTCGTTTTTAGCCTCGGGATAACATCCGCGCCTATAAATCGATTGATGCGCCAATGCCACAACGTGCGAGCGAGTGTTTGGCGTCGGCGATGGCTCTCTGAAATGGCCTTCCTGTAGTTTCCAATCGAAACGTTGCAATAAAACAATTACGAGCACCTTATTCCAAGAGACACCGGTCAAATGTGAATGTGAGACGCAGAGTTCGGAATTTACGACCTGCTTTGCGGCAAAAATGAATATTTTCATATTTCCTCCCTTAGGAGTGTCCAATTTGAAACGGATTTTCTTTGAAAATGTGATTGTGTTACATGAAATTTTACAAAAATGGGAAAAAGAAATTTTTTGCAAAACATTCTGAAGATTCAAAGCTTTCTCCTTGAATGCAATCACTGATGGCAGTTACAAATATAAAAAAAAAAAAAAAAAAAAATTGCACTTCAAAAAATTTGATTTTTGTGGATGGCTTTAAAAATTTTCTGCAAGAACAAGAAGAAAATGATTCAGTGCTGCATTTTCTTTTTTTGCATTCTCACTTGGTAAAATAATACAGCATAAAAAAAAAAAAAAAGAGAAAAAAATTAATATGTTTAATATTCAAGAAGTTGAATGCAAATGTGATCCATAAAGCAAATCCCATTCCAAATACCTTGCAATCCATTTATGGCATAAGCTCCACAAAACATATGAAAGAATAATCACAAAAGCTAATCGATGGAAAGAAAATTAATCCAAATTATATTCTAAAATTAAACATGAATTGAAAAATGTGCTTTTCAAATTATTTAGAATTAGGGAATTGCTTTATCAAATTATTTAAAATTCTAAAATGGGGTCAAGGAAGAAACAAAGCAAAGAAAGCAGATTAATGAAAAGCATCACGAAAGATCATCCTTTTATGAAGAAGTCTGACTGAGAGATTTGCATTTCTTTATTGCCGAAATACTTTAAAAAAAATTGACAACAAAAGCTGTTGTTGTATTTGATATGTTTTTTGCCATAAAATTAAATTCATTTTATAATTACTGTGAACAGAATTGGAATTTGTTTTGTCCCACACAATACACATACACACACACACACACACACACACACACACACACACACACATATATATATATTAATATATATTTATTCTCAAACAGTTATTACATAACAAATTTATTCTCAAAAATAAAAATGACTGATAACTTTTTTTACCCCAAATGATGCACATGCAAAGTTCATTCCAATATCAAATTTCCACTTTTTTTTTTGTTTTTAATGTGAAACAAACACACTTTCTTAAAATGAGACAAAGTTTGCAGATGACTTAACTTTTTTTACTTGACCAACGTTCTGATGCTGTAAAGAAGCCATTCAAGGCTTGTACTAATTTGAAGGAATCACTTTCAAAAAAAAAAAAAGCTTTAAAAGCAGTGAGCTGCTATGGATTAGTCAAATTGTTGAAAAAAAAAAATTTTCTCCGTGTCTAACAAACGGTTGGAATGAATGATTTTCATGAATTAGAAGTGTAAATCCACCACTCCTGTCACAGTGTAACATTTTAACGTGAAATCCGGAGTGAAGGGTGAGAATGACAACAGCAACTTGTACAGCATCATTTGTAACGTAAAACGCTTCGAACTGATCACACGTACGTTTGTTTTTATCGCACAAAAGTTTAATGAAAGGATTTTCGTTTTCTTTTTTTTTTTTTTTTTCTTCTTTCCGACTGCGTAAAAAATCGGTTCGAATCTCGACTTTTTCTTTTCTTGTTTTTTTTTCGGCAGGAGTACGGAATAAATATTCAAACAAACGACGGCCTCGGATTCTTCCGCTCGGAAGGCAAGGCTGATGGAACCGCGAAAATCAATTTATCCCGTAAAATTTGTTCAAATTTTGGATGGAGAAAAAAAAAACAAAACGAAACAGTAAATAAATAAATAAATAAAAGCATTCGAATGGGCAATTCGCTGATACACTTTTTTTTGGAACCTCGCAAAACGAAAATTTCACCGATTCCAATGGAACAAACGCATTTGCGACCGTTGGAGGCGAATGCCCGTGCGACGACATTCAAAGTTTCAGTCTGCGAACGCACCGGGAGGAGGAAAGAAACACTTCTAACGTACAAGGCTCCGGCAGAGCGAAACAACAATGGCGGACCACGGAATCAAGCCACCGCCCGAGCGAATGCAAAGTCATCGACCGGGGGCGAAATTAAACGGTCGAATACGCTACACGGACATTTGTAAAAGTGTCTCGAAAATATCGGACACGGTGTCGTGCGTTTAGGATCCGTTTGAAAATTTCGCGTGCGACCACGGCAAAAACGGAGAATGTGCATGCGGGAGGGGAGCCGCGGGGGAGGGCGAGGGAAAAGAGAGAGAAAGAGAGAGACAGAGAGAGAGAGAGAAAATCGCTCCGGCAGCGAAAAATCCGCCGCGTTTTTCAACGGTCCCGCGACCTGCCAACAGCTCCCGAGACTGGCGTTTCACGGCATCCTTAATTCCCCGTCCGCGGAGCCGAATACGCCATTTTGATTCCGAAAAAAAAACTTCCATTTACTTACATTTAACGATTGCCTTCGCGAAAATTCGACGTCGACGCCCTGATCATCGATCTCGGCCTCGGGTTGCTCCCAAATCCGGGGCGATACCACTTATTAATTAGGATATTTTTCAAATTTTTAATAATTGTCAAAATGAGTTTATTTGTAACACGCTCATTTGCTTTTCTACTATCGCGCATGTGCGAAAGCCGCGACGCGCATGCTCCGAAGTTTCCGTTTCGCTGGAAGGGATGCTGCGATTCAGTAACGATAATTCGCGCTCGCGGCAAACCGGGGAGACACCGAAGCGGTGCCGGCGACGACCGACGAACCGGACTCGAACGATCGAGGGAAAAGGGGAAATTAGCGTTCCGGCTTCGTTTTCCCTTTCTCACGGTCGGACGTTGTTCCCCGGCCGACTTTTAACGCGGCCCCGCTCCCCCGCCCCAACAGATTCGGGTTTTTTCGCCTTCGGGGCCCTGAACCCGGCAGAACCGACTTTGCGCCCTTTTCGCATTTCCACGAGGCCCGATCCGCGGTTGTCCCCTCACTCGGGAAGAAAACCTGCGATGCGTCACCTGATGCACGTTGCCTCCGCGGGGAGGGGGAGGGATTACCAAATTTTGCTTCCCTTGCGGGGAAAAGTTGTCTCCGGCAGAAGAGAAAAAAGCGGCGCGTGCTGCGCTTGAGGTGATGTCAGGAAACTTCGTCGGTTTTCAATAAAATAAAAACCTCTTAGGGTTTTCTTTTCTTAATTCGCTGTGGCTACGATATATCTACGATAATTTACGTGGCGTCCGTGCAAATCTACATCAACTCACGATATAGTCCATCATCCCGCAAACCGCCCAGATCCTGTGTGCTTAGGTTACCTTACATAACATAAGTACTGAACCCTACTTTCCCTGTTAAAAGCCACCTCTGTAACGTAACCGATCGTTTAAAGCAAATGACCCTTTGGATATAATAATAAAATATAATAAACTATTTGCTGCACTATCAAAATTAAGTGAGTAAATGAAAGTAAAATTTTTTCAGAGAACAGCTACAATAAAAGGAAGTAAAGCAAAAATTGTATATGAAATGAAAAAGAAATAAAGGTAATTTAACTAGCAATGCTATGATCGATGTATACAATACAAATATACAGGTATATATTATATACGATCGATATAGCAATCGATAAGACATGATATTAAAGAAAATTTACATTTTACGGGCAATGAATGTAAAATAAAACTATTTAACTAAACATGTTTTATTGCTTTATAATAAAATTTTCTTTTAGAACTAATAAATTACATTATGAATTCCTAATTCCTAGTCGTCATCATCAATGACATGCGAAAATTGGTTTGCCTCTGGCACTTCAAGGTACACAATAATTTACAATAATGTTTTTTTTTATTAACGTTAATCTCATTTCAATAAAGACCAATTTCCGGCTTAAGAAAATAACGTGTTGGAACCTCTTCCAAGGTCTTCGTGCTGAAATCTCCCTGAGGATTTGGGAAAAAAATTTCTATTCGTCTTAATGTTATGCTGATTAGGGTCATTCTGGCAAAACGATCTTTCCTGAATGATAAATTCTTTCAAATCTTGTAACAGACAATTGCTTAGAATTTATTTAGGCACTGAAGAAGAGCATCTCGTAATTTTAAGCGAAGTTGCTTGTCCCCTTCGCAGATAATGTGAGTCTGACTGTCCTCCACTGTGATGAGGGTGTCTGATTCTTGCTTAAAATTTAAAAAAACAAATTTTTTTTTCTCTTCACAAATACCATATGATTTTTTTATCGTGTTAAAATATAATGTTTACCAGGTGTATGATGTATCCGGTACTGCCGTGTTCCACTTTGGCGTCTGTGATACCTTCCTGCGATAATTTCTGCACGAACTGTTCAATATCCAACCAACCCCATTCGTAAGTCGGTTTTCTTTTCGGCAAAATGTCCTCCGGCATAATTCGTTTCTTAATACTGCCAGAAGGCATGGAGTCGTCGCATTTAGATTTTTCCAAAGCCTAAAAAGTAAAACATTTTGAATTTAAAAAACATATATTGAGTGAAAAACAATCAAACTGCTTTTTTTAATGCCACTTTTTTTGGTCTACATTATAACAATTGTATCGCTTTAATTGCTGGCAACCTTTTGCCTCCAACTAATAATCTAAAGATGCGAATATTTATCGTGCCTAAAAATTTTACTGGTTTAATTTCACTTATCACATATTGATACCAACTTTATTTTAAACTTACCTCTATTCTATATTTATTATCATTTAACTCGAGTTTTCCTATTAGGGTAGTAAGAGAGACTCCCGGACGCATTTCGCAGGGCACTAAAGCTGAGGCCAGAGTTGGTGATAGCTCCGCCTTAACTTTTCTTCTTTTCACTGGTAAATTTAAAACCTCTCCTCGTTTCACTGTTAGCGTTGGCCTCTCTTGCTGGAATCAAATAAATAAAAAGAATGTTTTTGGCAAAGCGCGACACAAAATTGATTTATAACTGCAAAAATGTCAAAATGTCACTAAACAATCACTTATTTACAACATCAATTAGAAAATCGGCTCTTTGCGATGACTGTGGATTCCTGGTATAGCTCTCAGGTATGACGAGCGTTCCCGGTTTCAACTCCCGGATAAGTTTAGTCGCTTGTGTAAAATTAAGGCTGGTATCGATCGGACAGTGAATAACTTTCATCTGTACGGGCTGAAAAGGAGATATTGCATCCATATATGGAAAATCTGGTTCTGTAATAAGTCAGATATAATTTTACATTCAATGTATCAAAGCATGACTTTGTATCATATAAAAGGTAAATATGAAAACTTATAAAGGCCATGTTATAAAGTTTAAGGAAGTTTTTCTATCTAATACAAGAGTTCATGTGTAAGTGCTAAAGAAAGTGACCCCAGATATGGGAATGATGACCTTTAAAGGTATTGGTTAGAAGACAATAGGAACTGTTATTCCTGAGCAAAAATGTTGATTAATAATAATCGGCATTCATTTTCCGTTTCTGATGATCTACCACCGTCATACATAAATGAATACACAGAATTCAATTCACTTAAGAAAGCTCTTTGTTGTACGATATTATATATAGTCGTTGAAAATATGCCAGAGAATATTTTAAAAGTTATAAATTTAATATAAATGCTAGTGAATTTGTCTGTTCAAAGGGCTATTTTTAAAATATGGTAAACTTTATAAACAAATATTACAAAGTTCAAAAGTATAAATATAGAGAAATTCAGCTGAACGCAAAACATGAAAATGAATAAATATTGAAGATGATCGAAGAATCCATTTCAGTTATCAGAAAAAAAAAGGAAGTGCTTGATATATTGTATAAAAAAATTCCAATGGTGGAAAGAACATTCGAAGAACGGCGGCAGAAAATCTAAACCGATGGACAAAAAGGCTGCTTCAGCATCAGGAAAAAGTGAAAACTGAAGGCATTTGTATTGATAAAAATCATTGTCCTAACTTTTAATTTGGTTTTAAAAAATTCATGCACAATCTTCATTTAGTAATAATTTCTTATTTCAGTAATGCACAGAGGATAAAAATTACGAATTGGATATGAGAGAAGAGGCTTAGAAAATTAATGCTAAATTTATATAACTTAATATTGTCAATATAATTATAAAATTATATGGCCCCTTTTACCTGTGAAAATCACTGTGTGAAGAGGATTTCCCGACCAAAGCTCCATAAAATGTACTGAATCACCAAATCGAAGACTTGGATGTCCACAAAAAACAATACAGGGTTGCCTGAACTCCGCACTAAAATTTTCGGCGTAAATATTCTTGAAATGCTTCAACCTATTATTCTTAACCAATAAAGCATGTGGAAATGGCTCCTCTGGTAGATATACTTTATTCTGCTTTGCCTGGGACAGCCTAGAGAATAATCATCACACTTATACATTCATCAATCTTGAATATGATAAATCTATGGAAAACATCTATCAAGTTACATCTCATTTAAAGTGAAAAACATTGATAATATTAAGTATATTTCCTAGCCAATTTCCTAATTTAAAACATTCCAAATTTCTATAAATGTTAACACAAATTTTTAAAAATAAATAAAAATTATCACATTTTACCAATTATTACCATTCTCCTAAAATATTAGAATAAGCCAAAGATGTATCAGCAACTGGAGAAATGAAGAACATGGGTATATTTGAAAGTCCTGTAGCATCCAAATGACTAGATAAACACTCAAAGAGATCATAGACCACACCACTTGGATAACAAGGTAATAATACACAGCCTCCATTCCTCACTGTAATTGCTGGAAAGTTTTATTCAATTTCATATGATCTCCATAAAATTTTCATAAATATATTCATAATTTCAATGTATTTAAAATTAAATTCCTCTATACCTGTATTAATACAAAGTTCACCCAACATTGAATCTGGATTGCTAGTAGGTGTCTGTGTGAGTGCAGTAATAATTAAAACATTTACATTTTTCAGAGCATTCTGATGCATTGGTTTTGGATGAGTTGTCAAGGTGGTAGATCCAGAAACATAGGCAATTTTTTCATAATCAGATTGAATTATCCAATTTGCAGATCCTAAACAATAACCTGAACTTATTGGAATTGCTTTCAAAGCACCATATATGTCCTGGAAAATAATGAAAATAGTAAATAAAAGCATTAAAGTTTAAGTGATCAACATTAATAAAAAATT
>JAOWBB010000009.1:817843-844664 GCA_028565995.1 Ricinus marginatus | reverse complement strand
GTGTGATTTAAAAATCTTTTTTTTTTTTTTTTCTTTTTTTTTTTTATTTATTTATTTTTCTTCCCTTCAGAAGCCAAAAGGAAAAGAAAACAATTATTCCCTTCAGACAATTACTTCGATCCAAGATTCAATCCTTAATAATTTTTGCATTAACCTTTATGTTTAATAGTTTTAATGTTAATTATCTTATCTTTTTATATATGAAATTTTTGAAATTGTCAGAAGCTAAAACTGATGACTGTCTAATGTCGAACTTTAAAAATCAGTAGGAAATTTTATTTCTGTAGGGTAGTGAGAATCAAAAATTTTAACACAGACCCATAATAATTTGCAGTTAAAGGAGGCTAATATATGATATATGGAAAGGAAAATAGGCAAAAAAGCGATTTGTAAAAATGATAACATATCTTTTTTATTAATACAATATAATTCCACATTAGACAGTGTTTTCAGCTCCATCAGACTCGAATAACTTACTTCACAGTTGATTACCATGAACCCAGTCGATTTGCTACAATAATCTTACTATTGTTAATTATTTGATTTTGCAATTATGACGTAAAAAGAAAATAAATTAACTTTAAATCTAGTAAAACTAAACTAAGAAAAATTATATTAAATGCATTATTATTATTGTTATTAATATTATTATTATTATTATTATTATTATTATTATTATTATTATTATTATATTATTACTTAACGCATGGAATACTTTTACATAATAAGTTAGTATAAGAAATTATATATCATTTTTTAAAATTATTATGTAGGCATGGAACATATTTGTCTTATTGAAAAATTTAAATTTACGCTTTATTTTGGTCCTATTATCTGGATGAAGAGTGAGATTGCCGAATTTAGTGGTTACCCAGTAATATCTGGCGTCAGCGTTGAATGGCATAAGGTGAATATATATAGTACAATTAATGAGATCATACTACAAAACGAGTTGATAGAGAATGGGAGTGGGCAGTATTTGATGCGTCGGATTGGTTATAATAAGGGGCACAAAATATGAGGTTGTCTTTTTATAGGAGGGAGCAGGAAGTGGTAGAAGAAATGACTGGACGGTCGAATTTTTTCTTTTTTTTAATACTAATGAAAAATAAATGAAGTTGAAAGACATGTGATATGAGGAAACTCATTAATGAAGTAGGAATAAGTCAAATATCGACATTTTGGGCATTTTATTACAATTCGGCAAAATCACTTCTTACCCCAGTTGCCAGCTTGTTAAGTGTGAAAAAGTGTACACAATATGTATAAATTTTTTAATATATATGTATATATGTTATATATACATGTATACATGAGAATTAAATTGGAATGAAATAATTGGGAATGTTCTTCCAATCAGAACTGGTATTTCTTTCTTTGCATTTAAGGAATTGTTAAAAATTCACCCCCAGTACAAGTTTTATACAATAACAGCAATTAGATTATTTTTTTAATCTTTTCAATTTTTGTAAAATTTTGCAGAAATTTTTTACTAGGCATCGGATTAGATTTATTTTCACTACAAAAAAAATATATATGTAAAGATATATATGTATATATAAAATATATTTAAATATAGATTAACTATGAGCTTCATGTGTTTAAGCATGAAAAAGGAGCTATTCATATATAAATAAAAGCTTTTACTTATAAATAAAAAAATTTTTTTAAATTTAACTTTAGCATGTCCTTTCAATTTATTGAAACATTAAGTTTTCATATTTCTCCATAATCTATGTGAGAAAAGTTTATTTTTCGTCTCCTGAATAAATAATATTTTATATTTAAAGATAGTTGCAGTAAAAAAGACTGATTGTTTTTGTTTTTTTTAGACTGATGTATACGATATTTACGTTTTGCAAAATACAGATCTCTTGCCTTAAAAAACTGGCAACAAATCGAATTTGGACCCACATCATAAAAAAAGGAACAATAAAACTCTGAAGGATTTACCTTCCTGCTCCCTAATTTGTATGTCTTTCACTATAAGATATGTTTTTCGTAGTGCCCTTAACACTTACGTATAAAAATAATTATATAGTAACATAACTTTAAGCCCATTTTTATTATTATTTCGGTGTTAGTTATTATTTATATCACTATTTTGAGCTTTTATATGTATATATATGTTATATATATATATACAGTTTTTTCTATACTTTGCGACGCGATTTGGCAAAATTTTTTTATATAATTATATTTCCTAACCCTAATTTACCTATTTCGCTTTCAGTTTTTTTTTTATTTATTTATTTTTTTTTAATGAAATTATAATATACGAATGAAACACAAACAACAAGGAGATTCATATCTTTGGACGGTTTTTTTTGATCATCATGTTAAAAAAAACTGTTCTTTACTGTTCTTTGAGTGGTTTTACCCATTGTAAAAGTCACGCAGAACACGGGGTCATCGCAATGTTTCTTCGGCGGGAGTTGAACTTTCTTTCGATATCCTCCAGGCTCTTCCCCCTGGTTTCCGGCACAAAGAAGTAAACGAAGAACAATCCTACGAAGCAAATGCAGCCGAACATCCAAAAGGCTCCATGGTTACCCAAATATTGAATTATGTCTTTGAACGTTTTCGTCACTATGAAGGTGCACATCCAGTTGAAAGCCGTCGTAATACTTGCCGCAGAACCCCTTGCCCGTGCTGGAAATTCGTAAAAAGAAAAATTAATATGAAGCCGTTGTTAAAAAAAGACGGATTCTTCCGTTTTAGACTTAACGCATCTGCTGACACGTGGAATAAGGTTTCTGTCTTGGGGATATGTGATTCTTTGATTGCGTACTTACAAGGCAGAATTTCCCCCATCATGAGCCAAGGTATCGGTCCCAAACCGAGCGAAAAACCTATAACATATATCACGAAACTGGCCAGGGGAAGCCAACCATAGTCCTCCATATCATATCCGGAGTTTTTGTAGTAAAAAAACCCTCCGAGGGTACCGAGTGTTACGATCATTGACACAGCAGAAATATAAAGGAGTATTTTTCTTCCCAGTCTATCTATTAATGTGGTAGCTAAGAATGTGGACATGAAATTGACTATACCAACTATTATGGTACATAATTTTTCGTCTATGGTGCTTCCCGCGTCCTGGAAGAATAGATTTGCTGTAGCGGGAACGGTTAGCTGATGATTCGGTTCTGAAAGTATTTCGTAAACTAAGAGAAAATTTACCTTAAATATGGTTACGGTGTAGAATATGACTGCATTTATTCCGGACATTTGTTGGAAGAACATGAGTCCGATCAGTATCATAAGGGGTTTCAGGCAGGATGGCGACAGCAAGTTCTTCAGCTTCGATTCGCTGCCCTGCTTCTTATTTTCCGCAATTGAATTTTCAATTTCTTGAAATTCCTTTCCTATCTCCGCGGATTTTCCCCTCAGCCACTGTAGCGCATGTCTCGCGGCCTCAGTGTTTCCTGCGGGTAAAATAAAAGTCATAATCATTCAATATGTTAAGTCCGGGCGTATCGCCTTTGACCCCTGTGCATGGTATCTTTGAACCCGTGCGACTAAATTCGTTGTTTTTTGTCGAGGAAAAAAAAAATAATTTTTTTTTCATAGTACAGGGTCAAGTTACAAGTGCTGTACTGTTGCCGGGTTGGATGCTTTAAAAAAAAAGGCGAAAGAAAGAAGTCCAAAATCAGGTAAACCGAACGCTCTTACCTTTGGTGAGGTGCCACCTCGGCGTCTCCGGAATGATAAACATAAGAACAAAAAACGGTAACGGAATCACAGCCCCCAATATTGCCAAATCCCACCAGTTTAGGTATTTCCCTGCCAGGAAGCATACCAAAATACCTGCAGAAAAAAAATTTGGTGAATTTTTTCGCCAGCCAAATTCGTCCGTCGAGGAGAAAAAGCGAAACGGTTACACGTACCTGTGTTGCCCAGTGCGGTCGGCAGAAGTCCCAAAGTTCCGCGCACTTCCGGCTGCAGCGTTTCGCCCAAGTACACCGGAAGCGAGAGGGACAGCATTCCCACGCACACCCCTTCGATGGCTCTCCCGATCAGGATCATGGACACGTTCTCGGAAAAGGCGATGATCAACGAAGCTGAAAGAAATGCAAAGGAAGTCAGAACAGCGAAATGGAACTAAAAGAAATGGCGGAAGAAGGCTCGACTTACATGCGAAGAAAAAGGGCGCCGTGATGAGGATGGTGTTCCTCCGGCCTCTCCAGTCGATCAACTGCCCTCCGAGTATGCCGCCGAGGAGGGCCGCCAGGGGCATGATGCCGCCGATCCAACTCACCGCCTGCTCGCTTATTGGAAAGTAATCCGCCTGAAGAGCTTTCATCGAGTCCGTCGCGGGACTCGTGTATCCGGTCACGAATCCGACCACCATGGACGCCAGCGACACAGACACGGCAGCTATCAGCTGGCAGAGGAAAACATGCGAAATTTTAAACATCGCTGGTTGCGTTTGCCGCTTTGCGAACGGCTCTGCTTGCGCGATTCCTGTAAAGCTCTCGAACGCCTTCTCTCAACTGCTGGATGCTTCTGGTGACTTTTCGCGTCTTATCAATCGTCAAAGGAAAAACATTGGTGACGTAGCAGATATAAAAATCACGAATTGTAATTGTGATTTACTATTTGGGGTAATGTAATAACAACAAGTTGGGGGGTTATCGTAATACAATCGGAATCGCCGCTCGTCGCCTTCGCTGCCGCGAACGATTGAACCCCCCTTTTGCGAAGCTCCTCTGCCGATACCTGATGAACTGCTGTCGAAAGCTGCCTTCGAAATTGGCGGTTCTGTCGGTCGCGCCGAAGGACTTCGATTTGCCGGGCAAACGTGGAGACGCGCGAAAAGGCTTCGTTTCCTTCCCTTTTCGGGGGAGAAAATATCGAAGATTTTGCCCCCCCTCGGGATGATGGTTCCTCCACGAAAAGGGGATCGAGCAGAGCTTTAGAAACGTTTCACTCGACTTTTTTTCCACGCAAAGTGCAAGACTGAAATTTTTTCAATATCAAATTAACTAAGCTTGGATCACATTAAGCTGATTTTGGGTCAATTTTTTTCATCTGCCATATGGAGGAAATGCAATCAGTATTTAATACTATTATATAAAAGGTCAATATCTATCAAATAATCATATTTCAGACTTCAATCAAGAGATTCCCTATGGAGCTAAAGTGAGATTTCCATTATATTTGAAAAATATTGGTTCTTATTTATTTAGTCACAAACAATAAATAAAAAAAACAAGAAGCTTGCAAGAATTTACAAAAATTTTTTGCTTATTGTCTTGTATTAATGAAAATAACTTTAGGACCTATTGATAACGATGAATCACCCATCTTAGTTTCATTTAATGATACCTGGTTGGGCAATCGTGAATAAACTGATTGCAACATTCTTTGCAACATTATATATATATATATATATATAATGTTGCAAATTTTAATATATATATTAAAAGAAAAACAAATGGCTCATATCACAGCGGAAAAAGTAAAGTATTGAAACTAATAATCATGGGAAATACATTTATTTGAATAGCAAATTAACTATAAAGTATACCACTTTTGGCCATTAAACGTGACGAAATTTATTTCAGGTATGTCGATAATAGCAAATAAATAATTTGAAATGTCTCCAAGAGAATAGATAACTATATCGTGGTTATGTAGTATCTTTTCATATCTAACAGTCATAGTGTTTATATTTTGAACGATACGCATTTAATTGACGGTGATATTTTCACATTTTATATAAGTATTGCCGCTAGATGTAAAATTATCAGTTGCGTTGTACATAATTATGAATAACAACAAGAATTTATTTATTTATTGATCATAATGAGTTTCTCGAGTTTATTAACCGTAATATTTATACTTTTATTTATATATTAGCGAACGCACAAGTTTTGTGGCAGCGGGGAAACTTCAGATATTTGAGTTTACCGCATTAGTAGTGCCGCACGTGCTGCAGCGGTGGGGTCTTACCTGTCTGAACAAACATATCTCCTTCTTTCCTTCATCCTCATCTGCTATTTGAACGGTGGTTATTTCCTTCAGCGGCCTTATCTGCTCTTCCGCAGTGAAAATTTGCTTCATGTTCTCTTGGCACTGACTCTGGTTGTCCACGACCATGGTTCCCCTGTTGGTTTTTATAGTGCTCCTTGCGTACAGCGAATCGTACGATTTCCTCAAGCTCTCATCTTCCGGATAAGCGTTTACCTCCCGTGTTGGTACCTTGTCATATTTCGTGTGCTTCGACACGGTCGTCGACTGGTAAGGTCGTCGAACTTTTTGACTCGTCTTCGGCGGTATCGAGTGAAGAACATGCGCTCCGATGGTAGCGTTTGCTGCGAGACTCTGGGAATTGCTGCTGAGAAGTCGATCCGTCGACGACGTGCTCTGCAACAAAGCAAAACAATAGGAAAAGTGCGAATGATTCCGGATTTTGTATACGTTGCCTGCGTACTTTTTTTTTTTTTTTTTTTATCCCGGGAAAATTTTGAAAAGAGAAAAAGTCGCCCAAAACTCGCGCTTGATCGTTTGAGACACTGAAAAATTAGAGCGGACAGAACTCTGTTTAAATATACGTCTGGTATTGATAAATTATCTAATATGAAAACAAAGCCTGACAGGGAAGAGCGAGAGAGGGGAACAAATTCGATTTAGGCGTTCTGATTATCCCGGTTTATCTCGAGGGGTCAGTTAAAAGCAAGGAAACTATATAGGACTGGGAACTGCAGCAGTCGCACTGGACGTGATCCAGCAGGACAGGAGAAAACGCAAACGAAATTCCAGAAATAATAAAGACTTTGATTCTGACGGACGCCTCGATACCGATGCATCCATACTGGGACAGACACTCTTCTCCAGCAGTGAGATTCTTTAAGAAAGAGATCGAATACTTAAACGATCCTCAGACCAACGACAAATTATTACTATTACATATTACAACCTTTTATCGAATAATCCTTTATCTATAAATTAACTGAAAAAGGTTCATAAAAACCTATGCTTTGAATGTGCATTTATAATTTATGTTACTAACGACTTTAATTTTAACAATTGTTCACACACTTCCTAATTAATTATATAGTCAGTATAATATATAAACTATATCCCCCTAGCTTTAATTAATTCGTTTAAAACACATACATAGAATATGAAAAAAAAAAACTATTTTTCGTTTCAGGATTCGTTTAGGATTTTCCACGTTTTAGGATTATATTAATTTTCAAACAAATATTCATGAAATAATTTTCTTTTTAACAAATACGACAATTCATATTTACAAATAATATTAATTTTCTATGTGATTATTGATATATTATATATATGTCCACGAATTATTTGGCATATGATTCTGTAAGAATAGTGAATTTTTAAATTTCTCATTAGTTCACCTTCAGTTTTTTATTTTTTATTTAATGCTTCTTTTAGGTGTAGCTTTCTTTTAACTGTTAGAACGAAAGGTGCTTGGAATTATAACCATTTTCGTAAAGGCATTTTGTTATTATTTAAGTTTTTGCATTCGGTTATTAATTTCTCTTTTTTAAATATAAATTTCGTAATATGTATATATTCCTAACTTGATAAAATATGTTTAAAATTTTAATTATAACCTTATAATTCAGCTCACGTTTCCGCGATTAATGGAAAAACTGAAATTATTTTTAAACGATCAGTATATATGGAATGCATTATATAAGGAATTTACATTTAAGCTAATGACTGATTCCCTGCAAAACTTTTCGCCCACCCCACAACTTTTTTCACATTTGATAGGTCATTAAGATTCACATGTGTGTGTATATTTATATATATATGTATATATACACACACAAATTGTATAGCTATAAATATAAATATATTTTACATTTCCATAAATAAATTCATTATCGTAGCTCCTAATTTGGAATTTTATCGATTTTTCTTTCTCATTTCGAGATTTCTTTGTCCATTAATGGGATCACGCGGTCGTCGAACTGGTTCAGGATATTTTTCTTCACATATTAAATTTCCCGGAAGGAAAAACCCCCGTAATGTTGATGCTGACGGACGGAAAAATAAGGTGAAAGAATTTGTTATTGTTCCCCATACGCCGTTCGACAGAAGGAACAGTTATGTTTACCATGCAGATAAGGAATTATGTAAACACGACCATTGTAAAGGCCTTCCTTTTGCCCAACAGTTTGCCCTCCCTTGCGAGGAGCACCATTTTGGAGGCTTTTCTTGCATCGAGATCGAAGATGTTTGGATCATCATCTCGAAATCGAATTCCTTTGCCTTCTGTCGGAAAACCGAACGCCGCCGCGGCTTTTGGCAGCTTATTTAGCGGACGAGCAACAATTTTTGACGGCGCTTTCGAACCGCGGTCAGAGCGACTTGGATGCAGCAGAAAGGAAGAAAAGAATACGAATGAGGCGGAATGTTGTTGTGGCCGTAAACCCGCGGTGAACACCGCGGTTTTAACATCGGGTCGGGATTATTACGAATTCAAATCGATGCAAGAAAATTAATATTTTTATATCTTTTTATTGGTCAAATACTTCTATACGATAATGGCGAAACTGGTTTTGCACGCCCCGTAAAATACCGGATATGGTAATGATGCTCGACAGAGAGTTTTCCGATTGAAAATCTGGGCACCGGCGAAATGGAAATTAACTGCAAACTTATTTTGATAAAATGTTTTGAAGTTTTATGCGCAATAAATTATTTTAATTCAACGAATAAATGTCTTAGAAGTCCAATATTTCAACTTAACGCTAATGTAGACAGAAATGTCGACAGATGTAATAAACTATTTTTTTAAATTTATGTATGCATTGAAACCAATATCAAAAGTCGGAGGCAATATGTATGTTATATATATATACGTACAGTTAATGTCATATGAATTATGCTGACGCCAATTTTCAGCATATACGCATAATTCACTATCTTTATAAAATTCATATTGTACATGTGTATCATCCGGTTTTGGATTTCAATTGCATTATCTTAAACAAAGGGCAAAAGTAATTTTTTTG
The DNA here is from genome assembly GCA_028565995.1 of Ricinus marginatus. Taxonomy (NCBI): domain Eukaryota; kingdom Metazoa; phylum Arthropoda; class Insecta; order Psocodea; family Ricinidae; genus Ricinus; species Ricinus marginatus. The sequence goes on along the minus strand of JAOWBB010000009.1, from coordinate 835,662 downwards.
TTATAAAATAAAAGGTCGCCGACGATTTAACGATGAATTTTGATTGTATATTTAAAGGTCAAAAAAATTTCGGGAAAATTTTTTTCACTATCTGCCATTCTGTACATCCCTAATTACTGATGTTGTCAGGAAATTTGTTTTTATTCAAGGATAATTGCTGCTGTTCAAGTTTATGGAAATCGTGGCATTATTTTTTGATAAAGAGAAGAACAAAAAAAGAAAAAAAAAAAAACAAATCAAGTGTGTTTGATTTGAAATTCCTGCTGCAACAGAAAAGGTTTCGAATGTATTAAAATTTTTTCCACATTTCAATCTGAGCCAACTAAAATTGTTATGAAGTTAACAATAATCGCACGAGGAGCATTGGACCTCACACTGTTGGCGAGGATATCATTTAAGGTCGATCCACCCTAAGGTTAAAAGCTTGCCGAAGCCAGAGTCTTCCGACGATGAAAATTCATACAGGCAACTACTGAAACCCAAGGATTGCAGATAACTACACAAAAAGACTGCGTAAAAATGAGGCAGCACCTCATTTGTACGGTTGGATTGGGTGTCTCCTTAGCATAAGACCCGAAATAAGAACAATGTAGTTTTTATAGTGTGAGTATGTCCTCTCAGTTTAAGGTTCGCACTTATTCATACCTCTCAAACTTGAATTTTATTTACTATCCGAAATCATATCTAAAACTCAGTCAATATCATATTTAAAACTTGTTTTTTTGGACTGCCTTTCATAACATTGTGTACTCTGAATTAAGGGTCCCTTGTCCATTGATATTGAGGAAATACAGATAACAGTACAAGAAGATGTTTTTTTATTTTTATTTTTATGGCTATATAAATTTCGAAAAACATTAAAGAATTAATGATTTCAAATTAACAATGCATAATTTTATAATGGATGCTTAAGCTAACGGCTTCAGTTTAAGCGTCCGTTCACAAAAAAGAATTTTATCCCCGTTTTTCAAACTGAGAAATTATTAACTCGTACATTTTTCCTCAATTATTTGGGCATTATTGTATTACATATTCCTCATCTTACAGGCAAAAATTTTTAACATGAGCGTTAATAATTTTGATGTCGACAATTCTCATTTAAAAAAAAAAAAAATAAAAAAAACACGATATGAAGAGTCTTCTGCTTGCAGAATTTCAAGCAACCCTTATTTCAGCCCCTTGACAATTAAGAACCCTCTTTAAGAGGCCCCATTCAATTCAAATCTCAAAAAATTTGCTCCACATTAAGCGCACCCGAAGTTTTACCGCCAGTCGCATCATTCTGGCACCCGCTAATGCGTTTCGTGCAGTTCACTTCAGTATTGCCAATCGTACACTCACAATACGAATCCACTCGAATCGCCCCCCCCTCCCTCTCTTCACCCTCCCCCCACTACGGGGCGGGAAAATAAATTTCCCGCAAGCGTCGTTACGCAAATGCACGCTGGCGAATCGATCGAAGCGAACTCTGCCGTTTCTGCGTGAAGGGAAAATAAAAAAGTTTTTTTTTTGTTTCCTTTCGTAATTCGTTGAGATGATTGCAGCACCGTCTTACGGTAGCGACGCCAAGCAGTTTTAAGTAGCGAAAATTTCCCTTCGCTCTTACAGAGACGAGGTGGCCGAGTGGTTAAGGCGTTGGACTGCTAATCCAATGTGCTCTGCACGCGTGGGTTCGAATCCCATCCTCGTCGAAATATTTTTCTTTTTCTCCGATCGAGAAATTTCCCCTCCCTTCCCCCCCCTCGCCCCGACCGCTTCAAGCGTGAAATGCGCATAGGTTAAAATTTCATTTGCATATTTTAAAAAGAAAAAAAAAATTTTTTTTTAAACCTGTTTTTTTTTTCCTCGTGATTCGAGGCGTGTTTTATGACGTCTGTCTGGGGGCTCGTCTGTCGCGCTTTAAATGCAACACGGACATAACCAAATACGCAACGTTTTTTTTTTCTTTCTGTGCGTGCGTGCGCTTTAGGGTAAGATTTATTCGGGAGGGAACGTGAAAAACGGGATTAAACGGTAATTTTACGTGCTGTTTTCGGCGGACATCTTGGTCAAGATCGCCGAGGAAGGACACTCGCGCCGCGCGTCCTTTGCCCATTCGTTTCCTTTCGTGTGATTTGAAAGTGTCTGACCTTAAGATCGGCGAAACAAAAAAAAAAAAAAAAAAAAAAAAAGAAAAGAAAAGCAAAATATTTACGGATTTTCATTTATTTATTTTGGGTAACGTTTTCAAGAATGCCCCGAGAAATGGGGCGATTGTGCAACTTTCGTCGTGCGCGGTCGTTTTTTTTTTCTCTTTCCTTTAAATTTCGCACGTCGAAAAAATCGACGTCTCTAATCGCTCACGTCTCGGGGAAAAAAAAAAAAGAAAGAAAAATAAGTCGAGAACTGCCGCTGCCAATGAAGCAAAAAAAAAAAAAAAAAAAAAATAAATAAACCGATATGCCACGAGAACGAAAATGATATTTACAAGAGAGGGAAAAAAGAAAAAAAAAACGGCCGTGACGGTTGCATTCCTGAAAGTCGTTGCGAAAAAAAGAAACCTGACATATATGGTCAACGCGTAAACAAATCTCGGTCGAGAGAGCTCGTTCAGAAACACGCCAAACGATTTTCCAGATATTTTTACGACAATTCTCCCGCCACGTGGAATCGAGCTTTGTTATCGCTATTTTTAGCAAAAGAAAAGGTTGTCTTAAAAATAGAGAAGAAAAATAAAAAATATATAAAAAAAAAAAAAAAACGAAATTCCGACGTGGGATCGTCACACGATCGCGCGTTTTTTAAACTTATTTTGTGTTATCACAAACGTATTTGGGTTTATTCGAACGGTCTGTGAATGAAATATCAGATTATCGGACGACCTTGACATTGTTACAAGTCCGTAAGAAAACCGAGTAACATCAGTTTCTGTCTAGAGCTTTACGTTAAACGTGATTAGGAGGTCAGCAAAAGGGTCTTTTTCTTCTTCTTTTTTTTTTCTTTCCAAAGTAAGAATTCCTCATAAATGCACGAACGAGCACATATATATTCGAAATCAAGATTGTTCGGCATTGATTTTTTTCGTTCGGAAGTTATTCTCTCATGAAATCGAAGTAGAAAAAAACAGCAGATCAAACAAACCTCTTTTAGTATTTTCTTCCTCAGTTCCTCGAACGTTTTCGTAAATTTCTTCTTACCCGGCATTTTTCCGTTTACACGAACTTTCTATTTATTTATTTTTTTTTAATAAAAAAAAAAAAATCACTAAGATCACAGCCAATAAGTGTATCGTGTTTATGCGTAAAGTGTGTGCTCCTCAGTGTAATTTGAGAAAAACCGGTGAACGCACAAAACGACGCAAACTCCGCTTTGACAGTCCGAAAACTCGTTAAGTAATAAGTCCGGAAGTATGTTTAGCTTGCCGCGCGATTCGTATTTTGTTTACTCGGATTTTTCTAGAATGTTCGCCGCGCTAGCCCGATTGCCATTTAAGAAAAAAGAAAAAAAAACTCACTTTCGATTAGCGTATTTTCAGTACATACATATATAACAATTTGCGGACTTCCTAGGTATGAGTGAGGTACAACTGGTGTAATGGTGGGTTCGTGATGGCAACGATCTTTATCGCGTTTCGTTTATAGTCCAGATACTGACAAGATGGATAAACATCGATGGAAGCGCCATCTTTCCGCGTAATATATATGTCTATCCTTGTCGCACTCGTCACCCTCCGTATGAGGCAAGGAGGGAAATTTTTTCCCCCAAAAGTCCCAAACTCATTTTTCTTCGTCCCGTTTTATTCTAAGCTCTTTCCATTCATTATCAAAAATTGAACAGAAAAAAAAAATATATATATATATATATATGTATATTTTAAGCTTTGCATTTACCTTGTTTCCAACCCGTTCGCTCATCCTTTCCATTATCGATTCGCAGGAGCATAAAAAGTTATAAATTGCAGCTTTTGCGTTTTTATACATATTTTTAGGGACATGTTGACCATGGGAATTTTTTTCTTGTTTGAAAATGTGAAAAAAATTTGCCCGCCTAAAAAACATCATAAAAACTCGGATAATTTATTAATTTTAACGTATTTAAACCGTCAGTGAATATTTTAAATTGAATGTGTACGCAATGCAAAATAAACTTCTCTCCTCTCTTCCCCCGCCCCACAAAAAAAAAATACAATTCTTGTATCTGCCCTATAAGTAACATCCGCAAAGTTAAAGTATATATATATATATACACATATACATTTTCTCCATCTTCCTCCGTACTATATTGTAATGACGCTTCAAGTTCAGAAAATCAATATCTCAGTTGAATTTCATATCTGTGCCTGCATATGATAAGAACTCAACTATTTTTTATGATAGATCAAGAAAATTGATGTTAACTAATCGGATTTATATACAGTTATTGAAGCAGTTGTTGCTTATGGCTCATGATAACATTCATATAAACGAATGAGATAGAAAAAAGAAAATTCCCCATATCAAATGAATAAATTTTAGTAAATGAAATATATATAAGCATAAGCTCATCCGAATCACGATACTTCAATATTCTTAAATTTTCTGCATGGGAATAATTCGTTACATGTATTTTCAAAATATTTTTTAAAAAATTTCACTCAGAGAATTGTTTTTTCTCAATTTGTTTTTTGCAAATGTGAAAATGAATGTTTTGAATGCGGTGACAAAATCTGAAATACATCTCTATTATAAGGAAGTAGAAATATAATTTGAACCCAGTACGGATTTTCAGATTCATTTAAATTGAAGGTTTAACCGTGTTTGCATATTGGATTTTTTTCTTATTTTAAAGTTTTGATAATTCGTCAATATAAACTTCATATTTCTTAAACGTTTAATGTATTATAAGGCGTGTCTGTGGATTTATGTTTCGTTAGGCATTAATTTACAGCTGTAAAACTGTTGCGATTTTACCTTCGATTTTTCTTACCTCTCCCTTTTGGTCGCTACCATTTTTGTCGCCATCCTCCCAAGTGCGAGGGTCGACCTCCGAATTTTCCCACGGAGCGGTTTTATATTTCTCATCTGTCTGGGAAGTCATTTTTTTCTTTAACATTCTAAAAAGAGACAGGAAAGAGAAAGAGAGAGAGAGAAGAGAGAGGATGTGTGCGTGGCATCAGAAAAGCCCTTTTTTTTTTTTTTCCCCCCCCCCCCCCGCACCAACGTCCATCCGGGAAAACTCACGTTCCCATTCCGGTTTCGCTACTGGTACGGAAAAACCACCGCCCTCGAGGATCATTTTTTACGCGGATTCCAAAAAACGGTTCCGTTCTCTTGCCCCCGAGTTCTCGGCTTTCATTTTTTTTTTTTTTCTTTTCTTCATTTTCGCATCGCAGAAACTTCTGGAAAGTCCGCGTGCGATTCCGCGGGGATTCCATTGCCATCCCTCCCGTTCCCACTCCGGTTTCCGCTCGTTCGCCACCTAAGAAGACGCTGCACCGTCACGTTGAGCATACGTGCGGAGCAAATCACTTTCCATTTCGACTCGATATTTTTTTTTCCAGGTGTTGTGCAGTCGAGAGGCGATCAAAAAGTATCGCATCCGTTTCGCTTTATTGCAAAACCGCGGCGTCGCGGCATTTGGGAACGGGCGAACGCGCTTTCCCCTCTCTCTCTCTTTCACCCCTTCCCCCCTCCCCCATTCGTCCGGATTCGCAGCGACGCGGAAGGCTTCGCCGAACGCCGCTCCGTTTCCCGTTTAACCGTGCGGCCGCAGAGATCTCGAAAGTGGCGCGGCGAGTCCACCGAGGTTTACGCATTGCAAAAATTCGCACCTCCATACACTTTGACCGATCCTCGATTGCAATGTTTTCACTGTGGACCGGGTAAATTCAACAAGGGTTTAACCGCACAAGTATCCGATGACCGACCAATGCTACATTTTTTTCCTTTTTTTTTTTTTTTTCTCTCCGCCGCGGCTCGCTTCCTGCTCAGACTATGGAAATGGACATTTTCGTCCGAAAGCCATCTTTTTTCCCTTTTCCTCTTTTTATTATTCAGGCAAAACGCACAAAAAATCTCCCGACGGCGAAGCCAATGCTCAGTGGCTTTTCCCACCCAAACCCAATAATGTGCATTATTCGAAAACGTTCAGGATATTTTGCTTCAAAACAATCCTGGATCTGACCCTGATAGGTGAATTTTACGTACAAACTTCATTATGAAAATCGTATAAACATCTTCATTGTTTGACATTTTTTTTAGCTGCTTTTTTTACGTTGCTTGAGTCGAAAAAAACGGGACTTGCTTCGGCGGAAAATTCCGCAATCATGAACACGGTGCGAAGCATAATTTAATACGGGAAAATGTTCGTCGAAAGAGCTTTTCGGTGTTTTTCCACATTTTTTCGGGTACTTTGCACGGAGATACCGACTCGTGCTTACATATATATATATGTGCGTGTATATGTTACGTACACATATATGTCATTAAATGTTGTGTGAAATAAATCATAAATTTTCGGAAAATCATTCGCGATTCCCCGTTCGCATCGCCGCGGAAACATCTTCCCGAGTCCCGCCGTTGGTTTGCTCCCCTGTCACGCAGGGAAATAAAGGAGAAACACTTCCCGGGTTGAAGGTTTTTGGGGGATTTTTTTTCCCACGCAGCGGAAGCCACCGGCGCACGTCCCCCTCCCCGGAGGTCGCGAAAAAGGGCGAAACGCCTTTACTCTCCCCTCCAATATGCGGAGCGGAAGAAGGTTGCGCTGGGGGCGGGCGGGAGATAGCAAAGCATCCGGCGGAAATTCCGATTCGCGCAAAGCGGGAAACCGGAAACGGCCGCGTTCGCGCGTTCGATTGGGAGCAAATTGCTGTTTTCTTTTTTTTCTTTTCGTTGCGGATTCAAAAACCACCCCGAAAATGCGAAAAACGCGATAAAAAACCCTTCTCACCCTTTCTCTCTTCTCTCTGTTTCACAACGTTAAACCGCATTTAGCGTATGCCGTAACTCGACACTTTTTTTTGTTTTTGTCAAATAAAAGAAGAATCAGCGAAAATCCGACAGTTAATATTATTACAATTGTTAATGTATGATTATGCACTTTTAAACTGAGTAAAAAGTATGTGCGCTTGGTATTTATATATGTACGGGGAAGTTACCTTTTTAAATAATACTTCAAGCCGCACAGATTGTATTTATTATGAATTAATCGCGAGCCACTATTTTTTTTCAGAAGGATTTTCTTCTCGGGAAATTTGCAGTGCGGAAAATCTTATCTGCTATTACCGATAGATAAATTGGAGAGTTGGGCGCCTCTCACAATGAGCGGTCATACCGAAACATTTATATTTATATTTTCATATATTTTATATATGATTTATATATTTTCCGAGATACGTAAAAATAATATAAATGTAAAATTATATCTGACCCACCGTCGTTTATTAATTGCGCCTCATCCGCGGCAAATGCGAATTCGTGCATTGTCGAAGTTACGGCAAACCACACGTAAATTATTCCATTTTTTCATTTGATTTCGGTTGTTTTAATAAATCTCACACTTTACAAACGTTGTTTGTAAATAGTGTGAGATATTATATAATGGTATTATATATAGAATAATGTATTTATATGTACATATATGCGTGGAAGTTGATTAAAACATTTAAGCTGTCATCAATTTAAATTTATTACAATTAGAACTATATATAATTATATTTTATATTTTTGGTTCCCGATATTTTTACTGGGATATGTATCGACATCTGTTTTTTTTGTTTTCCCCTGTTGTATGGCTTATAATATTAGAGTTGCATGAAATTTTATTCATTAAGAAGTGAGCATCATCTAAAATTTTCGCAATAATCCGCTTAATAGACAACATCATTTATTACTCAACGGCTAAGGCCTATAACAGTTAGCTGATGTGGTCGTCTCTTCGTGCAGGATTTATTATTGTTTTTTTCTTTTAAATGTTTACAGTTTTTATTTATTTTTTATCTTTTTACTATTATTTGTTTTTACAACCGCCATTGAGAGTAAGATTACGTAGATACGTCTCAAATGTCCACGTAAAGCAAGTAAGGACGAACGAGTCAAGTTATCTTGAAGGAAATTGAATTGGAAGGCCGAAATGTTTGACTGAAGGTATTTCAGGACAGAGCTGGTTTCGCGAGAGATCATGCGCGGAACGACGGTCGTCTTAAGCGAATGTGAGCGATAATATCCGCAAGAAAAACGATTATATCCCGAACCAAAGCGACATTGCCATGCACCACGTCGTTTATAAGAGAAGAGCGAGAGCTTGTGCTTCGTTTAAGACGGCCGGGAGAGGGCGAGGGGTTTAAAGTTAAAACATCCCCGCAAGCCACTTGCACCGAGGGGGTTTGAGCGCTTTTTCGCGGCGTCGGATATTACAGAAAAACTTCGGATAAAAGGGACTTCTAATCGCATGAACTCTTTGAACTGTTTGACGACAACGCCGTGGATTGTTTTTCGACTTTGACAGATAAATCTTTTTTTTTTTTTCCCCCATTTCAGGGATCGAAGGCGAACGCTTTTCCGATCGCTTACAAGCGCGTTAGGTTAAAGCTTTGATACCCTTTCTGTGATTCTTGCTCGCTATCACGCGATTCTTAGGTTACGGTCGGATCAAATCCTCGGTGCGGCTATAAGCTTAAGCGTGAGAAGGCTCTGCGACCGCGCTCCGTTTATGCACTGAGGATGGCAAAAGGAAGAAAAAACCTTCTTTATCTTCGGATATAATAGAAAGCATCGCGGTTTTCGAGAAGAGCTAAAAGAAGTGGTTTCCTCACTCAAAACTAGTGAGTTTTAACCAAGCTTTCGAGCTTTAAGATGCCTTTTTTTTATTTCTTCCTCCGTTTCGCGTTCTCTCTTCCATGCCAAAAGAAAAAAAAGAAAAAAAGGCGAGATCTCCGGAGACTTTTTGAAATTTTCAAAAGAAACCATACCTGAAAGTGCGACGCGAGCGTACGTTTGGCGGAAAATTTTCAGACTGAAACGGAAAACGGAAACTTAAAAGAAAGGATACATCTCATCACGCAAGTCAGACTTGGGTTTATGAAGCTGAAATTAAGGCCCCGAAATTGTTCAAAGGCGGAATATTATGTGTGTGTGTGTGTGCGTGTGTGTGTGTGTGTGTGTGTGTGTGTGTGTGTGTGTTTTTCTTCGTTTTTGCGAACATAGATCGCAAGCCGATGCAAAAATGAACCCAGTTAATGACCCATCCGTTATTTTTAAAAATATTGTACCTACAAATATGTGATTTGACTTTATTATCGCCGAGGCACGTGAGATATCGGAGGTTATAGGTTACAAGTGTTTCGCCGAGAAATGTGCATTTTTCGCTCGTTCCAAATATTCAAATTGCCACATCCTTGAGTTAAGGCTTTTGTCGGGGCGTCCTGACCTGCGGGGTGATTCCTGCTGGGCGTTGCGACCGCAGCAGAAACTTGACCACCCGAGAGTAAGCAACTTCCCTTCTCGCGATTCGATTTCCGAGTCCGAATCGAAGAAACGAAAAATGGGCATTTGAGGAAAGTCACCGCTGTCCACTCTAATACCCGAAATGTTGCCTTTCATCCTTTGTTGTTACCATCCCTTTTTAAACCGAGACCGGCTGCAGAAAAAAGGAAGGGAAAAAAAGAAAAAAAAAAAGGTTTTTCAGGTGCAATGTTTTGATTTAGCCGAAGCAATTCAATTTTTATTTTCGGTAAATAAAAATAAAAACGCGAAAATTATATCGCGTTAGCTACCGTAAATCCAACCGCCCATATAAATCGACATCCACGTTGTTGCAGAACACGTGGAAATTGAACATGTTTTATCTACAGAGATCGGGTAATTGTACCGCATAACTGAAAAATGTGTAATTAACTGGCATTCGGTGATTGCGCCAGAATTATTTATACTGAAATTCCGATATCGGCAAAACCGAAGGGAAGGCAAACAAATTGCTCCAAAACGCTAAAATCTAACATTGGACAATTGCGGTGGTAATGTACAAGAAATCTGTATCGCTGGATTTAAGTTGCAATTTTATAAGTACTCTGGGAGTAAAAACGAATGCAATTAACTAAGCTGTTTTTTTTTGTATGTTGCATTTGAATTGTGATCTTTGGGGGTGCTTGATTATCATCAGCGTGTAATTTTACTGAATTAAGTCATCGGACATGGAGGAATTTCTCGTACACATAAAGCCGGTGCCGAAATGGGAAACTCGTAAGGCTTTTGCATATTGTGTGATTTTGTTATCACGCTCTGAGCTTTGCCACAATCCACCCTTCTTCGGTGCTGATCTGAAACGTGTTTTTTTTAAATATTTTTCAAACTGTGAAGAGAGAAGGAGTATGGAACGCTCCTTTTTCTCTCTCCTTACACTTAATACCGAATAAGAGAGGCGAATTGAGTGTAATAATGTAATTAGAACAGGGTAATTTTTGTTCAGACGCTCTTTTTGATCACTTCCCGGCCCCCCGGGGGAGAAAGAGCATTTTATCAAAGCGCTGGAAACGCGATGGAGAGAAGGGGCCGGAAGCGTAAAGCGAACGCGGGGAGAATTCCTTTTCATTACGCGAAATGAGGTGGCAGGAATTTTCCGGGTTGTTCCGCGCTTAAGAAGAGCGAGGAAAGTAGGAAAAAAGATAAAACCTACCGTTGACTCGGGATGCGCGTGACGGCTGCTGCTTCCACGTCTTCACCCAAATCAAAGTGATATACCGGTCCGTTGTTTTTTCACTTACCCGATTCCCAATTATCCCGTTTATATAGATGAGGGGAAATTTTTTTTCGTTTAAGTTGTTGTTATACGTAATGACAGGTTTGCATTCGTTTTTCGGTCCTAATTGGCTAAGGTGAGCGAAGGATCAATTAAGAGACCAGCACATTTTAAACGTGTTCGAAGGTCAACTGGATGTTGAAAGCTTTAGGATTATTTTCAAGTTCAAGGACAGCCATGCACGGACTCCGCTTGCAAGGAAAAACGGAAAATTAAATCGCGCGAGGAGAGAAAAAGAAAATTTTCGCTTAATTGTTTACGTTTCGCCGGAATGGGAGACGTTTTTCGCTTCCGGGTTGGAAACTAACGGGAAATTGGGGGAGGGGAAAGCCCCGCAATTCCCGGAAAAGGTCGCCGGTTACCGTTACCGGGATTTTACGGGGCCTTCGCGGCGTCCGTTAGAAAATTTTCCGACGGGGAATTCCCGGAAGTCGGACCGCCGCTTCCTTCATTCAGCACGATGCCCGTTCGCAATCAGTGCGGAAAATTTGAAATTGGTAAGGGTTCAAAGCGATTCCGGATTAAGAGAATTCGCGGAGACGTCTTCCAAAAAATCCGCAGACCGCCGCGGCTTTAAGTCCTGCTCACCGCGGGGTTGCTCTCTTGCACCTGAAAAATTCCTCGGGTGAAAAAAAAAAAAATCCAAAATCCTCGAACGCCGCTGAAAAACCAATTTCGGCGGGTTTTCAAGAGAAAGATTTTTTTTTTTTTAAAACGTCATCAATTCGGACCGACTGCTGATGGAGGAAGTTTTCAGAAATGAAGATCAATCCGTAGCGCAGATGATAAATTACTTCGGAAAATCAATTTCTCATTGCCGTCTGTAATCGTTTTTTAAATGAATAAAATGAACGCGGGAATTTTTTCACGCATTTTTGAAGAAAAAAAAAAATCGGATGCATGGAGAAATGGGGGAAGTCGTCCACGTGGGCTTGCGCGAAAGGGCTGGAAAAAACGGTATCTTCGGATCGGTTTGAGCGACTCTCCCCCGGAAGTCGCGAAAGAAAAAAAGGAAATTCCTTTGGAATCCGTCGCGTGTCGACGCGGCAGCGGCGAAAGGGACGTTGCCAAGTTTTCCGTTATAGTGAAAAAGGTATGCGTGTGCGTGCGTATGCGTGAGAGAGAGAGAAAGAGAGGAAAAGAATCCATGTTTGCCGCTGAATAAACTCTACTGTTGACATTTATTATTTTCGCATAAATCAGCATTCTGCCTGCGTGATAATGTATCAAGAAAGAGGTGTGTCGGGCTTCGCGATTGGTTGCTTCGAAGCGAGCCTCTTACTTCCATTAACACGGTTGTCCCGAGCGTTCGGTTTCTTTACGCAACTTCCCGGGTAATTCGTGCCAGACCCGTGCCCCCGCAAGCTAATCGCAATTAATCGAGACCGCTCCAGATCGCTGCGGATTTCCTTCAAAGCGGGGAGAGGGTGTGAAATTCCGGGACTCGGCCACGGGCCCGAACACGTGCGACGCAACAGGCGTTGGAATGCCGGCGGGGGGAGGGGTTGGTGAAACGGCACACCTCGGTTCGCCGCGAGCCGCAGCAAGGTCGCTCGCAGCTAAGAAAAAACGAAATTTCGATCCCCGGAAATTTCCCCTTCCCCCTTCAACCCTTCGGATGGGGGGGACCCGTTCCCGTTACGCGATTTCCCTCCGGGGGGTTCGTTCGGAAACTCCCGGGTCGCAGGTGCGCCAACGTTCGAGACTGCGAAGGCTTCGCAATTTTTCAACCTCCCCCGAAAGATTTTGCCAAATTCTCCAGGATTTTTTTTTTGGGCGGGGAGGGGGAGGGAGGGTGTTCGATTCGTCACCGAGCCCTCGCGATTTTCGACAGCAAAAAATTCATGCGCATTACGAATCGGAGAGAAAAGCCAACAACAAAATAGGAAAACGCCAACAGAGAAAAATGGGTGATAAAAATTGAAAGATAGTCGATTTTTCTTCCTGTTTTGAAATTCTATACGTAAATAAAACCTAATGGCACGGTTTTTTGTGTTTTTTTTTTTTTTTTTGTAATTGTGTATTTTCGATTTTTTTTCCAGGCAACAAGTCGAGACGATTGTTCTCCCCTTATTTAGAAATAATAAATAATTTTCTTCCTTTTGCCTGTTTTTCCCGTCTGTGCATGCACGAAGCGTTTGTCCGCGCCCGTTCCTTCGCCGCACCGTTCACATTTCTTCTCATGCGGTTGATGCAAAAATTTTTCGCTTTCGGTGCAATTCCAGTCTCGGTAACCCATCACCGACAGGTTAATGTGTCGGATTAAGTTTTGAACGATCAATTTTGTGCACGCGTCCCGAGTGATGATAAACCGAACGGCAGCTTTCAACGGTGGTAAATTTCACTGCAAATCCTTCCCTTTTTTGGTTGCTCCCAACTGAAAAATTTAATTTTATTTATCCGTAAACAATGAATATGGAACGCGGAAAGAAGTTTCTGCGGTTCAAATGGACAAACCTTTTCCCGCGCGTGTCCCCGCAATCAAATTCGCGCTTTTAAATTTGCATATTAATATATATATATGTACGAATGAACGTCGCGATTGCGCTTAAAGGTTAGCGAATGAAAATCGTGCGCGGACGTGGGAATTTCGGGTTGTTTCATGAAAATGTCCGTTTGAAACGTGGCCGATGCCCCGTACTTTGACATTTTTCCCCGCCACGAAGACCTGGGCGTGGAACGGACCGCGGACGTTTTCTCCCGCCTTCGAGTTACAAAGTTAATTCTGCGGGTTTTTTTTTTTTTGAGCCAATTCGTTTTTGCTTAATTGAACGAACGTGGTCCCTGGTTCGCCACGCAACTGCTGACGTGGCGGCATTTTCCCGGTGGTCAGCACATATTGTGGCGCGCTGATTTTTTTAATCGTGGCATTGATCCCGTCACATATCGCGTGGAAATATACGTATCAGGTTGTTAGCATCGGATTTCAGCGAAATTTTAGCGTTGGATTTCAGCAAAAAAAAAAAAAAAAAAAAGAAAAAGAAAAAAAAAATAAATTCGTATCTTTTTGCCAGCGTGCGCCTCATCGGCGCTGTCGGATGCCGCTTCCCGGTTTTCTTCTTTTTTCTTTTTTTTTTTCTCCTGACACGACACGGAGGTTCCCCCCGTGCGTCGAACTCCGATTTTGCGTCTCTACCGAAGATCGCCGCGCCGTTTCGCGGCCGTTGATCGTCTGCATGTGCATCCGCGTCGGGTTCCCTATATCTGGGTCATTCGCATTCGTTCCCTGCACGTTCGCTTCGTCGCCGAAGAGCGAGCAACATCGCTTTAAACCGTCCGCGTTCGACCCTCGGCGAACGCCCTCAGGTGCGCGCGGTACGTGCGGCACATCCTTAATCGAGGCCGTTGGATTTCGGCTTTTCCTGCTTCGGCGTTTCTCGCTCCCTCGCCTTAGAAATTTAATTTCCGTCCCCCGGGGGCTCGCGGCTTAGCATTCGGCGGGCACCCCGTTCCGGGCGGAAATGCGGATCCGGAAGGCGGGAAGGCTCTTCGATTGCAAAATGCATCGAACGCAGCGATATTTTCCTCGCCAACCGGCGAATTTATCGCTTTTCCCGATCGCGAAAAGAAAAACCTGGTCGAGAAATTTTCTTTGTTTTTAACGATCCCCGGTGCCAAGTTCAATGAAATCGCCTCTCGCTCGAGGCCTCAAAACGGAGCTTAAAATGGTCTTGAATTGTGTATTTGTATATAAAATAATTGTTATATTCGTTAAAAAAAAATGTAAATTTATTTTTTTCTCTCTCTCATTTAACTGTTGTTTCTCTTCCATTAGAAACATCCAAAAAAAAAAAATGAGCTGCATGTCAACGTTAATTAGGTGTAATCAATTCATTTCAAATATTCCATTCCCGGTTCACGATGTTTGCCCCGAAATTTTTTCCATAATAAATTATTACTTATTTATGCGTGAAGATGGGTGCCAATTTTTTGTTTTGAACAATAATAAAAAAAAACTTCCTTTATTGCTTTTGCATAAATTATCCAAATTTGTAATCGACGATTACGCGGGTAATGCCCGTATCACGGCGATTTACGAGCACGCAACAAACATCCATTTCATTCGCTTAGCATTGTCTTCACCCGTGGCGCAGTTCCTCCGACATATTGATGCCGTCCCTATGAAAAGTATCATCGATATCTTCTTCCCGTTTTTCAAAACGGGTCAAAAATTTCCTCCGTTTCCGTTCTCGCGATCCGCCGCCAAACCGAATCGCAAGCTTGGCAAATGCGACGATACCTGGAAGCGATTGCGAGAACTAAATTTGCATTGCAACATCGGTAAACGGTTTCGCAAGCAGAAGAAAATGGTTCGCCTGACGCGGAAAGCACCGGGCGCAGGCGTTTCTGCCTTTTCCCCCCTCCCTTCCAACCGCCTCGGGGGGAAAAAGGCGGAGGTGCCGAACCGAGAAATGAGCCTCACATTGATGTTGTTGAAATTTAGTAGGAACGCTAGTTCGACCTCGTGGCGCAACGGTAGCGCGTCTGACTCCAGATCAGAAGGTTGCGTGTTCAAATCACGTCGGGGTCAACGGTTTTTTTTTCCCGCCTCGTTTTCGACGTTTTTTTTTCCCTCCGCCCCACGCGGCCTTCCTCCCGGTCCGCGCATTTCGATTTTGCTCCGAACCGCGCGGGCCTCCCGAAGACCGAAATCGCACGTGGAGAGGAAAATGTATCCCGTCGGAAGGTCGGGTCAAAGTCCTTTGTGCGACGCGGCACGCGAACGAAATTATTCGACAGCGTCGTTTCCGGATGGGCCGAACGGATCCACGAAGGGAAAACGGAAATGACGCACTCGGGCCCCCGAACGAACGCATCCCGAATCACCGCACGGCCCTCTCGATCGCACCTTGCGTGCGCTCCGCCACACTTTCAAATCACCCTTCGGACAGCGTACACGGGAGTCGTTATCAGTTTGTGACAACAGAGATTTCAAGCCAGTTTGGATTGTCTCCCTTTGGGCTTGGGGCCATTTTTCGCATTTTCAGCATCGGACGAAAGAAAACAAGAAAAGTGGCTCGACAAATAAATTTTTTTTCATTCTCCCAGTGAATCTGTCGTCGGCTTATTTCGAAATCCTGCCTCTCCAAACGTATTCATAAATATCTGCGGGTTAGCAGAGGAACCGGAAAAATATGCAAGTGGAAACTGTATTAGAATAATAAGACTCTTTTCCAATGCACTGAAACTGTCGTACTTTGATTAATCAGTTTGGTTCGAGATCGATTGACTTGAGGAAAAGGACTTTACTGACATTTCGAAACTTTCGTGATCCTTAATCTTTATCTAAAATATCTGTACTCTTTATTAATCTCGTTTGAAAAATACAATTATATGCGTAATATACATGTGCGTATTGCTATGTTCATATATAACTTCTTTGATTATAAGAATAAAAATATTTTGCATATTTTTTCAGGTTGACTCAAAAATTGGTGTACATGCAATTCCTTTTTTGCCTTTTCTCAGTCTATGTTTACGTTTAGTGTAATGTGTTATATACTGTTTATATGATATCGTAATTCACATGTTGAATTTTTGTTCACTTTTACGATGCATCGTTGAATATAACATAACCAACAAAGGGTGCTGATACTTGAAGATCTGTTTTTCTTTTTTTTAATATTAAAAATTATATTCTATAAATATTCACATATGCACGTTCACGGCTTTTTTCTCACGTAATTTGAAGACAGAACCATCGGCTTAATGTGAAGAGAACAAGAAGTTTATGATTCAGAAATTGCATGTTTTTTCATTAATAAAATAACAATGCCTCAGTTGGATATTTGAGTTTCATATTAAAGCACTGCATAATTTATGCCCCTCGAGAGCCCTGTGAAAATCCATTTATGTAAAATTCATGAGTTTCTGTTTCTCTTTTCTCTCCCATGAGCGGAGTCATCCGTTAAGTTTTTCGGGCGAAGACCGGAAGATGCCGCAGTTGATCCAGAAAATAATGGCGTAATTTAACAATTTGATTCGTTGCGTAACGTTAAACTCTTGACGAGCATTCGAATTTTCCGTCCGCGCCAAACGCGTTCGGAGAGAGAGGAAGAAAAAGGAGAAAAAAAAAATAAATAAATAAATAAATAAATATAAAAATGAAAAGAAGGAAAACGTTCGAAATAGAGGCGAAGGGAGAAGCTTCCGACTTCGGGTGACCAGATGTCTCTGCAGAATGCGCGATCTAACTTCAAATTTGTCGAATTGGGGCTATTGCGATATGGGCCCTGTGGCGCAACGGATAACGCGTCTGACTACGGATCAGAAGATTCCAGGTTCGAATCCTGGTAGGGTCGATTAATATTTTTTTTTTTCCTTAAACGTGAATTTTTTTTTGTTTTTTTCTCCCCGGCAGACGCCTGCCTCCGCTGCCAGGCCGAGTCGAGCCAGGGACGAAGTCAGGATTGCGTCGTCGTTTGGGGCGAATGCAACCACTCCTTTCATTATTGCTGCATGTCGCTGTGGGTGAAGCAGAACAATCGATGCCCCCTCTGCCAGCAAGAGTGGTCGATTCAGCGCATGGGGAAGTGAATCTACCGGATGTTGCGTTGCCGAAACGGTGAGAGAATAATTTTCAAGATTCCGTTTAACTCGAGACCGGGTTCCGGCTCGCGGTTCCTTCCGGATCGAAAGCGCGCGAGTTCCGGCTCCGCAACTCGACGCGCTTCCGCTCATCGCAATTTGCCTAATCCCGTCCGCTGTGGGCGAATTCGGCCTGGTGAGACCGACCCATGGCAAATCTTTTCCTCCGGCTACCTCTCCATCTCGGGAGGAAATCCCGGATGGCGCAATGATGCCGAGCGAGGGCGAATCGCTCGGTCGTACCTGGGTACCCGGCATCGGGGTGAAAAATCATTGGGCGGCTAATTCGGTCTTTTTGCAATGCACCGGACGAGACGTTGTGATCACCTCGCAAGAGGTGCAGCGCTCGCATAATCAGGCTCCGAACGCAGCTGAGATCACTCGCAAGACGTGCAGCACTCTCATAATCAGGCTCCGAACGCAGCTGAGATCACTCGCAAGAGGTGCAGCGCTCGCATAATCAGGCTCCGAACGCAGCT
>JAOWBB010000009.1:759580-817743 GCA_028565995.1 Ricinus marginatus | reverse complement strand
GTGCAGCGCTCGCATAATCAGGCTCCGAACGCAGCTGAGATCACTCGCAAGAGGTGCAGCGCTCGCATAATCAGGCTCCGAACGTAGCCCGCGGGAAACGTTTCGAGGTCTATGGTGCATTTCATGGCCGAAATTTTTATTGTTAATCCGCTGCTCGGCAAAAAAAAATAAAAATGTGAATAAATCTTAGCGGGCGTGATGCGGAAATCTGCTGCGTGGCAGCAGAGCGATCGGGTGCACCGATTCGGATCGAATCGCGGAAGAAAACAAATTTTCCTCCTTTCTCCATTTTGCTTTTTAAATTTTTCAGGTATCAACTTTGGACGCAACGAACGGTCCCGGGGGAAGTGATTTTTTTTCGAAGACTGAAAAAGTGTGTTCGACGTGCGACATTACATTCACCAGTGGAGGATCAATTTTAACGAGCAATCGATTGATTAGTCTTGTGGAACGCTGCACGAATTTGGGAAAAAACTAAGATGATGTTTTTTTTTCTTTTTTTTTCCATGATTTATTTTATTTGTGGTGAACGGGAATCATTATTTTATTTCTTGATTTATTATTTAAAAAAAAAGAAGGAAAAAAAAATTCCGATTTGCATTTTCTTTCAATGTTGTTGAGCCTGTTTCACGATTAGTTCAGATCAGCGACGCAAGATGGGACCGCGGTCGGTGCCTGAAACCGTTCGGGTAGCGTCACCGATGCCAAAGATCGAGCCAACGCCATCGCTTCAACACGTAAACATTACGCACGAAGTTCGGGTTTGAATTATTTATTTATTTATTTTATTATTATTATTTTTTTTTAAACAAATATTTTTTTTTCCGTCCCCCAAGTCGTACAAAATGTGCAGATCGATGTTTATTTCCGGTTTAATTTTAATCGCTGCCGGTTCGGTCGCCTGCGACGAAAAACCGACGGTATCCGTGTATTACGAGTCCCTCTGCCCGGATTCCATACGCTTCGTGACGAAGCAGTTGTTCCCGAGCTACACCTCTCCCATGAGGAACTACTACAATCTGACGCTTGTGCCGTACGGGAAATCGCAGTTGAGCCACGGCACCAACCCTTCGACCTGGGAGTTCACGTGCCACCACGGACCGCGGGAATGCTACGGTAACAAAGTCCACGGTTGCGCCCTCGAGAGCGTTCACGACCTGGAGACGAGCCTCAGGTTCATTTCCTGCCTCATGAGGAAGACGCTCGAGGACAAAACCGCTCCGTATCCGGTGGAGGAATGCGCGTCGATGACTAACGTCAACTCCCGGGATATCGTACAGTGCGCCAACAGCACGCGGGGCAACGAGATCCTTAAAAGGAACCAGGAGGAAACCGACAGGCTGATGAATCCGCTCGCGAACGTGCCGACCGTGGTGTTCAACAACAGGTACGACAAGAAGATGCAGGATCTGGCCGTGGAGAACTTCCTCTCGGCGCTGTGCAAGCACATCCAAACCCCGCCGCACGAGTGCCAGCACATCAGCGGAGCGGGTCCGGTGCGGCTGGCGGCCATGTCCGCGGCAACGGCCGTGGCGGCAAGGCTCATGCTGTAGCTGTAGTCGTTTGAAGATAAAAAAAAAAGGTTTTATTGTGATATATATTCAACATAAATAGCCGGATGGATAGATTTTGGTGTTTGCGAGTTTTTTTTTTCTCTTCTTCTTTCCTTGCCCCCATGACATCGATGTGCTCAGTTGTTAATTATAGCTATCCATTGTAATTTCCACGATTAAAACATTTTCGAATGTCACGATTTTCTTCTTCTTCTCAAAACTTTCCTTTTTCTTCTTTTCCCTACCCCAGAATTATAAAAGTGAAACCTGCCGAAGAGAAAACCGGGGATACTTTTGCTCGGGATGATCGGGCACTTTTTCCCGTCCTAATCGTGTGCGGACTCGTTTTCCAAAGTTTTCGCATTGTGACGCGGGTTAAGTGTGCCTCAAGCAATGGATGTCGAAGCGACGACGAGTTCGGCTGCGATTTGATTCACGTATCGCGCTCTCTACGAGATGAGTTGGGTGGGCCACTGCCTTTGGCGCATGAAATGCAGCGACCGAACATCTGGAGGCACGGAAAAGGAGAAGCGTTGCCCCGCAAACGAACGGATTGGGGCTCCAGCACCCCCCCCGGACCCGAAAATTCGAACTTTTCACCGGGAACCGGTCGATTCCACCCCTCTGAACGGTCTCCCGGGACCAACGTGAACGTGCTCTTCCACTTATCCAGACGCGATCAGTCCGATCGGGAACCGTCCGATATGCGCGGGGAAACCCTCTCCGAATCGCCGCTCTCTCCGCGTCTCTCGCGGTTTTTTCTCCACGGTAAGTCGAACGAGGAATCCGCACGAAAATGACCGCATACGGATGCAGGTCGGGCGCCAATTCGAAGCGAAAACCGCAAAACGTACCCTCCGGGGCTCGAAATTGACACGCTTGCCCACTTCTTTTACACTCCGGGGCCCTTGCCGAAGACTCGTTCAGTCTGCATTTCCGACGGTTCGATTTCGCGGGCGGGGTCTCCCTTTGGAAAAGCGGAAGCGACGGAATTTTCGGGCCCGGTGTTCCCGCCGTCATTCGTTTCCCGGAGCAGGCGTCGTGGAAAAAGCGAAATGTAAGAAAACGACTTCGCACGACGGAATATTACGCGCGATGATTGCGGGGGCAAATAAAAAAAAAGAAAAAAAGGTACGAGCGACCATTGGCTGGAAGTGAAGTTTCCAGCCTTGAAATACTTCGAGAATGACATCGGCTTCGATGATCCTATTCTGGAAGGAGAAGTCGCTAACGGTATTTCCACATCGCGAAATTACATCGCGGAGGGGGGCGATATCACCCGGCAGTTTTCGGAACTAACTTCGGAATCACCCTGAAGTTGGTAGCGCCGTAAGATTTGCCGCTTTCGAACTTGAAACGTTTTACTTTTTTCAAATCAAACCTCAGCTAACGAGAAGAAAAAAATTTTAAAAAGAAAAAAGATGCGCCTCGTCAAAACTGAAATTGTGCGACATTTTATGATCCTTACGACTGCTCTAGGTAATTTCCGTTAAATATATATGGCAGTCCTTTTGCACTTAACCCTGTATTTTACAAATGTATCAACAATTTTATTTTTGAAAATAAAATTATTCGCTTTTCATGCAAACACTTTTTTTAATTTGAATCTAACGCAATACTTTAGCATTATTTCGATCACATTCATGGTGCATTCATTCAAGGAGATATAAATGTATGTATACGCTTGAAAATATATCTGTACATATATGTATATACTCAAAATATTTTCATTTTCTGATATGCAAAAGTTTGATTTATCGAAAATTATCTCAGGAGCATAATTTTTTGTATTATTTAAGTCTGAATTTGATTAACATACATTAACACTTAAATGTTAACAATCTACATTTTATCATATTCCTGTTTGTCTTCCTTCATCTTCAGAGATTGCAAACAAAAACATAATCAAAGGCACTCCAGTGCAATTTTCAGTTTTATTTTAGATTTTGAGGTAAATATAAACCTGAAAGAATGTAGTAAGAAGTTTTATGTTATAAGAAAACAAGAAACTCTAGCATTGTTGCTGTGAAATTATTTTTATTTATTTGTGATAAAAGCAGTATCAGGTACATATTTTAATTCAAATTGTTTTTGAGATCCTGCACATCTTAAATGCAAAAGAAGATTGATTTAACAATGAAACAAATATTTAAAAATGAACTAAATGATTTAAAAATCATCTTACTTTTAACTAAAAACGATTTATACTTTTGTATTTTTAATTAATTACTCATTAATTTTTGCGAAAAATTTCAAATTTCTCACTTTTAGATGAAACGAATCAAAGTTGCGTGGAAGTCATTTTGTAGATTCTCAAGTTTTACTTTTGCAACAAATGGATATTTTTTTAAATCAATATTTTTCAAAAAATAATTTATTTCTTTGGTAACTGTCAAATAAAATTTTATTGAATTTTTTCAAAACAACATACTATGTACAACGGAAAACTTTTTGTTCGTGATCTTCTTCAGTTTGGCACGAGAACTTTGTTGAAAAATACATTTTGTACAATCAATTTTTTTTTCCAGTCCAATAGTAACGTATTTTTTAAATCCATAATTATAAAACATGGAATTTCGTTTGTACCTAATTGCAAAACTATGGTTTTCATCTATGGTATGTATTTAATTGTCCGAAGAAAAAAAAAAAATATTACGATTTGTAACTTTCTCATATATCTCTTATTTCACCATAACATCATTTATCACAGTTAATTTCGCGGGTTAAGCCGCTGATCCAGCAACATATAGTATTTTTTTTTAATAATTTAATAGTTCAAAAATAAAAATTTAAAACTTCTCAAATATACAAGCAGATTGACAACAAATCTAAGTTTCTGTTTTAATCAACAATTCAAGTAAGAAAAAAATAAAAATAATTATTTACATCTTGGTAAATCTTTTTTAAAAAAAAAAGGATCGAAAAAATAATTTTGTTATTATTTATATATTGCTCGTGGCTTCCATCAAGAGAAATAGAGGACAAAATCAACATTTTAAAGCTTACGTGTTTCCTTTTGCGAATTGCAGGAATTAATTTGAATAAATGTGGCATAAGATTCGAAATCTACAACCATCCGTGCGACATGTTGTGACCGCTGACAAACTGGATACCTGGCAAGTTGGCCAACACTGCAGCGCCGTTCTTGGGTTTGGAACCCTGCGCGGACGAGGACTGCTCGCTGTTGCTCGATGCACGGGTGTTGACCGGAGATGAACATATTATTTGCACCGCTGATGTTTTGGGTATTTCCGCCTGTTTGGCATTATCTGCGATCTCGTCCGTCTTATTCTCCTGCCCGGGCGTAAACTGAACGAATTGAACGTCCTGCGTATCAAAGTTTCGAACAGGCACCGAACTTGCTCTCTTCAATGTTTTCTCACTTTTCGCATCATCCACGGGACATCCCCCGGAAATTGTCTTAAGATTAACGTTTTTGCTTTCGTTACTGCAACTTTTAAGTTTCGACATGGAAAACTTGTTCCTTTTTCGTCTGAGCACGGAGAGCGGCCCCGTCTGGCGGGAGGTGAAGTTTGTCAGACCGGATTGCAAATTAGATAGGCCGCTGCCGAAAGTGTCCGCCAGACTCGGGTTCGAATCGGTTTGCGATTCCGTCACGTTTTCGTCACTTCCGGGGCTGGTCGAGTTCTGGTACGGATGGGAATTGCACACGGAATCCTCCGAGCGACTCCGGTTGATCAGTTTGCTGACTTTCCCGGATTTTGCGGCATCTATGAGAGTTCCCCATCGTCTCTTGTGGCCGGAGCCCCGTTTCGATATGTGGAATTTCGGTTTGAATTTCGATAGAGACTTATGTGAGGATGATGCGCCGACATTGTTTGACTGAGAGAACGGCATCGTCAGGGTTGTGTGATGGGGATTGGATTTTTTGGGGAGCGTATGGGAACCCCCGAGAATATCTGCGAAAAGAAGAAATGAAAGATTTTTTGCCTTGTTTTGGACGTCGGGCCAAAGCACCGCCGGAATTTGAACGTCATTTATACCTGATATAGATGAGCCGAAAAGATCGTGGTGCTGTGAAACTTCAGGTTCAACTTGAAGGTTGGCTATGAATTCTGCCACGGGTGCCAAAGTAGCTCCCGTTGCTGGAGTTGGTGCTATGTTAAATCCTTTCATTAATCTTCTTTCCTTCTGCCGGTTTTTCTTCCCTCCGGAACCTGCGAAGTTGACATTTTTTCTTTTTTGACTTTAATGTGTTTGTGATCTTAATTGGAAATTATCTTCATTTTTTTTGGAAGTTGTTTATTTACAGGTTCAACCATCAACACCTACCTGTACCCATTCCAGATGCAGTGCTCGTATTCATGCCGGAATTCTTCAGAATTTCTATTAGCTCGCATCTGAAAGCTGAAATATCCTGTTTGATTTCGTTGACATCGTCTTCGGTGACACCCTGTGATTCTGCCTTTCTTTGCTCAACGGTCACGTAACGCCTCACAAGGTTTCGCATGATGCTCTATGGAAAAGTTTACAGTTTGTCAGTTATTTATCACGATTGGCTGAGATGTATGAGAATACGACGAGAGTATCTTTACCATTTATATATTCTATTGAATTAGGCGTACTTCGCCATTTATACGAGAAATCGGTTAAAAGTAAAAAGGAAAAAAACGCTCATAGATTTTTTTGTGACGAAACTCAATTTTTAATAAAAATATTAAAAATAAATAGAATATGTTTAAAGAATTTATGCAAAAAAAAAGTTTGTTGATCATTAAAAGAAAAAACTTTATACAGAAGAATACGCTATATTATTACTGGATGACTATAAGAATGAAAGTTTTATTTTAAATACTTTTTTTACACATTCAAAAATTTAAATTTTGCATCATATGTTTTAATGAATAACAGAAAAGATTATTAGGTACAGAATAATAAAAATGATTGCCCATGTATTTTTATAAAGTTTTTATTATCGGTAACTTGCGGAAAACACTATCATGCAATAAAAAAAAAAAACTAAAATTAGCATAATTAGTTATGTTAACTAATCAGTCCAGGAGAACCAGAATGTAAGTCCTGATTCAGCGTTAATTTTTAAAAAATGAATTGTGAATCTGCAGTCCAAAAAAATCATGCCTGAGATGTAATTTCATGCTCTTCAACAATCAAAAACAAACATTAACACTCTAAACATAATTTATGTACATATTATATACCTGATATCTGAAATCTCGTTCGCTTGCCCTTTTCACCTTCCGCTAATCCGTGAAAAATATTTTATTAATTTTTCTTTTTTAAAATAATTTAATCATCGGCTGTGTTTTCATTTTTATAGGTGAAACATTGCAGTTTTATATTTGTAAAGTACTATGTGGATTTAGGCTTTTGACTAAAAGCATACGGAAAATGTACGTTGCCGGACATCGAACCACGATCTGCTGTGTAAGACAACTGAGCTTTTATCTTAAACAGGACACACAACACTATTCTACATCTTTAAAAAAAAAGCGTGTAAAATGCTAGTTATTTCGGGTGGAAACATTTTTCATTATCTGATAAGTGGATTGAAATTTCTTTGTTTTCCAAACTCCGAATATTTACAGTGAATCTGTTCCTTGCCCGACCAGTGAATTGTCTACAGCTTGATAAAACGAACTTTTTAAAATTTATTGCTGCAGGATGTTAAACCTGGCGGAAAAGTGGGCGAATTTTGATCGTGTTTGATGTGGATGCACTATCGATCTCACCCTGTCGGCACTCACCCTGATGGTCCTCATGTGTTCCTTTTTCGCAGCTCTCGAATGGCCGCAGAGTTTCCTGTACATCCACATGATGAAATACCATGCACTTTTGTAAGTTGGTATGATGTTGAACGGTGGAGGGACCGTACCACCCTCTTCGAAGTAGCTGATCCACAGCTTTGAACGAGCAAATTTCCATTCCACATCAGCCCTTTCCTAAATGTCAAACAATCCACATCATTCGGATTGCATTATGTAAATGTTAAACAAAATCATAAAAATAGTCACCGATATAAGTTGATAGCTATGATTCATCATTGCTATGAGGAGATTGAGCAAGACGACTATGTTAATGACGCTGTATGTCCCGAACATGAGCATGCCCCAAAATCGAGTAAACGTCTTGATTCCCTCCAGTTCGAAGCTGTCCAAATCGATAAGTCCGAAAACGGCCCAAAATAAGGTTTGAGTTGTTTCAAACAAGCTGCGAAAAAAAAATTCAATTTCAAGTAGATAAATCCGCGGATGTTTCATTTAAAATACCGAATCGATTCTTTTGGCAGTTACTTTGAAAATCGTCTCCAAACAAGGCACGCAGTTCTGTCGGAGGCCGAGGTATTTTTAGTTCCGTTCTTGGGCAAATCAAATTCGGAGATGCACTTCTTTTTCTCCAAATCCGCGTAATACCAGAGCAGCTGATTCAGACCGCAGGAAAAAGCGAAAAGAACGAGGACGTAGAGGAAGAAAAACTTCATTATGTCGAGAACCATGCGACTGAGAGAGACCTGAAGTGGTCCCAGGTACGGATTGACCGAGAATATGTAGACCAGCTTGAGCGAGCTGCGGAAAGATAAAACTACGTTAGCGTTACGGGCACTTTCCCGAAGGAAAAATTCGTTTTCCGCAATGCTTTGATTACCTGAATATGTTCGCTGCGGAAAATAAACCTTCGGCGATTAACATGGGATCCCAAGTGTCCCACTCTTCCCGTTGCAAATCGGTGTAATGTCCGTAGTGCTTCGTACTGTCATATATTTCGCTTTGGACCTGAATCAAGGATTATCGGAATAAGGGATAGCGAAAACGTTAGCAGGTACGTTGCCTTTTTTCGCAGCACTTGGTATGAGACACGACATGATACCGACGCTAAAAATATTTACCCTGTAATAGGCTACTATTCGTAAGGCGGCGGTGGCAACGTACAAAGACATTGTTACGAAGTCTATCACGTTCCACATGTCCTGGACGTATTCTTCGAAGCCAACATCCCAGAGTTGCTTCACCTCGCTCCATATGAGACCTGCACAGGCGTACGAGTGAGAACAGAGGAGTGTCAAACCGTGAGAATTACGGCCGAGTGAAACGTCAGCCGGAAAAAGAAAGCGGAAGACGACGTACCCGCAACCCAAAAGAGTATAAACCATTCCACGATAGTAGGAAGCGATCCTCTTTTCGTCGTTATGTCCGGCGACTTAACCTCCGTGTCGTTGGTCAGTCCAAGCAGATCACCCAGCACGGTTTCTATCCTCTGGGACGCAAGGATCAGCAAAACTGGAAGAAGAATCATTGCCGATCACGGAACCAAAGCGGGAGGCTCGTGCCGAAGCTTAAGACGCCAAAGATACTCACACAAAAACGTGAAATAACTAGCGGAATGACAAATAAACTTAATGAAAGGCTTCCTCATCGTCTGACCGATTTCCGAGTGAGGAGCTATAATGTACATGAGGGAGAAAAAAGGGAACAAAATACCGATTCGGACGATTTCAAAAGCTTGGAGAATCATGTTCTTCCGCCGGAAACCAGGCAGTCCCTCGTACCATATGGAAGCGAGCAATTGCTGGACGTTCGAGTGAGCCACGAACTGAAATCGTAATATTATATTAATTTAAACCGGTTTATAGATGCAGTCCGCAAATGGCTCTCTGCGGCTGTCCTGTTTCCGCAAAAGCCCCGAAATTTACTTGCTGCGGGATGCAGCAAACGAAAGTGAAACATTCCCTTTAGGCCGAACGGGGGCATTTTTCAGATGTTGCGGAAGCCAATGCTGCGATTCATTCGTTAATTAAATGCTGGAAATATACGTTTTCCGTTGAAAAATTTATCCGATTCATATTTTCGGGAATTATTATTATTTTTTCTCTTTCCGGGTTCAAATGTTCCATAATTGATGCCCTTTTCGTTTTATTTATTTCCTTCCGCCATAATTTACGCAGCATCCCAATCTCGCCTGCGAATTTATCATCGATTTTGCTCCATTTTCCCCAGATATTTCGCAAATATGATTTCCCCTCGAAAAAAGGCCTGACACACCCGTACACAAGACACGGGGGGGCAATGAATCATTTGGAAAAACTTTTAAGACAAAGCCCTCTGCCGGAAAAATCCTCACCGGGAATTTTTCAATCGGGTTTTTTCTTTCACGACTTTTCCGCTGCAATTATCATAATTATGGTTAATTTTTCACCTTTGACGTTCCAAGACTTTAAATTAACCCTTTTCAAAACGAAAATTTACCCTTTTCATGCTTGTTCAGACGTTTACCTTTGGGATATG
This sequence comes from Ricinus marginatus, assembly GCA_028565995.1. Lineage (NCBI taxonomy): Eukaryota > Metazoa > Arthropoda > Insecta > Psocodea > Ricinidae > Ricinus > Ricinus marginatus. The sequence continues at coordinate 807,929 of JAOWBB010000009.1, read as the reverse complement.
TGACACCCCCTACCTTCTTCTGCCTCAGCTTGATGGCCAGTTTCAGCCTGTTTAGATGCATTCTCTCTCCGTGCTCGAAGGCGGGTCCCGTGGGATCGTGATTGAGGAGGACTTCCAGCTCGTAGGAGCTTCTGGTGTGGTCGAGCAAAGCGGTGCCGAAATCCTGGCACTGTTTCCGAAGCTCCTGCCGTGAAACCTTAAGTTACCGTAAAGCTTTTTGTAAACGTTCCCGGCACGTCTGGCATCGGCTCCGAAATGACGTTACCTGGTATTCTATCTTAAACTCGTGCTCCATGAAGCTGAGCCTTCGCAGCTCCCAGCTGAGCTCGAAAGCTGTCAGAATGGGATCTTTCGAGGACAGGGCAATCAGTGACGGGCTCGCCAGGGCTCTGTAGGCATTGATTCGACTGCGGGAATGTCGAAGAGAGTCTTCTTGCCTAGAAGTTACGCATTCGCTGCATCCGCATCTCACGTGGTGAGGATCGGGGAGAGTTGCACCCCTATCCAAGAGAATCTTGATTATTTCGTAGTTGTCCCTGTGGGCCGCGAGAATGAGGGGCGTGATGTCTGGGGTGAACGTTGCTGTGTCTGGCGGGAGAGCTTCCCAACTCTGAAAAATAAAATTTATAGCGAGAATTATTACGCATATATATATTTTTTTAATGATAATTTTTATCATATTATGATAGATGCGCAATAGGATTGTTGCCGTGCACAATAAAAATTGATATTTATTCGTTCATTTTTAGGTAAAACATAAAATAAAAATCAGGTACGGCATCTGGTGTCACGCCGACGCATTTCTTACTTGAATACAAAAAAGACCTGAAGACGTTACCATTTCCGGTGAATGATGATGTGAACGCTCGAAAAGAGGCTGAGAAAACCGTGTGCACGTTGTAAAGGAATATAACAAATGCAATGTAAGCGTAATCAACAGAATGCTTTGTTTTCTGATTCTAAAATCACGCCACCACCTACATCATCTTCCATCAGAAAAACCATAATTTTCCTCGGTTGTTCTTTATGAAATTCAAATTTATGTTTGGATGCATAAAAGTCGAAATGTATTAATTTGAACTCAATATAAACCTTGTTCTTATAACCGATTTAAATATAACGGCTGAGTAAAATACATATAATTGGCCTGTCAGATTCTTTCGGAGCTGCGACTGACTCACCAAAGTTGTAACCAATCCCAATTCATCGGCCGATATATACTGCAGATTGGAATGTATTTTTAAGGCAAGACTAAATAAGGTATTTTGATGTGCGATACACAAAAATCGCAAAAATCTGCTGTATTATTTTAACAGCGGGACAAAATTAGATTTTCTCGCCGGCACTTAGCATATTTCCGTCGCATATTACCACGAGAAAGATGCATGTTTACAATGCAATCGATGGCTCATTTGCTTTCTCGTTTATGTTGCTCCTTTTTTCCTCGAGACTGCAATTCGACATTGATCAGGAAAATGCTCGGAAACGGAAATGTAGTGATCGCAAAAGAAAGTTAATTGCATTCCGTAACCCGACTTTTTTTTTTAAAGATATTTTTCCACAGGGGAAGATTTTCTTGATAATGCCTCACATTTCCACATGGCACTTTCATTGGTCTCCCATCAATGGCGTGAGGTTGTTAAAATTTAAGAGATCCTTGGGTTATTTGTAATGCGAGGTTAACCGGAATTAGATTTGTCTTAATGAGTGACTGTCGTACCCGAGGCTCTCCCGGCTTGTGTATCGTGTTTTCGTGATCCAACAGCACCTCAACCGCCTCGACGAACTCCTCGGATATTGCGTGAAGCAGGGCGTCCTTAGTCTCCACCTTATGCTCAATCAAAAGCTCTACCATTTCCAGGTTCTCGTTGTCGATTGCCATAAGAAGCGCCGACCGTCCGAGAGGATCGACACAATTTATGTTGATGTATTCGGTATCCTGAGCCTTTTGCAACATTCTATAATAAACAAGTGATGTTATAAGGTGCGAATTCCCGATCCAGGACGCAGAAATCACTAACTACGCTCTCTACACTGAATATGGAAATTGAATACCGCAAATGGCACCGTAATTGATATTAAGTTTAATATTATAATTCATAAATATTAATATGCGAAAGGCGTTGAAATATAAGTGGGAATTTATAAGATATGCTAATTAGATACAGTGGAAGAAACTATTTTCTATTTGTTTAAATACAATGAGCTTGCAACCTAACCTTTAGCAAAGTATGCAGCGCTTGTAAGTTGTGAAACTACATTAAAAGATAGTCTCTTATTTCATTGCATTTAAAAGTTTCATAAAAAAAAACACATATAGTACATAAAATGAATAATAGCAATTTAATATATCAAATATTTAAGTATGCCAAATCAGTGTGAAAAAATTTCCAAATACGGTTTCGATTTCTGCACCATACATTTCGGTTTGTATTATTGAGGTTTTATTTGTCGCAAGAAACAAATTTATAACCATGATCAAATTCTATCTAAAAATGTATGTTGTATAAAAAGTTGTCTTTATGAAACGATGGTAAGGAATCTACATTATGCGCACGATGTAATAACGAATGTACATCTGCATGTTACTTCATCATAATCGATTTTTTTGCTATGATGCTTGATTGAATTTTAAAAACATTGTTTTATATAAAAGTATGCAGCCAACGTTGTTTCATGCAATGATTTTTATTTATTTAAATATATGGCAGAAATATAAAGATTAACAGAGAGGCATAAACGTCGTTTTAAGTGTATATATGTTTGTGTGCCACATTCACGTGTACGGCACTTTTTAAATAATATATTTACATTACTTAAGCTTTAGGTTCGTGGTCTTTATTTTTAGTTTCTCTTCAATAGCAGCCTCTGAAGAAACCACAAACTATCATGTAAAATTAAAAAAAATAATAATAGCTCGAAATATATTAATTTGCGTAAAAAAAAGGAAAAATTTCAATATTGATCTACAAAATAATTAATTAATAAATGCAGAAAAAAAGCAAGCGTTAAAAAATTTATATATGCACTTAATATTATTATTATTGTTATTGTTACTATCATGTTTTAGAGGAAAATAGCTGGCAAATCGAAGTAAATAAATTGTTTTTTAATTTTACTTTAAGGAAAAATTAAAAATTAAGCTGAACACGGACCACATAAAGACAATCAGGCTGTTCGGTGTAAGTGGACAGAAAAATTTTCGTCCTGTACATCAATTCAGGCAAGTGAGAAGATGGAAGGCCGCGGGGGCATTTTCTTCGGCTGCGACAACGGTAAATTAATTAGGATTATAATTTTCCCTTTGCTTCTTCCACCCCCGATGCTCCACCACCAAACTTCCTTCCGCTTCCTGCAATTCATAATTTTAATTCTCTTTCCGATAGTTTGAGACTTTTCAGGGAGCGATTTCCATTTCAATGACGGATTTAAGTTATTTTTTTTTTCTTCTTCTTCCCTCCGGTTTTTATTTAATTTATTTTTCCATTTTCCCGTTTCAGGGAAATTTTTTCCTTCGCTCTTCGTGTCTTATTTTCCACGGAGAAGCCCGACGCGGGTCTCGATTCACGAACGCACAAGCTCCCATCCATCCGATGGTGCGTGCCGTAAAGAAAATGCGAGCTCCCGGAAAAGCGACTGAGAGGTTTTCTTCCTGCTCGCCTGGTCCTGAGAAAAGCGGCATTCCACGGCGGTGAAGGGAAAATGGTACGAGCCGGGATGAAAAGATAAATTTTTTTTTGGGGGGGGGTTTGTCAAATTTCACCGCTGTGTGGACTTGGAAAAAGTGGAGATTTACTCGCATCTTTCGAACTTTTCGGTCGGTTTTCTTTTTTATTTTTCCACGGCGAACCGAAATTTTGCCCCTAAACCTTCGGTTGCGACCGAAATGAAAAAAAAAAAGGAGCAAATGGCTACCGAGACATTTGTAACGTCGCGCATCGATCTCGTTTAAATAAACAGTAAATGGCACAATAAAACAGAACAATCGGGCACATGGAAAAGCGGAAGGAAAATCGCCTTCTTCAACATGATTTCTTCGCCTCAATACAGTTCCTTATTTCATTCTGCAGAAGTATTGTATAACCCGCATTTTGCCGCGGGAACGTTACCCTTTGGCTTTTCGAGATTGGCGCATCCATCTTTTTGTAAAAAGTGATTTGGGTGTATAATTTTGGCGCTTTACCACTTATAAAAGGCAAACTATTTCCACTGTAGGTATTTACTGTAGGCGAATATTTCCACTGTATTTTGCAGGCGAAATGCTGCTGCTGGATGTGAATAGATGTTCATTTTATCATCCATTCCACTTCTGTTCCAACTGGAACCTTCACTTTTTAAATTTTATTTTTTGTCAGCTCCGGATGGGTCGCAAAATTGGGTCAGATTAGGCTGGCTTTCAGCGATTTCCTTTTCAATAAGCCTGACGAGGCAGGCGAATTACTGTCGGATGAATGTATACTGGCAGTCTTTCACTGCAATTCAAGGTGCATCGTTTGAAAAGTTTTTCGCGGGATTAAAAAGCGGATGGATAAAAGGGAGACGGTCAAAAAAAATTCCTGGATGGGAACGATTTCATTCGAGAAACGTGCCTTCATTAGCGCTTATTTTCGTTACTTTTTGCTGGAAAAAAAAAAACTCCTGTCAAAAGTGGAAAAATTAATTTGCACGCGGACAAAAATCGATGATGATATTCATGTCACTATAATGCATTTATATTGATGCTTATATTCAGGCGGCAGACCTTTTGGCCTTTTTTGAATAACGAATCAGTCGTGGCAAAATATTGTTTTTTGTTGCTTTAGTTCCTCCGATCTCGCGGGTGCCTTCGATGGCCGGGTATATGGGGGTTGCTCCTCGGGAATGGGAATCGAGGACGTATGCGATTCGGCCTGCGACCGAGGAACATCAGATCTGTAAACCTGGGCAAAGCTGCGGAGGCCAAGAACGGGGTCGAAAAAGTCCAAACTGGATGGCACACTGCGGAAAAATCATTTCACGCCAAGCTTGTCGCCCCATAAATCTGAGTCCTTTCATCGTCAGACGAGTTTGGTGAAAAAACTAAACCGAAGAAAAATTTTTAAAACTGAATTTTCTTTCCTCCTTTTTTTTCTTTTTTCTTTATCAATTTTCATCCGGTAAGCGACAGTCGGAAAAGCGCCTTTTGAAAATGGAGAGCTGGAAATTAGGTTTTACGTCTCTTTTCGCTCGGAATGTCCGAAACCAAATTTTCTGCGGTTTTTCGGAACGGCGTATACTTAAAACTGATTAAAAGAGACATTTTTTATTTTTTATAACCATGTTGGGAACGCTTTGTCAGACTCAAAAGCTTTTCTGCCTTGGCTTCATTTCGCGTCTTCCAACCTTTCGTTAAATGAGATACAGGGGGTTGGTGAAAAACAAACAGAAAAGGTTTTGTCAAGTTTGGCTAAAGCAATTTTTTTTTTTGCAGTTCACTTTGAATTATTTTACCTTTTTTTTCAGGTTGAAAAAGCTGGGGCTCTTAATAAATCGAGTTCTCGAAATTTAAGAGAAGGTCGTGACAAGGTACGTCGGGAACGAAAAAACAGGAGGAGAAGTTTCCTGATTTATTGTACGGCGATGTTTGGGTTCACGATCAGTTTCCCTCGCAGGTACAAAGATTTTCTTAAATATTACTTTTTTCGGGTACCCCGACTGGCTTCATTTACTGTTCTACAAGTGTCTAAAACCTAAGGCTACTAGCTGCTGATTTTTCGCTCAAGCTTGCTGTCGGTTTAGACCGTTTGTTGATTACCTTCTAATAACGGTTACATCGCCTCTTTCGACCGTTAAGAGAAACCGTTTTTCATCCGTACTGCGGGAAACAGAAAAAGCTTTTGAGCGATTCCGGTGTCCCCGGATGCGGAGATTGACTCCTCCCCGCAGTTTGCTTACCTTCTCGTGGACGCTACGTCACCTCTTTCGACTGCCAGAAGAAACTTCTTCTCGTCCAGGGAGAGCTGCGCCATTTCCTGATGCGGCCGGACGACGTTTTCCTCCTCCATCATTCCGTGGATGCTGTGCCTCTGCGGGTCAAAAACGGAAAAACTCATGAAGGTGATGAGGAAACTCTGGGAAATTAACCCGGCAATTCCGGCGGCCATCCCGCAACGCTTTGCTGCGGATAGCGCTACTTTTCTGGTTCGTCGGCGAGATCCGCGAGGACGGATCCCGGAGGGCGTCGAAGGTTTTTCCCTGGAAAAATGAATTTTCCGAGGTGGGGAAGCGAAACGGGGTCGAAGTGGTTGAGCAAACAAAAAGCACTTAGAGAGCGATAGGGAGGGTTTCCTCGGGATCCAACCCTTTGTCTCGTTTAACAACCTCCTGGTCTTGTTCGCCCACGGACTTTTTACTTAATATCCTTTGCCCTGGCTTTTCCCCATTTTGAAGCGATTTTTGTTACGATTTGATTCACTTCCAAAAAGTGAGACCGCGGAATTTCTCCTCTTCTAAAAGCATCTGAAACATTTTACGCGGCATTTGCAGAATTTCAGAAATTTTCTGTTACACCGATTTCGTTTTTCCTTTCTTTTTATTGTCGGCAAAGCGAAGCAGAGTTTTCACGTCGGTCGTTCCCAGGGTACTCATCTTTCGCGTCCTGATTCCTATTTTCCCCCCGAGAGAAGCAAATCCTCGTGCAAAAAGAATCCCTAGTCCCCTGAACGTAAATGTTGAAATATCGGGTTTATTTACTTCCGTTTAGCGATTTTTCTCCCTTTCTTCCTCTAAAATGTCTTTGCAATTTTTGTCCACGCCAATTTTTCTTCTCCCTTTTTATTTTAATTGCCTTCCTAACATTTTAGTCTCTGAATTTTTCCACTTTTCATCGATTGACGAATCACGCGCATCTTTCTACAGCGTTTTCGCGATTCAAAAATCTTTTCCTTTTCGCAAATCACCTTCGTCCGTTTTCCTTCACCGCTAAATCCTTTCCCGGCACCCCGATTCGACGGAGCCCATTCAATCGCCTCCCGTTAAGTTAAGCATGGTGTTTAAGTCCGTTTTAATGGTGTTAGGAAATTAATGGAACGCGGTAATTGGTCGAAAGCGAGCGTAATGGCGGGATATTCGACGTCGTCACGAAATTAAGCCGACCAATCAGGGTTCGCTCAATTCCAGGAAATTTCGAATGTTCCCGATAACGCGACCCCGTTCAGATAGGCATAAATCGCAGAACGCGACGCCATTTTCTCGAACGTCCACATTCAATTGCTTTGCGTTTTTCCGGCGACTGAACCTCGAGCGCAAGAAAATTCCGAAAAATTCATTTTCCGGCGATGGCCTTTGAAATTATTTTTCGCCTTTCCCCAGCGTTTCGACGCGGGGAAGCGCGCTGAAGAAAAAAAAACGGTTATTTTAATCACTAAGCGACGCTTTGTGAACGATGCGATGAAAACCGCGTAAATTTGTCGATAAATCTCCTCTCATTTGATTTTGACGTTGAAAATCCCATTTAGATTTTCCAATTTAAACGGAGCCGCACTTTTCAAAACGGAGGGGGGGGGGAAAGGAAATCAGAGATCGCACATACGTCTTTGGGCTCAAAGGCAAAAGACGTTAAATTTCGAGAGGAATTACTTGCTCGGCGGCAGAAGCCAGCAGGGAAGACGCCGGGAAAGTCGTTTTTCCCTCGGATTGGCTTTTCCGACGTTTCGAATGCCGATATTGGATTTTTAAAAAGGAAAGAAAAATAAAAAAATTTTGAAGGGAAGATGCTGGAAATGGAAAAATCAAAATGAAACTTTCAATCGCGAGTCATATATTTTCGGTGGAAGGAGTGGATGGAAAGATTAAGGATGTATATTATTACGCTTTCTAGGTAAAGGGTGGGAAAAGCTTTTGTCAGAATAAAACGACGGGATTTATTTTTCGCCGGAAAAGCGGAAAAGGGTCGGAAAAATTTGTCGACGTCTCTTTTCTTTCTTTTACGTGAATTTTCTGCGGCAGAGCAACCCTTGGACGGTATCGATTCGGTATTTTTTTTTTTTTTAATCTAATTTTCGTAAATGTTTTTATTCCCAAAACTGCCTTGCCACGCCTAGTAATCCAATAATAAAAGATCGCATTGCGGCATATGCTTCCCCTGCGACACAATTGTCGGACAGACAGAGCAATAATTTTTTTTTTTTTCAAATAATGCTAAAATACTTGTCGGAAACGAGATGCAGAAAAACAAAAAAGAAAACGGATGGCCAACTAAAATTACATGACGTGGATTGAGAAGAATCGATTTCGATTCGTGCATAAACCTTCTGCAACTTTGATTATTTTCCTTTTTTCATAAGCAATTTCAGACGTGGGAACAGGCACTTTGCAAAAAACCCTGTCGCTTAATCGTTCTAGAAGCATGAATCAACGCTTATTTCGCGGCCAGTATTTATTTTTATCGTACATCGATCGTATTATAAGTTAAAAGTTAAATTCGCACTAAGTTCGATGTCACGGAGAAATATTTCGGGCAGAAAAATAATTATCGCACTTCAGATACATTAAGAATTCGGATCGACAATAATGCATGATGAAAAATCCTTTTCCTTTGTTTCTTCGTTTATGGCCATTATAATAAATTTTTTTTTTTTTGCTTTTTTAAGAATTTTAATTTTAGTAATACAGACCGCGCCCTAAAACATAACGAGATTTTATCAGATAAGTCTCCCTACCATTTTCTTGCTCAAAACTCACTTAAAATCGAGTTTTCTCCCTTAAAAAAACTCGTAAAAAAAGTCATCAAAATCTATTCACGTATAAAATTCTTCACTTAAAAAAAAACAATATTTTAATATCTTTCAAAGATAAAACATTGTGAATGTCATATTAAGAAAAATGTAACATTACCTCTCTTATACAGCTGAAAAAATCATTTTTTTTTTAAAATATCAGATTAATTACTTGCATCACATTTGCATTTAGTACGATGAAAAGTGGGTGATTCTTTTATGTTTAGAACGAAATATATATAAATGATGTTTCGTTTCGATGCGCGCCACTGTCCACAATACAGGGGTCCATTCGGGGATTTGAATGATGAAACCGAAGAAGGTGAGGCGGTGAAAGGGTTGGACGGATGAAGGCAAAAGCGAAATGGGAATCCGAGACACTGCATTATAGCGTTGCATTATTATGCGGAGAAACTGAGAAATGCAAATCGAATTTCCATAAAAAATAGAGAGATCTCTCTTATGCTGAGGGAAATTTTACTTTGGGAATCATTTCGTGTATTTGGAAAAGTATCACGAAGAGACGCTCTGGGAGTGGGCGCGCCCGCGCGTTCCGTCTCCCCGCATTCAAACAATGTGACGGAGCCTCGGGATTCTAAGCCCCGAAAATTTTTTCGCCTTCCATCGTGGAAGGCGTAAAAAGGCATCGCACCCGAAATTCTAACGCTCACCTTCACTTTGTGTTTCACATCGGATTTATCCATCTGGTACAGGTCCCGCAGGATGTTGTGGGTGGAGAGGCGACCCTCCTCGATGTCTACATAACGATCTCCCATAACGACGGGTGTATTTTTCTCTCGCTCGTCTTCTACTTTGTCACTGCCTGGAAATGGAAGTGGAAAATTCGACGCTTCGATCTGCATAGAACGGGGATGTTCATATTTAAAGTAAAGCGCGAGCGAAAAGATCAGGGACTCCCGCTGCGATTGTATATTTTGAACAGCTGTTTCCCGTAAACTTGACCTTGACCTCTACTTGCTATTTAATATTTAAATGGAATCTCAACTATATGACGCCATTTAGGATCGTGTCAGTTAAAAGAGAATTTCTCGGGGATTGAGTCAATTTAACCGGCAGAAGATTGTATGCAAATGCAATTTTCAAGTCGTTTCACGTGAATCCAGCATTTACACTGTATACATCGCTCCTGTAAACGAATTTCAAATGATAAAGAGGTGGTTTTCTTCAAACCGATACATCAACATCCAACAATATAATTTTTTCATTCAAATTATTCCTTTTTCTGCCCATGTCCCCTTTGTCTTTTCTCTTTCTCACGTTTTACTTTCCTTATCAAACTTTTAATTCGGAATGATCCTCAGGGAATCGCCGGAGAAGAATTTTTCATACTTTATACACTTGCCCATTTACTTACAACTCTCATCTGCAAAAATTTTCATGTCTGGCGCATCTTTCTTTTTTTTTTTTTTTTCTGTTACTGAATTTTCCAAACTGTCCCTAGTTTTACCCGTGGCATCTCCGATTAAGAGAAGTTCTCCGTTTCGTGATTTTTTTTTGAGCTTGGAAATTACGTGGAACGAATCCATCGCCCATTTTGGCCTTATCACACTGAATTTATGGATTTAAAAAAGAAAAAAGAATAGCCAGGGCTGTAAAAAAAACAAAATTTGCAGACGTCCGATTTTTTCAAATGCGCTACGTGATACACATTGCGGTTTAAAATTTCGCTGTAATCGAAGTTAATGTAGCCAACGGGAAATGGGGGCTGATATAAATCGCAGAACTCGGGAGGGGAAGAAATGATTTTTTTTAAAAAAAATTATTATGGCTCATGCAAAATGCGACATAAGCATTTTATTTTTTACCAAATTTCTGCCTTTTAAGAAAATCATATATCATCGCATAATTAATAGTGATAAATGAATTTTTTTTTTCTGTTGAACGTGAAAAAGGGAGCGAAAATTCGGGACGGGATATTCCGGAGTCATTTTCAATGGAAAAGCCGCAAATCCCGGGAAAGAAAGAATCTTGAAAATGAAAAAAGAGACGCCAAATTGGAGTCTCTATTCCACCTTTTTATGCCGAGAAGCGAAATAAATAAAAGGATTGTCTCCGTCGATTTTATTTCTGAAAATTTCCTTCGGGTTTCTGTTTTGATCTTTCTCCCGGAAATAATGCGTATTTTACATAAGTGAGACGGGCAAATTTACAAATTGATATATTCAATATTTAATTTTTTTGGAAAGTAAAACGTTTTATAAATTAGCTTTTATCCTGCTGGTTAGGAAATTCCACAGGAATGCTCTCTGGCTTTCCAACAGAATGTTCCTCCCGTCGTTTCAAAAATGATCGATTCTTCTCTTTTTTTTTATGCTTGATAAAACGCCATTAAAGTTTAATTGCAGTGCTTTTTTAATTAATGAAACATTCCGTATGTGATGAGCGAAGTGCCTCTGCACGAGAAAAAAAATTTCTTGATTGAAAATTATTTGACTTTTGCTAGAAAAAAAAAATTTAAAATAGCTCGTTAAAAAAAACTACGCTAAAAGAAATAAATTAATGTTAACGTTACAAAAATGTCACACGAATTAATTTTTTAATGTTATTTGTTTCAGGTCGTATCGAATAACATTGGGTATAAATATTCCTCTTAACAAAATGGAAAATTAATTTCGCTGTTTAACAAACAGTAATTTTCATTTTACACTTAACTTTATTTCTTATTTTGCTTTATTTTCAGAGATGAATCTTCGTTTTCGGTAGTTAATTTATTTTACTATTTGTTCAGAAATTTTTCACCTTTTACCTACAGGTAAATAAGAGAATAAAACAATTAAATAAAGTTATCCGAAGGGCCTAAACTAACTATTCTCATATGTTACTTTCGCTGTTAGAATGAATTATTAATTTCAATGATAATTTATTTTTTATTTATGCAGACATTTAAATTTTTTGTCTTGTTGCCTGGTTGAACGGAAGAACACTTACCAAATGAAGATTTTCGTGTGTCATGATCCTTCCATTCTGTGAACTGAAAAGAGAAGTAAATTATTCAGTGCAGTGAAAAAGTGATAAAAGTGAGTAGATTTTTACCCCCTCGCTCGTGTTATTTTATAGTACTCTTAAGATCGAAGTATCCAACAGCATTTCGTTTTAGATCTTTTCTCCTCTAGGATCAAATGTTAAATTATGGTTCTTAATCCGAAATGATCTGTATTTTAATAGTTCGACCAGATTGCGAAAAAACTTTTAGCTTTCAATCCTCTTCCTTACAAAAGCATATTCTAAAATGTTTCATCTTACGTTACAGCCACTCGGTAAATTACACTCGAGCTTTTCCCTCGTTGACTTCATTTCACTTAAATAATCCCAAAGAATAAACGAATTTGGCGTGCGCGAAAAGGAGTCCAAAGATAGTGGCAAATGCATGAGAGGAGAGAGCTTTGGGGAGAAGAAAAGACAAAATTTCCTGCTATTTTATAAGATAAAACTCTGCTTGTATATCTTGAGAGAGAGAAAAAAGGAAAAAATAATCGACACAAAAGGGTTGGGATTGGGTTCGAAAGAATGGTATCCCACTTCATTGAAATGTAAACTGAAGAAAAAAAGAGAATCTTTTCCACCGCTGTTTTTCGTTCCAGCATCTGGGAGAAGGGAAAGAGGGAGAAAGAAGGCATTTCCTTCTTCAGCTTGATCGTTGAGAAATGAAAATATTTCACAAATATTTAGATAATCCCATGGGAATGGAATAGAAACGTTTTCTTGAGCCTCGGTTAAGACAACATTATAGATATTCCTCGAAGTCCCTTGCAGTCCAGTGCCGCATCCAAAGATTTGAAATCGAGAAATTTGCCCCTCCATGAGAGACAAGATAGTAAAAGCATGATTATGATTTTCCAGTGAATTACATACTAACAAGGCAACATTTTTTTTCCAGGCTAAGGAGGCGGGAGGTCGAAAAGACGTGAACGAATTAGATTCGAGATTTACGAAATATATTGAAGACCAAGTAAGTTGAAAATACTGTCAACTAGGCATTGTTATGCAAACGATCGTATATAATGACGTCGTGACACTCCAATTGCATTGACCGACTTAATGTAATACTAACTTTACAGTTAACGTCCCTTGTTGGGCATTCACCCTAAATAACGTTTAGCTCTGCACGTATTTATTATTCTTTTATATGTTCTTATGCTGCAACCGAAAAATATCTCCCTTCCAACATAAAATAGCATATTTCTCGATTTTCAAACCGAAATTAACATTCGGAAAGTTGAACCTAAGGTCCATTCTTGCGGTTTCCTCGTTAACCCGCAAAATTTTTCTTAATTTCGCTGCACATCAGCGTTGAATTCGCCCAACACGAGTATATTGAAGTTGCTGCCGGTGCAATGTCCATGTCCAAATTTTTTATTTTTATGACTGCGATCTTTAATATGAAACGGAGGACATACCTCGATGAAGTGATAATTGCATTTTAAAATGCAGTTTTTTCGGGTGGAAGATTTCAGATGAGAAAAAATTGTGTTACTTAAGAAAAAGAAAAATGAGTAAATTATTATGTAGAAAGCGAACGGTGGGAAACTGAGGGAGACTGTTGAAAGCGTTCGTCCTGGAGGTAAGGAAGGTTCTTTCCTTCGTGACTGAATTGTTTGATGGGTTTGAGATGGGAATTCCAAAAGCGAAAAAGGGTTCGACCCTTCGGGATGGAGGTTAAGGAGCGAGTTCCTTCAAAAAGTTATCCATTAAAAGACGGATCAGATTGCTGGAGAGACGAGGCAGCAAGAAAGGCTCAAAAGGAAAGGAGGCCAATTAACGAGGCATCCGATATTCATCTAAATTATATTCACGCGAAATTTATACTATTAAATTTATTATCATACGAACATTAATTTGAAATTAATGAACAATATCTCTTTAGTAGGCTACACCTATTTGTCACGTGAAATTTCAAAATAATCCCGGTTGTTAATTAATCTTGTTGAACCTATTAAAATTTAGGCAGATAAAAGGAAAGCCATTTTTCGATGGCATTTTTTTTTTCGTCACTCAAAAAGCCGTATTTAATTTTAAAATCCAACTTTTTCGAAAGCATTTAAAACTCAATTTAATTAGATTCGGTCCATGAATTATGGCGAAAAGCAATAAAATTATGAAAATGGCAAGGCATAAAAAAAAAAAAAAAAAAAATTCTCTGTACGTTCATCCATCAAACAAGTTGGATGAATGTAAACAGAAGGAATTTATTGCCCTTGGCGAAATCCCGTTGGGGATTTAATGTGCGAATGTTGGCAGCGCTCAAAAAGAAAATCGCAGGCGCACTCCGCCATTACGCATCACCCAACCGATTTGCCGTGCAGCAACGGCAGAAAATTCATTTAGAAAAAAGAAAGAAGGAGCGTTCTGGAAGCTGCGTGAGGCGATCCCTCCGCAAAGCCTCCTTTGTACGTTATTTTTTTTGGCGCGTAATTTTAAACTTCCTTCCATCGCCGTGACCTCTCCTTTCGTCTTTCTCCCCCTCTCTTTCATTCTTGGAAGAGCCCCATCCTGGATCGAAGCCAAAAATCCTTCTCCGTTCGATACCGTTGCACGATCTCTCTCTCTCTCTCTCTCTCTCTCTCTCTCGTTCTTATTTTCGGGAATCGGAAACGTGGAAGTCCGTTTCGCTGCGGCGGCAGTTTCCGCCCTTTGAAAGTGCGGGAATTTTTTTCCCCCCGGGCCGTTCCGTTCAGACGGGGAAATTTCCCTCACTCCCCGGACCGCCGAAAAGACGGTAGAGGTGGCATCGTCCGGTTCGCATCGACAAAGACTCCCCGACGGTCTTTCCTCGCTGCCGATCCGCCGTAAAAATAATGTAAAAATTCCCCTCTCGTCCAGCGTATTAGCAAATTCAGAAAAAGAAAAAAAAATTTAATTGCTCCAAACGATCTAAAAAGATGCGCAGAGAATTAAAAAAAAAAAAAAAAGTCCGTAAAATCCTTCAAAATATACACACTTATGTATATATAAAACTCAGACATTGAAAGCAACATATGTACAATACGTATACATTTTTATTTTTTTTATTCCGTGATTTACTACCATGCACTTAATGAAATGTAACTTGCGTGGTGGGAGTAGAAAATTTCAAATAATTTAACGAATTACAATTTAAAAAAGCGGACAATTTAATAAACACTTTAAAAAGGCTAATTTTGTGCTTCGAAATTGTCAACAATTCGAGAATAAATTCAAAAAGGGAGGAAAAAAAAAAGAAAAGAAATTAAATGACAATTTCATAAGACTCAAATTTTATTATTATCATTTTCCTTTTTAAATTTTTCATTAATATAACGAAACGGTAAAATCGCATTTAATAAAATGTCGGCGGAAGTCGACAAGTGCAGGGGCAAGGTCCTCGGCAAACTTGGAATTATGCGCGGAACAAGGACGGTCGCAACGTTACCGGAAGGGAATTCGTGGCAGCAGAGTCGCGCGGTTTTTCCCGATCGTCGTAGGGCTGCGATCCGGCGTTCGCCGCGATTCGACTTATCGTTACCCGAAAGCGTTCTCGGGGGGAGGTCCGCCCGTGAGGTTTTCCGCTTCGAAGCGGAAGCGACCCTCGCCCCGACGCGCGCCGCCCTGCGCCTCGTGCGTCTTCCGGCGTGCAACGTCGGGGCTCGCCGATTCCCCCGTCAATGGCCTCGCGCGTTTCGGACGTCCGCAAAGATTAACCCCGCCCGCATGCTGCCGGGGCACCAAAAGCGAAGACGTGAAAAATTATCTGAGAAACAGAAATTTGAATTGTTTCTTTTTTTTTTTCTTTTTTCTTTTTCTCTTAGGAGTGGTTAACTGACGCTAACGGTTCCTTTTTTTCAGGCGAGCGAAATATTTATACGTTCAGCGATTTCGATTAATCCCGCAGCACGAAATATCGACGGGGGTTAAACGTTTGAATTCGCGGCTTTGCCTCGTATTCCAATCCGAGCTTGAAGCAATTTCCTGAACTTTTTCGAGGCGTCGGGGCCTTGGCAGTTGGGAAATGTGCAGGGCAGGGGGCGGGTGCATTAAACCCCTTTCTGCGCATTTCTTCATCCCTCGTTGGAATTTCGCTCGTTTGGGGTTTATTCCTGCGTTTTGCATTGGCCGTTTCGCAAATAATGGTTTCTTTCTTTCTTTCTTTCTTTCTTTTTTTTTTTGTCTTTTGAATCTGTTTTTTTGAACGATGGATTTCGGGAGTTGACAATTTATTAAACTTTTCGACGTTTTGGCCGCGGATTTTTCTCCTAAAAAAAAAAAAAAAAGGCTCGGATTAAAGCAGCTTGGGGTGGTTCTCATGAGAAATTGCTTTTGCGGGATTTTCCAACGTTTTTAACGGCAATTTTCCAAGGGTTTTTCCGAACCTTTTCACGGAGGCTTTTCGTCCCATCTACTTACTACCTGCAGCGATTTTCGCAGCTACTCCCCAAGCTTCTCGGGGAAGACTTTTTTTTTTTTTCATTCCCGCGGTGAATTATTTTTTATTTTTTTTAAAAAATGCGGTTTTTCTTTTTATTTCACCTTTTGAAAACGTCGAAAAAAGAACAATAATCAGCGACAAACCTGTGCGCGAAATGAACCGGTTGTCTTTTTATGAAGCCGAAAAACGAACCGTCCACATATGTGGGAAAATCCTCAAGTGCGAATTTTTAATTTTAGTAGCGATGGAAATGAAATGTAGAAGAAATTTATGCTCGATTCAATAAATTAAATGCGGGAAATGGCATAAAGAGATTGATATTAATATTGCCATTGGCGTTTAATACATGCTATATATTAATGCCCACAATATTTCAATATATTATTAAATAATTATCAATATTCATTGTGTTTATCAGTCGGGAAAGATGGAGGTTGACTTGTAAATAATGAAAATATACGCGATAGTGAATATGGTTAGTTCCACATTGCGATCGCGATCTTTTTGTGATCTTTCTCCAGCCCGATCTGCGTCTGCCTTTTGTGTTTCCTCAAAGGCGGCTTGGGTGTAATTTTCTTCGACGGAAACCGTCGATCGCAGGGGAAAACACACCGCTCGATGTTGTCAAAGCGATATTGTCAGACTTCGATTTCAGGTTTAAGTCCCTTCGGCTTTCCGTGGGTTCCAGCGAACGGAACTCGGGAGGAAAATTTCAAAACCGTTGAGAATCTCCGGGCGAACGGATTCAACCTGGAAATCGACGAATACCTGAACTTTTTCTCCATCCTGTCTTCCGTGTCGCAGCACGACGCGTGACTCCGTCTCTTCGAATGCGGGAACGTGAAGGGACATCGTCCCATCCTGCTGACTTCCCGTTTCGCCGACGTGAGCGCATCTTCCCTGGCGAATCTCGCAAATCATTCGTGGGGCGCAGGTTACCGGATGAAATCGCTTTCCTTTGACTAGGTGCGAACGACCAAAAAGACCTTTGAGTTATATGTGGCCGATGAGTGGCTCCGGTTCGGTGGACTCCCCGTCGTCGCGCCTCGCGCAAAGTTATGTCTTAAGCTGCGAAGATCGCATATCGAACAGCAATCGGCGACGGCACAAGCTGCAATTCCGCACAGCTGAAGTGCGGTTCGGTCCTGCAGTCTCCAAGCCAAAAGGAAACACTGAACCGGGGCGTTCATTAAACTAAACTCTTCAAAATGCGGGATGCCGAAATGCGAAATGTTTCGTCGCATGCGAAAATTTCTTTGCCCTTAAATCCGCCCCTTTTAATATTTTTCGCTTTTTTAATGTTCAATGATCCATTTCGGAGACATGTTTTCCATATTTTACACTCTTCGAACCGATGCACGAAATTTTGATTCATCGCATCAGAAATTAAAAGCTCGACCAATAAATAATTATTGTTATTATTCCTCGTAACTAAAACCGAACGATCCGCTTTTTTATGGTGCAGTAAAAAAAAAAAAAAAAAAAAAAAAAAAAACTATAAATTTATATTTTATTATGTAGCCATCTTCTATGTGTCCGCGATTATGTTTCATGGTTTTTTATTTAATAAGTTTTAAGCCTCAACACGAAGCAATTCCCGGTTAAAAAGAATCATTTCGATTCCCATTTCGTAAGCAATTTTGACAGATATGAAGAGGCCATTAGCTGGATAAAACTGAGGGACCAGCGGGTCGGGAAATAAGAGAATCCTGAGGGAGGGCATAAAAAATTGGATAGTTTGCAAAATCCTTGTCGGCGCTTGAAATTTTCCAAGATTTTCTGACGTTGCCTTCGACTTTTCCTCCCCGTTCCTCCCCTGCCTTTCGGGGTGCGGCGGCGGCGTCCCACTGCGGCTTCGAAGTTGCCCGCGGGAAATCCACCTCCGCTCCGGAAGGGGGCAACCGGAACGGAAATCCCCGTTTTGACCGGTCAATCGGAGCAATCACGCGGGGGAAAACGCATCGCTGACGGGCCAACGAATGTGGACGTTTTCGGGTCAGGTCTCCGGGGGCTCGGATTTTCGAATCGAACCGGAGGATAAAAGCGCGAAGGGCTTCCTTCTCCTAATTTCCTCCCTTCCTTCCGGGGTAAAATGTTTTTTTCCTGCGGGGAAACGCGCGAAACGCTCGCTCTGCAGCGAACGAACCTTTCCCGAGCCTCGAGCCCAAAACGTCGCCGTGCGATCCCTCGCTTACAACTTACCTTTCGGAAAAGATAAAAATCCAAACATTTTCATGCGGGAGCGAGACCTCTTGATGCGGCGATTCGAGGTTACGGACAAAAGGGATTTGCGGTCGGAGAAAAAGGTGCCAGACGACAGGAGAACGCCGTCCGCTTCGCTGCATGCTCGCTCCCTCGGGAAAGGAAGGGAAAAAGGCGTTCGGACAATCAACAGCAGTTAAATTTTTGCCGTGCGGCATCGTCAACCGACGCTTTCCCTTTTCACGAGCGATCATCCCGACCTTTTTCGACATCTTGATCGTTGATCGGATTCGAATCGAACGCTTACGCGCTTGCATCGGGGAAAGTGTTGGGTTCGGGAAAAAAGAAGTACTGCTCCGCCTTTCGTTGGTGTGACCGTCGTTGCATTCATCTGTCGGTGCTGTCGCATGAATTTTCCATAAAGGGATGATTTTCTCATGAATTACTAAATTATTCAGTAAGATGTGAGTGTGTGTGTGTGTGTGCAGCATTTAGTTATTATCAGCGCATAAAATATGTCTTGCAATTGATCCACTTTCAAAAACCGCCGCCTTCGACCGGATCTCAAATTCGAATTTTCGGAGGAACTTTCAAGTTACCAGAATGAATTTTCAAAATATCGGGGAATGAACATTTTTGGTTTATGATCCATTATTTATCCAGGCTAAATAAATCGTTAAACCTTTGGATTTTGCCGCTTTGGCAGATCGCTCCCGCTATGTCTCTCTACAAAATAACCAACAAACAACGTTTTCATCTTGTTTTGCGAAGATCGATTTAAGGAAAGGAATTAACTCAAAATTTCATTAACGCAGAAATAATTTCGAGATTGTGCTTCTATTAATCTCCCTCCATTTTCTTTTTTTCTTTTTCATATTTTCCCTAACGAGACTTTTTAATTGACCCGCTTCGATTGCTGCAGTTTCTCCCGTTTCCTGACGGTCGCAGCCACCATAACTTTCTACTTCTTCGCTGTTTCCGCCTTTCAAATCTGCCTCTAGAAGTGGATTTTTCTCTTTTTTCATACGGCCTTTTTCTCGGGTTCGGGTCATTCCCGGGTGCTTGCTCCGCAGCGAAAATTCCCGATCCCGACGGTCGCACGATGCCGCCCCGCGAAACGCGACTCCTGCCCCGGCTTACCTCGTCTGCGTCCACGGCATCTCGATGCCTTGGTTTCGGAGCCGCGCATCCGCCCCAACGGAGTCGTCAGAGAAAAAGGGGACCTTTCTCGTTCGGCGCGTCCCCGAAGAAAGGGGGAAAAGGACAAATCCGACGAACCAACCCGACCGAGACGGGTCCTTCTCGAGAGTGGGACGAAAAGGATTCCTCCATTTGCCGAGACGAAAGCGACCGGGCCGCAAATCACAGAAATTGCTTCGGCCGCGGGGGGAGGTGGCAAAAACCGCGCTAAATGATGATGGAAAAGCGAATTATGAGGATGGGAGATTGATCGAAACCCGAACCTGCTCCGGCGAAATGGGACCGGAGTCGCCTGCAGGGAAAACCGTCGGAAAATAAAAGAAAAAAAGACGCATTCCTGGGAAACCGGCGCTAAGCGCCGCGGCATACAAATTTCCACATCCCTCCGAATGACGAAGCCTTAAAGCGAAGTTATATCGACATATTCTCGGCGAGACGGCAGCTTTCGCGAGAGAAAAAGGTTCGGGGATTTTTTTCCTGCCTCCTTTCGACCCAGTTCTTTTTGCCGCGAACCAGTGCATGCATTTGGAAGTCGGCCAGTAGTTTTTATTTCTTTTCATTAAGTCTTTCAGTCTCACTGTTAATTGGATGTTGAAAAAAAGAAAAACTAAAGAATAAAAGAAAGCGAGTATTTGAACCCTTTCCCCAGTCCGGGACGTCGTTAAATCTTTCAAAAAAAATCCAGTTAAAAAATAAGCAAATAAATAAAAAATCCCGAAAACCCGCAAACTTTTGGGTCACGCCCCGCCCGCGTTTCACGGCCGCGGCGCTCCATCGACCGAACGCTTTACCCAATTTCACCGCCGCCTTGTCGTGATTGTCAACTGCGTGACGTCACTTCCACCGGTAATCCATCAAACCGATCCGGAAGGCGGCGGGAACTCGAACTGCCCAATGCGGGGGATGCAGCGATCGAACCATCCCTGAAGAAAAAGATGGCGAACTGCGTGACTTTCGCGCCGTTTCCTCAACCGCATCCCGGGGCTTTTTAACTAAGCTAATATATCGGAATTTCGCTTTTTTTTTTTTTTTTTTTTAAATGCCAACCACGTAAATTTTCCCCTTTCCGGTACGGTGAAAATTCCCGTAGGCTCGCTTCCGGAGGAAGAGCTCGGAACGCTAAATAATTTGCATTTTACCGTCTTTCGACGCGAATTTTTCCCTCTTCGCTTCTCCGTTTGAATAACGATGCCAATTAAGGGGGAAAAAATGGCAGAAATTTTGTTTTGAGTGATTTTAAAGTATCCCAGATTTTCGGGATCGTGGCAGGAGTTCGTGGAAAGCGCCGCGGATGGTCGTCTCCGACGGTGCCCGCCGCGTTTTTGATTCTGCGGGAAAAATTTTCGCCGCCGTCCGCGAAACGTCGAGAGCCCCGCGTCTGTCGGGTCCCGACGCCTTTCGCCGGTCCCCGGGCTGCAGCTTTTTGCGATTTTTTTCTGTTCACCCCCCCCCCCGCCCCCATCGATTTCATCGTTGTTCTCGCCGCCCCGAACGTTCATTTGGATTTTAATAATCGTTTTGCTTCCGAAATTGGATTCCGATCGGATTCCCGTCGCTGTCGGAGCAGCTTCCTCCCTCCGGGATGGCAGGACAGCGGGTAAGGGTGAAAAGGGAGGAAGAAAGCCGAACCAATATCGCCTTTCAAATTCGATCCACTTGCAAAATGCCACGTATAAAAACCGCCCTCAAACAAGACTTTACGCGTGGTAAACGGGGTGCAGAAACTTTTTGTTACCTCCCCCGGGGCTCGGAAACGGTTCTTACGTCCACTCAACACCCTCGTTGCATTGGCTCGGGTCGTAAATTAACTTCTCCCGGTTAAGATTACCAACGCATTATCGATGCACATAAAAATTCCGTCTCCGATCCGCAGCAGCGCCCGGGGACAGCAAGCACATAAATAACTGGCTGGCTCGGTCTTTCTGAGGGACGAATTTCCCAACCGATAAGCTTAAGGAAGGTTTCATTCGGAAGGAAACGTCGAAAGCGAAGCGCTTTCAGGAAAAAAAAAAAAAAAAAGGTCCGCGGTGCATCTTTCGCCACCCTCGGGTGCAAACCTTTAACAATAAATATTTTTTTTTTTCGCGGGTTGGCACCTGCTGCGCAACCGAAACCTGCGAAAAAGAAAAAAAAGCTGCTGCCCGCATCAAAGCTAAGCTTCGCTTTGGATGTGGAGAGTTGGAAGATCTTCCTTGGGGTCAAAAGATTTTCTTCATAAACGTAAATTTATCTCTGTTTAATCTTCCGTCGGATGTGCGAGGGAAAACGCTTTCAAATATTAATCGACTGGAATTGCATGACAAATTGACCGCCCGCACATTCGTCAATTGATTGTCCGTGCTCGCAGCAAACTAAACCGTCCACACGAGCGTGTCAAAGGGTTTGAGGAGATTAAACAATTTGTTTTTTTAAACAATGGGAGAAAAAATAAAAAATGTTTCCATTCCACCCTGCGATCCGCACGGTGGGACTGGAATGAAACGTTTAAGAGGATGCACAGCAAAGGTTTTAATATGTGCCAAAACATAATATTAATCTTTAACAACGGGGCAGTGGCTTGACTTTGTCCAATTCACGAACTAAATAAACTGCAATGTTTATTACGGCGCAAAAATTACGTGCTAACACGAATAACAAGGCGAAAATTAAAACTGACATACGAATTATTTATATATTTTATGTATCTCGAAAAATTAATTTTATTTCGATGTTTTTACAGTGGAAAAAAACAATTTCGAATGCCGGAATCGAAGAAGGGGTTTTTAATGTAATTTTTTTTATGCACGTATAAATTAAACATATATATGTGTGTGTGTGTGTGTGTGCGTGCGTGTGTGTATAGATTTTGGAACAACAAAATGATGTCCTACGTGTTGTTGGGATTTGTGAAAATTTTAACGCCCGCCACGAATCCGTTGACGCATCGAATCGGGATTTTTCACGAAAAGGAAGCCGGGGAATTTTCCAGGCTCGCAGAAGTAAGCAAAACTCAAATTTAACCGCTCAGTTTATCCGAGGAAAAATCCGGAAATTTTACGATTCCATTAAAAATTTCTTGGACTTCATTTCTCAGATTGGCGGGAGCGGGGAAGGTGGGAAGGTCCGGTCGGAGGCGCATCCCGAGGAAACCTGGAAAAATGCCTGCCCCTCCACGTTCCGGCAGCGCGCAGCCCTTCGGAAACCCTTCCCGAGGCATCTGATGAAATCGTGCGGGGAAACGACGTAGGATCGAGCGCAGATCGCTTAGAAAGGGCGAGGAAAGTGTTTTTGCTCCGCTCCTGTTCCAAAAGGCGGGCAGGAGGGAAAACGGAAAATTCATAAAAGCCATCGTTTGTCGATGCAGCGCCGGCTTGCGCGTCGTCAGCAATGTGTGGGAATTTCTTCGGTCGGGGAACAATGAAACCGAGCTTTTATTGTCTTGGAATTCCGAAACGATTGTGTTCAAACTTGTCCTGGCTTAACGAGAACGAGGGGGGGGGGGTTGAGGGAAAGAAACTTTTCCGCTCAATTTTTTTAAGCGATCGCCGCCGATCTCGCCCGTTCGACTTGCGACATTCATATTTTAAAAGACCGGCGAGTTAGCGAATAAGGGGGAGAAGCAACAAATACGCCGCAGCGGCAGTAAAACGCCTTGTTGCTATTTCAAAATCTAATATGTACATATATATATATATATTTATTTACTTGTTCACATTTGTGAAAAATTCTCCGCTCGATTTAATCGAAAATGAAAGCTTTTCGGCGTGCGTTCAGAGAACACCTCCACGGCGGCGTTCAGTGCCATTAGAAATGGGTTCTTCCACGATCTCGAAGGCCTTGCTCCTCGACAACGAATTTTCTAATTGGTCGGCGCGCGCCATTTTAAATTATGACGTCACGCGTGGGAAATAAATCAGGCATCTTAGTTTGTTACAATTAAAATTGGCATTGCGTTTTGAAGGATTTTCCCTTTCTTCTTCTTTGCTTACCGTTCGATTCTCGCATGGGAGAATGAAAATTCTCCAATTGCTCTCCCGCGTTCGCTACATAAATTAATTTGATTCGCGATGTGATTTCCCCCGGCGACTTTTGCAAAGAGATATGGGCGAAATTTTATAAATAATGAAGATATCCCTGAATGAATCAATTCGGGGAGACCGAATCGTGGTCGCTTTTTTCTTTTTTTCTGCCTCCACTTGAAAAACCGGAGCCTGATTAATGCTTGCATAAATTTAGACGGAAAAGTTTTACAATTTTTAATACTTTCGCCTTATTTTGATATCCGAATTACATGAAATCCTAACTTGATGTTGTTTATATCATTGCGAACGAGTTAAAAGGGTAAAATTTTTATACTTTCCAGACGCCAGTCGCAAAGGGCAGCGGTCTGCATTTTTCTCCCGACGTTTCCGTTCATCTTAAAATATAAAAATTATTTATATGAAAAAAAAAAAAAAAAAAAATTTGAATGTGAAGAGATCGTAAAAAGCAGATGATCGTCCGCAGAGATGGAAACGCAATAATAGAATGAAAGATATATGGTTACATTAAAAAAGAAAAAGCAACAGCAGCAAATCGCCAACGGATTTCATTTTATATGGAAGGCGGAAAATGAAAAACTACAATCACAAATCGTTCGCAGTAATGGCAAACCAATTCCGTATAAGCGTAAAATTTATACAAAGTGAATTAAACTTTATCATGTGAACGAAATTAAATGACGTTCACGATAATGAATAACATGAGAAGTTGCTCGGAGTATCTGAAAAATACATGCATATTTTTTTTTTTTTTTAAATTTTACATGTAATATCGGCTGCTGTTTAATGTTCTTTTATTGCCGCAGGATAAGGTCGTGGAAAAAGAAATTTCCAACGGAGCTGCTCCAAAGTGATTGCTTTTTTTTTAAGCAAAATGAAAAACAGAGACAAGCTTCTGCGGGGGCCTTTTGCTTCTATTTATATCATTTGTCATTTCATGCTTATTCTGCTTTAGCTGCATTAATTATTGAAAGTTCTGCTTCAGCACTATCAATTCGTACATCAGTAGTTGTAGTGGAGCGTTCCCAATTCAATTTTATAAATATATCATCTCAAGATCGCTCCCGCATTTTAACATTTTAAAGCTAAATCTGACTTTGCACCAGAATGAGGTGTCAATCAATTAAATCATGTCTTCGCCATGGTTTTCAAAGTAAACGGCTTCTATTGACCGAAAATATTTGATTTTCTCTACATCATTCAAGCAAACATAGCGCGAATAATATTTATTTGTGTATGATCGTAAATCCGATTTTTCAACGGAAGCTATTTTTTTTTTTTTCTCTCTCGACAGCAAACAATATTGTTTCAATTGTAAACAGTGGATGTATACTGTCGACTGGAAAAAAAACAATCAAATTTACAATCTCTCGTTAAAACTAAAGTTGCGCACAAAGAAATATCTTTTATATTTATTAATGGATGTGTCGCGTATTCCTGTGATATCGAAAAACGGCGCATCATAAAAATATCAGTATGTTTGAGCCCTTTATTTTCACTACATTAGTATGCAAACGAGGAAAATGATGTTGGAATTTTTGACATTTCTCAATTTCGAAGGCTTAGATTATATTTTCATCAATCAACTCCTGATGCACGGCAGATAAAATAAAGATAAATATCAATATCGGGTTTATAACGCTCGAAGCAGGTCTCATTTTTGCAAGTGCTCAGCTTAAAGTAAGAAAGGTGAAATGTGGAAAATTATTCGCAGTTTTTTCTTTTTCCTTCAAATCTTATTTTCACTACATTTTCCGTTCGTTCTCCACCTTTCGGGCCGCGATTTTTGCTGTCGCCCGCAGCTGACTGAACGACTGCTTTCGGGTCCCGAAATTCTTTTTCCGTCCCCGTTCGCCACGCCCCTGCACATAATTCTTCCGTCTTTGGAAACCTCGTCCGATAAAAATCAACTTTTCTCCCCCGCAAATCGAAAATCAGGTCCCCCCCCTCCCCCAAAAGCCGCTGCAGAGTTTCCTTTCTGCTGCCGGTGCGGTCTTTTCCCGTTTGGCTCTCGTCAATCTCCTGCCGAATCGGAGAAGTCGCCATAATTAATGGGAAAACCTTTACAATTAATTCAGCCAGCAAAAGTAAATGACACGAACGCAGACGCCACCCCCGACAGGAGCGTTAAAAACGACGCAGGGACTTGTTTTTCCAGGATTTTTTCTTGCTGAAAACCGTCCAAGACGCCAGTCGCTTGGGACATTCCCTGCCCGGAGCACCTCAGTCAGAGGAAAGGCCTCGGTCACCGGTCGGGGTAAGAAATTTCAAGATCAATTTTTTTTTCCAGGGTAAGCAAAGTTTCCATCTCCCCGGTAGTCGAAACGTTAAACTTTTTCACCCGAGACGTTTTTCGCTGTCGGGGGACCGCGATGCGACTCCGACGCCACTCGGCGGGTCACCCTTGTTCCGCTCCTGGGAAAGGAAGACGATCAAAACGAGAAATGGCGGGGACGACAGCTCGAAATCCGACGGAATCAATCGAACCTCTGCCTTTCTTTAAAGGGATTCCCTTCGAGCCGCCCCTTGCGGAGGACACCCCCGCCCCATCGTGCGCCATCAATTTTTTCGATAATCATCTCGGTCGAACGACAAATTTTACCTCCTCCGTTTCCGTTTCCTCCCTTCCCCCCCCGCAGGAAGCGGGGAAAATTTTGTCGCACGAAAATGAAACGCCGCCCCGACAGCACTCCGAAGGACTTTATCGTCATCCATTTTTCAAATTGCCCGGTCGACGAAAGGCATCGTCACAGTCAGCAAACCGTTTCGGGATGCTTCAACTTTTTTCCTTTCGGGACGCGACTTTTACTCAGACGTTTGCCGTTTAGCTGCAGCAAAGAGAACAGAAACTTCCGCATTAATTATATAATTTGCATTTCTCAGCTTTGGAAGTTACGCGTTGTCAGCGGAGCGGCATCTTCCGTCGCCCCGGGAGGGGGTTCGTAAAAAGATTGCAGCAAACCTCGTTAAAATCCTCCCCTGATAAATGTTCGATTTAATTTGCAGGGCTTTTGGCTCATCCCCCGATGTCGCGACGCAGGATTCGATAAACCCAACGTCTAAATATCATTAAAAATAAATAGTCTGTAATGAATTCGGGAAGAAAAAGAACCCGCAGCCGAAACTGGGAAGTTCGTTTGCGATCGTTAGCAGCCTTTTGATAATTAACTTGCAATTAGCCATATACATGCAATTTACTTTTGTTCGCTAATGACATAAACGGAGTTTAAGTTATTAGCGGGTTATGAAAGTGCTGATTAAATATTCCTTTGACTAGTTGCGAACGTCGATTTAATTTCGAGATGCTCCTCAATTTGCGCGGAGCTTCACCGGGAGCGAAGCGGGTTCGGCTTCCCGCTGCCATTTTCCGGGGTGCGACGGCAGATCGACGGCGTCGGGTTAAAATCAGCGGCGAGGCCTTCGGGTGCAAGATCGAGCTTCCGTTGCTTCGAGGGCGACGTGCAGCCCCCGTCGCAGAGCGTTTCCTTCCTTTCGATAGCCGCCGCGAAAAGTGCTACCGAAATCAGTTGCCGACGCAGCTCCTGGGCAAACGCGTCTTTCCTCTGGATTTTCATCACGTGCCCCCCCCCCCCCCGTCATGCTCCAGCTGTACCGTGACGAAGCGCGATGACGGACGGGCCCCTCTCTTCCGGGACCCTAACCTTCCGTACACAAAGAGGGCTCCGTCCGAATCGCAAGACGAACGGATGCCGATCACGTCAACGTTTCCGGTTCCTGAACTTCCGGAACAGCCTTCGCACGTGAGAGAGGCGAGGAATCACTTCGCTTTCCCCGATTCGGCAGCGGGAATTTTAAAGTTCGGACGCTGCGCCCGTCGAAAAGCTCGGTTCGCATTCAATTTTACGTCCGTCGAGGAAATTTCAATTCGTCTTTGCCCGCAGGTTCGTAAATGACGCCTATTAAAAGAGTCAAGTGGGAGGTTCGATTGGGGGGGGGGGGGGAAGGGAAAAAAAATTCGAAATTTCCGAGCAAATCATTCGTCCGCGAGCTTCCGGATCGGTCCGACCTTTCCTGTCGGGGGAACCTTCAAACCGGATCCCGGCAATTTTCGAAGTTTCATATTCCGGGGACGGACCCGTTCGAAGCTTCCGGAAGATCGAGGCCTCGCCGCAGCGCCGGGGAAACCCTTTCCGCGGGCCACAACCCGGCGAAGGTCCGGCGAAGGCAATCCCCCGAGCCTCTCCTTTCCTCCCCGGTTGGGTTCGCGGGCACCTAACTTACCTGTACTTTCCTTCGTGCGGCGATTGATCTCGAATGCTTTCTTAGAGCCTCCAGGGGAAAGATTTCTCTGGGTCACCCCCTTGGGGGGGGGGGGCGGAATCACTCCGAGAACCGGAAGAGGAAACTCACGACGAGGCTATGATTTTCTGCCGCTCGGACACGTCTCCCTCATTCTTAGCGACTCTTTATCCAGATATCAAAAGTCTGTGGGAGCAAGAAAATTGAAAAATTATAAGCCGACATATGTGCAGCCCCACGCCTGACGCATCACGGCGCATGTAATTCTGTTGCCCTTCCTCTCCGTTCGTCCCCGCGGGATCGTATAAGGGCTCAAAATGACGGGACACCGTGTTCGACCTGCCCCCTAAATAAAAGCTGGATATTTCAATATTTGACGTGGACGACAGTCAAAATGAGTTTTCCAAAACTGATAATGATTGAAGCCTTTCGTTCGATCAGTCTTACCATCGCTTAATGCAGCACATGGAATCGTTTTATATTAATCACGCGTAAATTTCCAATTTCGGTTTAAGAGCAGGAAAAAAAAAAAAAAAGGGAAGATTGAACGGAAGAAAGACATGATGGAAAAGCGAGGGCTTTCTTCTTTTCCGATATATATATATATATATATGAAATCGGCTGATAAATGGACGGACGAAGGAAAAATGGGCATTATCCGGCCAAAGGAGTGGCGAGGTAATTTATACGTGGCAGATAAGGGAATAAGAGATCCTTTTAAAGAGGAAAAAAATCGCTGTATATCGAGAAAATGAAGCAAAAGAAAATGCGCTTTTATGCCGGGGGGCTTAATGGGGCAATTTGGAAAATGTTTTCGGGGAGATGCAAATCCGGGGATATCAGAAATACGTGAATAC
Source organism: Ricinus marginatus (assembly GCA_028565995.1). NCBI lineage: Eukaryota > Metazoa > Arthropoda > Insecta > Psocodea > Ricinidae > Ricinus > Ricinus marginatus. The sequence goes on along the minus strand of JAOWBB010000009.1, from coordinate 779,254 downwards.
AGAGCTGCATTAATGATTTTGAAGAACTTTTCGCAGGCCGGAATAACGTTGTACGCACGCAGCAGGTTACCGGGATGAGAAACGGGAACTGGAAAGAAAACCGACGTGCTGATGGCACCGGAACCAAACATTTAAAAGTTACCCTTAAACTCGATTTATTTGGGTTAATCCTTATTAAACATTTCGCGTATGGGAAGTGTTCATAATTAAAAGCCGAAAGTCGGTTCTTACCTGGCGGGGTAAATTATATTTATACGTATATATTATATATATACTTCGGTTTTTCGCGTTAAGCGCTCCTTCAGCGCCGCAATCTCATTTCGTTAACCCGAGATCCCGAAGGAGCGCGAAAAGCTTTCAGGAAGATCAGGAAAAGCCGAGAGAGACGGAGAAATAAGCGAAACCCAAGACGGAGCGACGCTGTAGTGGTTAACGAGATCCGGGAGGGAAATTTTCTCTCCCCGGCCGAGGGGTGGGCATTTAATTCCCCGAATTGGGGTGGCATCTCTGTGCAAAAGATCCAAACCCGTGGTTAAGGGTGGAAAAATCATTTTCAGTTCGGCTGATTCCCGGTCGGCCTCTCTCTGCGAGAGATTCTCACTCGATCGCATGATTGATTGATTGATTGATTTTCCTAATGCTGTTGTGCATTATTATTATTGCTTTTCCGTTGTTCCAGATAATTTTTCCTCGGTTGCTCCTCTGCCGAAGCACGGGGGAGCTTTGGGACGTCCCGTTAGTGTTGGAAACATCCTTGCTGTCCGACAGATCTCTCCGGGTTCATCCGCTTTTTTCTTTGTATTCGGTCATGCCTTCGGTGAACGTCGAATGCCTGCCTGGTGCACGTACCTGTGCGATGATCCGCGGGTTGAAACGATGGGAAAATACCGTCGCGAAAAATTCGTTTTCCTTGTCGCTTGTCGACAGCATGGCAGCATGTATGCGACTGCTTTTTTGTCTTGGCAGTGTTCGATCCATTGTGTGCCGCTGATTCGGTGCCCTCAGGCACGGATTGAGGAGCATATTTATAGCGAGGAAATTCTCGGGTGATTAAGGTTGTGTTTGGACATCGTTTCGTGTAATCGTGGCCGGCGATTTGTAACTGCCCGTCATGTGTGGTTAGCACACACGTTATGTTGACCATTGTTCTTGGGCGTCGTTTCCAATTCTCGGCACTGTTTGTTCTGCATTGGTTGCGAGCAGGTATTATTCAATATTTTGCGTTATTTTTTAAGCAGTCGCGTGCGTTTTCTCTCCGAAGTTGTGATGCACCCCGCTCGGGTCCAGCAGCAATTATGTTTCGGCACCACTTCATTTTAGCATTGATTTTTGGGATCGTTTGGATTTTTTTTCGCAGCCACTCCCTCACATCTGCGCAGGTTTGCTTAAGCTTTTGGTCTTCGGCACGCTGTTGGATTGCTTTACGAGGAGCCCCAGAACTTTCCTGCGGGTTCCTTCGTATGCGAAGTCATTTTGATGCGTTGCCGCCATCGAGTCACGAACTGTTTCTCCCAGGGTGAGAAACTGCATCCTCGCTGTCTTCGGATTCGATTTTCTCCATCTGCTGCTGCGCACCGCGGATTCTTTTGCCTTCGCCCGAAAGTCCTGCCGCCTTCTTTGACTGACGGTAAATTGACCGATTTCGCTTCGAGTTAAATCCGTGCAACCGGATTCACATTCGGGTGCAGTGCTGACTCTTCCTTCTCGCGACGGATGGCAGCGGCACCGGCGGTGCTATTCGTGTGCCGTCTTTCGCTCTCGTTCAGGTTTTCGTACAGCGCGTGTCCGCAATCTGAAAATCGGGAAATGCAATTTTTCCTTAAGATCAAATGCATTTGTGGGCAACGCTGCCGTCCGGTGTTTGCGCGACTTCCTTTATCGCTGACGGCCTTTCTTTCGGGGGAGGCTTCCGCCTCTCGATTTCTTGCCTGCAGCATTTGATGCAAGCGAATCTCATAATTCGTGAATATTTTCCCCAGAGAGTCTTCATCGTCTTTGCTGCTTCTGACGCTGTGACTGGCCTGATGGAACCGCATGACATTCGACGTTCCGCGTTGCTGAATGTACCTGCCGCGAAAACTGATTTCGTATTGAGCCTGCACGGGAGTTTCCACCGTGCCTTGACCGTTTTTAATTCGCTTTTTATTTAGGTGAATATAAATAAATTTATCGAACATCGGCGATCCAAAAATATGCAGAATTGGGATTAAGTAAGACTCTCCGGACATTTGTAGAAAGCACATTTCTCCTGTGTGATATTCACCCCGCCTTGCTTTTTAAGTTTCATTTCCCGTTCCTAAAAGCAAAGCATTAATTAATGTTGCTGTCCTGATTACCATTGTATATTTCTAATGTTTTAATTTCACTCTTCGAATTCGACAAAAATAGTAAGTGTGATGTTGGATTAAATCCTGCGTGCAATTTGCTTTGTCTAATCAAGATCAATTCAGGAAAAAAACAAAAATGTCACTTTTTATTCATGTAAGAGCGAAATTAAGCAGAAAAACCCCACTGAAAACTTTCATAATGGCCATTTGCACGATTTCCCTGCCTCCCGCCACTTATGAAAAATTTCGGTTTTAGACTTTTCTGCTTAAATGATGGAAAGGTTCCCAGGCTCGTTAAGGCTCGCTTTTGGGACACCAAAGGATATTCCTTCAATTAATATTTTCTTTTTTCTTTTATTCACGGTAAAAGCGGAAAGTTCATAACAAACTTGGTTCTCCCGAAAAAGAAATATAAATAAGTAAAAGTTCCTAATATCGAATCCGGCCGAAAACTTCCTTTTAATCGACTCATTCACATTCGTCCCATTTTACCCTGCCTTCGGGGTGGGTTTCTCCATGTTTGCCTTTCGCATCCTTTTTGATTCCTTTCTTTTTTTATTTATTTCTCCCTTATTAGCGAGTTGCATCAAAGTTTAATTCCAAAATTTGCGTTGAAGCTCCATTTATTTTGACGAACGAGAATCCGTGACCGTTTCATAATCCGCAGACCTTTTTTCTTTCCAACCTTTTTTACCCGCCGTGGTAAACGCCTCGCTTCACCTAAATTTTCCGCTGCAGTTCAGCATCCATCTTGCGGCGGGATACGCTGCGGGGATGAGAGACGGGGTGCGACTCCTGCACCCCTTTTTTTTCCTTCGCTCAACTTTTTCAATAACCAAAACTCGTCCCGTGTCGGACGCGACATTCGAACGGTCCCTGCATCAGGAACGGGGCCAGACCCACTTTGGAAGGAGAAGAACGAGCCGACCGTTAAAGGCTGCTCGCAGAAGGCAAACCTGGATTTGACGGAATTAGTGGATATTCCTTCACCGTGAAGTAATATATACATAACATTCATGCATGTATTAGTCCCAACAACAGTTTTTACTAATCGGCGAGACAACTAACAAAAAATTCCTTTAAGGAAGGCAGTCACCGGTCTCGCTGGTCCAGACTGACTCTGGTCCGGAACCCTGAGGAAACCAAAGCCAGGGAACCCGTCACTTTCGGTGCTCTTCAATAAAATTTCAGTTTTTTCAACTGGGGAAATCGATTCGGGTGCTGCTGCCGCCTTTTTATCCCTTGGAAATGCAAGAAAGCATTCCATGCCGGACTCAAATTCCCGAGTCTGGACTGAGATCGGGAGCGGCGGCGAACCGTGACTACTGATTGCTTTTGAAACCCGAATTTTCAGCGATTAACCTAAGTGGGATCTCAACAGATTTCCCACCTTTTTCTTCTTTTCATCGCGAACTTTTCTTTTTCCGGTGGAAAAGTGCAGCTGACTTGGATATGAAAAAAGCGACGTCTTTTGATCCGGAGCGCGAAAATTACGACTTGAACCGGTTTTAATCAATTTTCATAACCTTTTTAAGCAATTCCGCTGCCTGAGTCGGTTCGAAGCTTAACTTTTAAATTCGGCTGCAATTTCATTCAATTTCCGAAAGCGAAACGTAAATAAATTGTATCTGTGGACGCGTGATAAACGAACTGTCCACATGTGTGGCCGATCATTTCAAACTTTGATTTTTTACTTAGTAATTATTACTATATATATACATATATGGGATCGATAACTTTTCATACGTCCTATAAGGGAGTTTTTACAGTTTTTGTTTGTCAAGTTTTTCACGCATTTAATTTACGTTCTTCGTTTGTTGTGAATTATGAAAGTATGAAAGTAAAAAAATTGTTCTGGGAGAGAGCGAAGTCAAACATTTCAAACGAGACGGTAAAACGATGCCAGAAAGATCGGAAAAGGATTCCGTCGCCTCACCGTCATCCGCAGACTGAGAGCTCACCTTTTCAGGTACGTGCAATCGAGCAAAGGAAGTGGTTTTCCATCGCTCACTCGTCGTCGACGATTTTAAAGGGAGAAAAACGTGGCGGCAGCGCGCCGCGACGTGGAATTTACGCCGGCCGCGAAAGGAGGAAACGACGTTCGCGGTCCCCCGCCGACTCGGGCAAAATTAGAATTCCGGAAATGCTCGCGGGAGCTTTCAAGGGACGGGGGCAACCGGATTTGCGGTCTTCGTCCCTCGGACGTTCCCCGTTGACACCGACGGTCAGAGCCGCGGCTTCCTCCATCCCCGGGAAAGGACCTTCCCGGTCTGCCGAGGAGGCATCGGAGCCGCTGCAGCGGGTGCTCTTCGGGCGCGGGACGCCTCATCATCGGCATCGGTTTCGACGCGAATGAAACGCGAGAACGATTCCGGCGGCGTTTGGGAGGAGAAAATTTGTCGTCTGCCCGGACGCCATTGCCGGGCAAAACGCTCGGCGACTCGGTGCGGTTTTCCCGGCAGCAGCTCCCGGTCTGGCTATGTCCCCGGCCGCCTGCTCGCCTCGAACGTTCGGTTCGAATTTTAAGTATTACCCGAATTCCGTCCCTCCTCGAGCGGGAATTCGTCTTCGTCCGGCACGGGGAGAGGCGCGCGGGAAAATTCGGGTTTTCCGATCTTTCGTCGGGCCGCCTTCCTTCTGCAGGAGCGAAAATCCCAACCGGCGCGGGTGCCAATGCCGAATCTTCCGAACGGTTTTCCCGTTCGCGGAATCTCATCATTGGCAGCTGCCCGGCGTCTTTCTTCCCGTCCGACGACGGCGCCCCGCTTCCTTCCGCTTTTTTCTCATCTTCTCTTCAATTTTTCCGAGGCGGTGAAAAATTACCGCGAGTAAACGACGGAGGGATTGATTGATGATCGCCGATTCGTTCTCTCCTTTATGAAATCACTTGGAGAGCGAACGTCCCGCGGGATGGAAAAAAAAGGCGTGACGGGTGGAAAACACAAAAGGATCGGGATGGCCGAACCTCGGCGATGTTCCTTGCTGCGGAACTGCCCTGCCCGCGGGGGAGGTTTACAAAGGAAATGGAATTTTCCCCGGCTCGCCGCCTACTCCGCTCTTTTTTCCTTTGGGAAATTTCAAAAACAATTTTTTTTCTTTATGTCTCTCCTGCGGGAAACAATTTCTGAAATTTGCACACCCCTGGACTTCGCGTTACGTGTTATTCGGCTTGCGTGGGAGAAACCCGCGGCCAGCCGGCACTGCAGCATTCTTCGTTTTGGTAACATTTGATTATGTAAAGTTAATACGACACCCGACGGATTTTCAATGTTGTAATGTGAAATTTTTCACTTTAACGATGTCTACATGGGTTTTTTTGAAAAGGAGGCCCTTGCAGTTTCCCCTAATAACTTTGAGATCCCTTTTCGGGGCTGTCGGACGTGCGAACTTTCGCGCATCGCTTAGGCGTCGCCAGCAATTTTGCGGAATGCACCGATCGCAACAAGTACCGCAATCGAAATTCCCTGCTGGGCGACGGAGCGGGGGCTGCAGTCGGATGCAACGGGTTTTCCCGGGATAAAGGCAAGACGGCAGGGGAGGAACGTGTGGGCTCGACCCCCCCCCCCATTCCATTCCAAAAAAAGGAGGTTTCGCCCTTTGTCGGAAGTTGAATTACCTGCCGAGGCAGATAATTCGCTGCCTCTTGAATCCCGCGCACGTTTCGGGTCTGCTTTTGACATCTTGCCCCCTCCCGATCGAACTCCGCGAACGGGTTCTCCGTGCCACGCCGTTCGAAAAGCAAGCGCGGATTTCGACGGTTTTCGATCGGCGAAAACCGCTCGGCCGAAAGCTCCTTCCGCACGGGGATTTCGTCGTCCGGAAACTCGGATTTTCCTTCCCGGTCGGGTGTCTCGTCGCCCTTTTCGGACGGTGGGACGCCCCGGGGAATGCGGGCGCGCGAGGACGCCTTCGACGCGGGGAAAGAGAGAACTTTTTCAGCGGGAGACCCCTTTTCGCGAGATGGGAAAACCTAAATGGGACCCGGCCCAAATCGAATTTCCAGGAGAGCGATCTCGGACGAACAACCAAAGGCAACGTAAAATATTCCGTTTTGAACTGGAAAGAAATTTACATTTGAAACGCGGCCGGAAACGCGGACTTAATGAAGGCTCGCAAAAGCCGCAACTCAAATTATTTCATTATGGCCTCGGCTTTTCCCGCACCGAAATTAGCGCAAGCACTTCATTTGCGTTAAAAATATCGGCGGCGCGAAATAATTCACATTTTCATCGATTTCGAGCCGTTCGAAGCCTCTCCCGAATCAGTTTCCCAATTTTGCACTTTTAACCCAATTAAATTCTCATTTCGGAAGTCAGGGACGGCGGGGCGAGGGCTTTCGAACGGGGTAAAAACTGAAAAATCTGAAAAATTTTAAATTATCTCAGCGGGACTCGCCTCGTCCGGTTCCCGAACGCGATCCGGGCGCACAGAGAGGCGGATTTTCCCCCGCGTCGCAAGCCGAATTCGCGCTCGCGACCGGGGACGAAAAAGGGAAGTCCGCGCGATCCATCCCGGGGAAGACGGCAACGGAACCTGCGGAGTCGGGGAATACTTACGGTGAGCAAGGCGTGGTAATGCGATCTGCCATTCGCGAACCGGAAACCGTGGGGAGACCCCGAACCGCGAGGCTGCGACTGGAGGCGCGGAAGACTCGCGAGTGCCGGCTCCGAAACCCGAGGCCCGGAAAGCTCCGCGCATGGCGCCGCCGGACGCTCCGACGCTTCCCGAATTCCGCCGCGCGAGGATCCACGGTCTCGGCGGCGTCGGGTTATTGCCGAGGCTCCCCCCTCCGGCGCTCGCCCTCCCCTTCGCCCGCCCCCCCCCCCCGATCGAGAAGAAAATTCGTTTTTTCCGGGGATCTCTCGAAGGAAAAGCGTATTCGCGGAAGGAGGCGCCCGGAAATCCCCCCCCCTCTCCCCGTTACGGAGTGTCGCTTTGCGAGCGAACTTTTACTTTTCGCCCCGAGAGAAAATTTTCCACTTTCTATCCGCCGGATTCCGCTTTTTCCTCGAGCCCCGATCGGGAGGAAAATTCCTCCGCCTCCTCACCGGGTGTTACCGTCGCCGGGGAAAGTGCAACAGGAGAACGTCTTCTGACACGATCGGAATGCTTTCACCTGAATCCACGACGTCCGCTCGCGTTTGCCGATCTCGGGCGACCCCCGACAAACCTCAGGTAGGCAACCTGTCGCACTTCCGCCCGTCCATTTTGCCATTTATTCGTTCTTTCCTTCTTTTTTTTTTTCAACGTGGCAAAAGATCCTCCCGGCGTTTTCCGCGTAAGGAGGGAGCCCCGGGCCCCGCGGCCGAAACGGGGAGGCTTCGCGTCGCCTACGTCCACGTGCCCCATCATGAACGGGGTGAAGCGGAAAATAAAAAAAAACCCAGTCAAAAAAAATAAAAATTAATTTTATTCCACATTATTCCTTTTCACGATTCCTGCGTCCTTCACTTAACATTCTCGTTCCAAAGCCGTTTTAAAATCAAAAAAAAAAAATACCAAACTTGGGGGGGGGTAAAAAAGGTAAATTTCGATTTTAAAATCCGCCATCGCGATGGACAAATCCGCGGCGTCAACAAGACACGGCACCCGGTTCAAAAAAAAAGAAAAAAAGGTAGAAAAAGCTCATTTTTTCGTCGTTTAAAAAATAACATTATCAATAAATAAAAGAAAAAACAAGATCAATCAACAAAAAGTCCCGAATCTTACTTATTTATCTTATTTATTTATTTATTACTCTTTTAAATCAATATTTAAACAAATTTCAACATTACCCCCCCCCCTCCCACCCACCCACAGCTGGAAAAGCCGACAGCTTTATTCGGTTGCTCCTTTCCATATTTTTAAGGTAATGCCGAAACTGCGAAAGGCGACAGTAAAAAAAAGCAGAAGGAAAAAGAATTTTTTTCCCGCTACTATTTAAACTAATGATAGAAAGAAATGCGGAGTTAAGCAAATATGAAGAATGAATTCGTTTCGATTATGCGAAATGCAAAAATTCAACAGGGTGAACCCAGTTCTGCTCGGTTGCTGACGGCTTTATTCAAAGACCTTATGAAAAAAAATTGGTGACATTTTGGTGGGAGCTTACCCGAAAAATTTTGATATTTCCGCAATAACGTGTATTTTCTTTTCAGTCCCATTTTCGGGATAGCGCCGCTTTCAGATCAAGATTAGAATCGCAAAATGATCTGTATTAATAGTTGTTCGAGCACGATTATCATTCTCTTCAATCCTGTGGTTTCAAAACATTTTTTATTTTTTTTTTTCCGGCTTCCCTGTCATTTTTTTTGCGTGTAATAATCCCTTCCCATACTTCAGCGGTTCCTTCAGACACATCTATAAAAGATTTTCCTAAAAGAATATGTAGCGGGTTTCCTTAACCGAAACTTTCCGTTTGCCCCAACGACCGTGTATATCTCGCTCTTTTCTCCATTCATTTTTTATAGCGAGATCGTAAGGATTCCGTAATTTAGCGCCTTTATGGGTTCGACTCCCCTCCGGAGAAGATAGCATATATCGCCTTGACATTGTCACATTTGCGGGTTTTACATGAAAGTAAAAAGGTTTTTATTCCGCCAATTTATGAGGAAGCCTGGGGGAATGTTATATTTGTATATGAGAGGCGTGAAACAGAGTGGCAATCAGCGTAGATTACATGCGGAAAAAATAATAAGTTCATGTCTCGGGAAAGTGCTGCAGTCAGAACTTGTTGAACTTTCCGACAGAGGAAAATTTATTTATTTATTTTTTTTTTTTCACGTGTCATTTATCTGTAATTTACCAGTTTGATTTTCGTTAAGAGATAAAAAAAAGGATTGAAAATTGCCCCAAAGGAGCCCAATCAGCTACTTGTGTATGCGCGGCGCTCGTTCATTAATCGAATTGCACACATCAACACTTACGGCATTAAGATGGTTAGTTTTCATCATTCCATCTCGGTTCCTATAAGACAACAAAGGTTTTTTCTTTTTTTTTTTTTCCTTTGGTAATTCTCATCAAACAAAAAGAAAAAAAAATATCTCTGGAGAAAGAAGTTTGAGACATGGACAATCAGGCAGGAGTAAAATTTTTCGAAAATTTGTCAAAGAGTTTTTCCTTAGGAAAACCTTTTCAAAACAGAAAAAAAAAAAAAATAAAGTCTCAAAGGAAATTTGAAGAGATAAATTTCGATTTTGGGTGTATCTCCATTTTTTTTCCTTTGGCTCTTCAAGATAAAATCTCGTGTGGTATATGCATGCACACGCAAAGGCATTATATTTTTCCCTTTTCTTCTTTTTAATGCCTTTCAACCCTATTTCGAAAAGGAAAACATTTCCTTTATCTCCCACTTGCTATTTAAACTCTTATTTTTTAGAAAGCTTTATTATCGATGATCTTAATATCTCTTTTCATAGGCCCAACGATAGGATCTCGTTTTTCCTTGAGGTGCTGTCGCTGTTAGACCATCGCCAAGGAACTGTTTCCCTCGCAGCTTGATCGGAGAATCAGGCAATGGTCAGAGAAAACCTAACACTTTTCAGATCCCCCAGGATAAATAGGATTTTTCAGATGTTTCAAATGTCGTGGGAAGATTATCTTTAAAACCGGTCGATGAGCATTAATCCTTCCTGCTCCCCGGCCTAAAGTGACTTCAGCATTTCACAATGGGAAAACATTTTTTCGATAAAGTTATGATTTTTGTCTTCGTCCGTCGAGGCATCCCCGATTGCTTCAAACGACCTGCGAGCGATACAAGTCAGTTTCTTTTTCAACGTTCAAGGAATATGAACAGATTTTCTCGCTGTTCACATTGAATTATTCGAACTTTGCACGAGGTAAACTCCTTGTCTCATGCTAGAAATTGAATGCAAACTCATGCCCCGAAAAACGAGGAAAGTTTTTTTGTATGGAACGTTAAGTGAATTAACCAGCTTTGACATTCATCCCTTGCCCGGGTGGATCTTACTTATTTCCATTGCTGAAACAATTTTTTTACTCCTGTACAATGAGATTAAAGTAAACATAGGGTTGAAAAAAAAACCCTTGCTTAAAAAAAAATTTTGAAATTGCACTAGAAAAAGAGGTGAATTAATGTTGTGGAAAGAGTTTCTGATATCTTTCGGATTTTCACATTGTTACAAAAAAAATAAAAATAAAAAAATAGGTAAAATTAGATAATTTTAAACAAACTGGAAATTATCTTCTTACGGTTTTATTAAACAAGAATTGAGCAGCAAGCATTAATTAAATTTTTAAGGTTCCCTCAATAACTAATTCCCATTCACGTAATATCAAGTATCCCGTGTTCCTCCTCTTTTTTTCCATCGGAAGATTCCTTCCTGAAATCCTGCGATTAAAGATTAATCCACTTTAAAGATTCTTACCCGGATATTATTTAAAAAAGAGAAAAAAAAATTAACCATAATGAGCTAATTAATATTTAAATATTATGCCGGAAAAATTAATAGGAATAAAATCGGGGTAGCCGTAAAACCGGCAAATCTAAGATCGCGTGTTTAATATTAAAAGCGGAATGTTAAGGAAGTTAAGCTGGCTTAATATTTGATTTGATGGTGGACGGATAAGGGTTGCAAAGGTGAGAAGGTGTTAAATAAGCCGGAGTGGCTTAAGGAAAACGTAGATGAAGAAATCCTAAGTAAAGTTTTTAGAAATTTTTTTTTTTTTTTGTGAAATATTAAACATTTAAATTTACTTTTGTATTTGGATTTGCAAAAAATATTATTATCTACATGAATAAAACTCCCGTCAAATAATTAATTCAGTGATTCGCGTAATAAATTCAAAATGATATTAGTGGCCTGGAAAAACAAAGCGCCATAAAATCGCGCCCTAAGTGAAAAAGCATATATATATATGTACTCATTTTTGATTTGCTGCAGGGTCTAATCTTACGTATGGATCAAAAGAACAATTTATATTATACATATATATATATATTATATGTTGAAGCTTTGAAACGATGCCCTTTTTTGGACTGACACATGTATATTTTATTCTCCATCCCGGTTTCATCTTCTTTCACTTAACTTAATAACATGCAAGGGCGAACTAATAGGCAAGAAAAAAAATTCAATAAAACTTTAATTCCCATTTCTTTCCTCCCCTAAAAGCCGCTCAATTAAAAGCAAAGATTTCATGTGGATCCTTAAAATCTTTGGAAAAGGTTTTAAAAGAGGCGAAGTAAATGGAAGACTCAGTTTTATTGTGCAATAACGCTACGACATATAAATTCTCATTCCCCCGAATCATGTCTATCAGTTTCTCGTCAAAATAAGACTTTGAAATTACCTTCGTACCACGATCCAAGTCTTCGATTATTCTTTTCCGCGGGTAATGTTATATATTCCGTGAGTCAAACAATGTTGAACGCAGTTTTATTAATTCAAATGCATTCGTACATTTGTGCTCGGTCCAAGAATGCATGAGAATGAGTTTTGTTTGTAATGCCCTTAAGGCGACACCCTGATACATTTAATAGACGCTTAGATCATATCTCACACGTAAAAATCGGAATATGGACTTAAATGAAACCGTTTACCCCTTTTCCTATTTTATTTCCGTTAAACGATACTGTTACGAGAAGAGCTTTCGACTTATTTATTATTAAATCGACGCCGGTTATTTAAACAGATGCTAAAAGCATCCTAAGCACCCTTCTAGCTGGGAAAGATTCAAAAAACTTTGCTTTAGCTCCTTAAAAAAAAAATTAGATGTCTTATATATTAACAATTCATATATCGACAAGGTAACTTTTAATTTCGAAATCTTTCTTTATCTGACATTACATTCAAAAATGTAATGTTCTTCTGTACTTCGATTCGTAGATAATTTATCGCGTGACACTGGATGTCCACGGTTTTAAAGCCGATTCGCCTTCATCGCTTGAAAAGTACCTTAGTATAAATGCGAAAGAGTCATCATTTCATTCCCGAAAAATCGCTGAAAGGCTTGCGTTTAAAGTGTGCACCATCCGTATTCCAGATACACAAAGCTCCATCCATGCAAATAATTAACAATCTGTTGAAATAGCTCCTCGTGGATTAATTTTAATCTGATGCAAAAGTTAAACATTACCTAATGAAGATCCATAATAAAATACCTGAAAAAGGTGTATCGCAAAACTATTGCACAAAATCTTTTACCCGCCATTTTGTCCAAAGTAATGTAAGATAACACGCTGTTTTACATGCCTTGCGCCAAAAATCGTACGACGCAGATTTTTTCCCTGCATACAAAAAACGTGTGTTTACTTTCAAATAAGTAATATCGAATACAAACAATGTAAGTGTTGAAAAAAATTTATGTACTTCAATTTCATAGTCCATGTTGCTTCGATTTAGAAGAAGAGCTTCTTTCAAAAAAAAAAAAAAAAAAAAAAATTTCTTCTAATGTAAGCTCATTTCCAAACCAATTTAAGTAATATTATAATGCTTGACATATCGTTATTAAGCAATAAAACTTTGCTCTTCACAAACCTTCTTAACAAAATACAGAATCAGCCTTTCTGTCTAAATGGCTAAAATATCATGGATGAAAACAGATCTTTTTAACGAAATGAAGTTTTTCATTTCTATAAATCATAAAAGGAAAAAAAAAAAAAAAAAGAAAATTTCTGAAGGTTCCTTTTATTTTACGAGAGAAAAATAATCAAGAAATCGATTTCGTGATATTCGTTTTTAGTTTCGGGAGAAAAAGAAGTAAAAAGCAAAGTCTTCGGAACGATACGAAAGAGTTTTGATGAAGATGAAAACATCGAATATTGGTTTCTTGCCGTTCGAATTATCTGAGTAATCGACGTAGAATGTTAAAGTTGCAGCAAATTGAGGATGATCGAGTGTAACAGTTTAAAAGAAGTTATGATAGTGCAACGTTTTATTTGAGAACCCTTAATTAACTAACGTTTTGCAGCGTGAATAACAATTGCGGCACGACCTCAGGTCTTGTACATTTTTAAAACTGAAGTACCTGAATTTTGAGGAATAAGAGAACGGAACGACTGTCACGTCCGGCAATCAGAATAAAGGGAATGAGCTTTCCATGTTTAAACATGACTTTAATGGCTGGGAGCTGAGCGCGGATCTAAGAGCAAAAACCGAAAACAAATTCTCCGGTTTGCTGACTGACTTTCTGACCTGTGCCGAGATAATTTATGTAGGGGGTTCTCCAGTCGTCGCGTTATAAAGCTCCATATGGCAGAAGCCCGGGGAAAAAAAAGAAAAAGCTAAAATGTTTGACGATGATGTGCATAGTTCTTTTTCAAACCCTCAGAGTTATGCGAGGGTAGGTGAATTTTATTAACCGTTTTAAAACGAATGACCCATATCTTTAAGGTTCTTGATCCAAGCCCGCCCCGAAAGAGTCATTTCCTTCGATCGGGAGATGCATCCTGATGCTACTCAAGTTAATGGCTTTTTATAGTTATTGCGCTTTTACGAGCCTTTTCGATGTAAATAAAAAAGGAAAAAAAAAGTTAAGCGATATGTGGAACGTTATTGGAGCCGTCATTTTCAATATCGTCGTCTGCCGCCTTTTTCAAAATCAGGTATGACGTTAAAAACTCACGGCAGAGCACAAAGCCCCTTGTTCTTTGCCAGGAAAAAAAAAAAAAAAAAAAGGAATCTCTCTGAGAAAAGTGATTTAAATTTTTCCCTTCCGACTATAAGGAAAACTTTCGGAACCTTCTAAATCTACGCTCTTGCATAAGAAACATAATAAACCACAGCGTCGATCACTCAAAATTGTCAACATGTGAAGGCATAATTTTTGACGTTGTTTCCCGGTCCGCGTGCAAATTTCGTATTCGAACCTGATGCCTGGATGTGGCAATGGGCCACCTCCCGCAGAAGATTTCCCCGTTCGCGGGTGCCGAACGATTCTTTTGCTGATTTTTGGCATTTTCATTTTCTTTTCCATACCTTACATCCCGTTACATTCTCTTTCATCTGCCGGCTCGGTCGTTTCCTTATTTCTGCTTCCCTCCGGCTCTTTGGGATATTCTCTCCCGGGTTTTTCGATCGACGGCGCCCTTGACCGTCCCCAGCGCCGAACGTAATATTCTCATTTCCGACTTGCGCACGCTTCCGATTGCCGGCTTGACCAAACTGGTCGCCTTTCCATTACTTTTAGCGAACGGCCGCCAAGACAAAACTCGCTTGCCTCCAAGCACCCAACGCTGCGTTCAAATTTGCTTTGAGTCAATAACTTCTTTTGCGGGAAAATTTAAAAAATCGAATATAAATACCGATGAAAACGAAATGTATATGTAATATGCTTTTTTTGTTAATTTTTATTTTTTTAATTTATAAATAATGCGGAAAGACGGTTAAACGTCAGCATTTCTTTCATACGAAAATGGAATTATCAAATTTGCTGCATACAAATATAATCCGACAAAAAAAAAATATATATATATATATATTAAAAACCGATGTCGGAAATACTCATTTGATTATCCACCGAAAATGACATTAAATGATTAAAGTGTGAAACAATAATTTTCCGCAGGGAGGCTTAAAGGTTCATACACGGTACCAGGTAGATTGGCCATCAATCAACAGATTAATAATCTGCAAGGTTCAACAATAACCCAACATCAAAGCTGTCCACTAAAACTGCATGCACAAGTCCGTGATGCTGTGAATCGCCTTGCGATTAAAAAGTTCTTTAATTATTTGCCGACGCAACTGAATAATTGTTAATTTCGACAGAGCCCGATTTAGATGCACTTTAAAGAAATGTTTGCTGGAATGTTAAAAAGGGATTCCTTTGGGGTGGCACGAAAGCGCGAGTCCGTGCCTCAACACATTGTTTGAATAATGCCGGATTGACAAAGAGAACGCCCTTCGTTGTGGGTACGAGGCAAAAACTCGCCTTTTGGCACCGTGGGGCCCTCAGCGGACCGCGTAAAAAGGCTTAAAAGCTTACAAAAAACCTGATCTCGAACGGGGGAATAAATTAAATAATTTCTTTCAATTATTTTGCGAATATTCAATTTTTGGATAATCAAAGGCAGAAATTTCTGCATCGGAAGCAAAATGGAGAATTTTACAAAGAGAAGGTCGAGGCTCCCCGGAAAACATGGAACTTCCAGCCGGGCTCCATAATTGAAGGCGACTAATGAAGGTAAAAGAAAGGATTCTTTTTTTTTTTTTTTTTTTTGTCAAAAAAGCTCTTTCATTTGCCTTCCATTCGTGTCTGAAATGCGAATGTCTTCGCTGAAACAGGTTCCAGCGGCGCGATTTTGAATTGTGGTTTCTCGACCGGCGATATCGGATAATTTCTTAAATAAATTCATTTTCGAACCTCGCAACCATATAGTTCACTCCCGGACTGCATTCCACGTGCAGGTTAAACGTACCTGAATCTCATTTGCACCCCCTCCCCCTCCCCCCTCACCCACTTTTATCTGACGAGAACGGAACGCAACACAAAGCACGAATTTAAGATTTTGTTTCTGCATTCGTTGCATTTTGTTTCTTCTCTGGAGGGCGAAAAAATAAAAAAAAAAAAAAAAAAAGAAAATGTCAAAATTTTCTGAGTTTTCAGAGAGCCCTCCACTTAATTTAAAAGTGATACTCCAGATATGGAATGTGAAAGAGGTCGAAACATATCAATTTCACATCTTCGCAATTTTATATATCAATATATCAAATTCTAAAATTGTAAGCCTGAAAATTATACTTTCTTCATTTTGTTTGTATTAAAATATTAAATTTCCTTTTGTTCCACCGAGAAGAAAATGAAAAATTTGAAAAAGAAAAAATCAGGTACTTTTTCACAAATCCCATCACCGGGTCGCAGGAATAAAAAATTTATAATTCCTCGCCAGGCCTTGCGGAATTTATATTTTTTTGCAACAGAAGCCCAGGGAAGATCATATCGTATTCCATGCCTTGGAAGGAAATCCTGAAGACATAATCGAAAAAAGGTTTGCTTGATAAAATGAAATTCCAGCGAGAGTATTGCCACCTCACTTAATATATCATGGCATCATGCTCTATTGATCTTTTATGCATGAGTCTGTAATTTTTTTCTTTTTTTTTTAAAAAACCATTGGCATTTTTCTAAAACGAAACAAGATTTTTATTTTTTTTTTTTTCTTCCTCCTCTCGGTGGAAAATTTTCTCTGCGGGCGAAATCCGTGGATCCTTGCAATAACCAACGAAGATTTGAAAGGAAACGACAGCTTCGTGCAGCCACCTCACTTTGCGAGAGAGCAGCATTAACGCTGTCGATCTCCTCCCTTCTGCCTTCAGCATTGCTTTTCCACTCTTTTCCGGCAAAAGTTCCTTTTCCTTTTCTTTTTTTTTTTTTTTCCCTCACCCGAAAACGCCGAGAACATCCCAAGTCGGATGGCTCGAGTTCATTTTTAATTGCTCCGGTGCGAGAGTGGATTGAACGCATCCGCGTCTGCTGCGTCCGGAATCATGTGTCACGGATGGAAAAAAAGGGGCATAGCCGCAGGTTTTTCCTCCCGGGGGGGGCGGGAATTTTCTCCGAGACAAGAAGTTTTCGAAATTTCCCTCGGACCGTCTTCCCATTTAATTTCGCAGGTTCAAATGATCCGCCCCAAAATTGGATGCTTCGCGGCCGGTTTCGGTCTCATTTCCATTTTCGATTCCCCGGTTACGGAACGTAGGATTCTACGCCACTTTTTAAAGGCACCCATGAAGTTGCCTTATGCAGAAAACTCTGGGAAAAGATATTTCGCTTCATCCTTTTCTGAGGCTGTGCCTTCACTCGTTTTCTCCTCCCGGACTCTCCCCCGAAAGCCTTTCACTCGCGGTCACGTCGCCTTTCTCAGGCATCGAATTCACTTTTAAAGGCATTCATTCTCTTATTGCAGCGACCTGAAAATAAATTCACCGCGCTCGGATAATGTGGCAGTTTATATGCAATTAAAGGAAGCTTCCTCGTCGGGATGGATGACTGGTTAATTAAAATACAAAAAAAAAAAAAAAAAAAAAACAAACTCATTAGCGGTAGAAAAATTTATTTCAGTCAGCCTGGAGTTTCAAAGGAGGATCTCATTTAAAGTGGATGGCTGAAAACGAGGAAATTTTTTTTCCAGTGTTCTTTTACATAAGGTCAGCTGAAAGGATGCAATTCATCTTCCCGCTCCTCACCTCCTTCCGTGATTTTAAACGAATCGCTGAGGAAATGAGGAAAAGAACTGAATGGGAGATGAGCCGAGTCATTTAGGCAATGGGAAGAGCCCCCGGTGAGGCAACAGCAGCTAAAGTCAGCCCAACCGGGATCCGGGAGGTTTTATATGAAGCTGATGGGCGACTGCCGAACGAGGGCAACAAACTTCCGACTTTAAACAGGGCGCTAAAAAATTAAAATATTCCAAAAAACCGCATCGCACGGAGCCGAATGCAGTTTGAACGATCAGGGGCTCGGCCGCCGAAAAGAAAAAAAAAAAAATCTTTTTAATCTCCATTTCTGCATTTTTAAGCGCGTACAACTCGTATGAGCGACTTTTCGAACCGTTTACTTTTTGTCTATAAACATGAAAAAAATTTTCCCTCTTTATTTATTAAAAGTGAAATTATTTCGAAACCATAAAAACGGGAAATGTAAGGAGGATCCAGCCGTAGCTCTCGCAAAAGAAACCTCCCCGAGGCAGTTTCCCCAAGTTGGAAAACCAGAGTCTAATTCGAAAGATGAGTTAGCGAACAAACACTGCTGTTGTAACGAACTTTACGAGAAATTCGGTGCTTCGCTGTCGGGGATGAGAAACAGACGTCTTTGAATGGTTCCGGGGTGAGAAATCAGTAAGAGGATGTTTCATTAAAACCAACTTTTGCGCGACAGACGCCGGGAGAACGATTCGGCTCGAGATATTGTCAAAAAGTGACGACGCAAACGAAACGGAAGCGCCGGTCGCAGTTTTGGTACGCTTCCCGACTTCCAGGTTCCCCGTCCGCTTCGGATCACTCAAAGACGGCGGGTTCGCATTCGGACAGAGGAAGTGACACAACGTGAAGATCCGGTCTGCGGAATCCGCACTTTTCTTCAGGGGCTTTCCCGGGGTTTTCCCCCTTTTCACGCTGCGAAAGAGCATCGGAGGAGCCACCCAAATCGTGCATCGCTCACCGGGCAATAAAGTGAACGATGCTGAAGTAAGCGAAATTTGAGCGGGGCCATGTGGGAGCTCTTTTTCCTTTGCTGATGGGGAATCAGTGGGAGTCGGGGCTCGAATTTCTCCATTTCGGGTGAAGGGAAATTTCTCCTCGTTTATTGGCTCCTCCGGTTCGGATCGCTGCAAAATGTTTCCCCGCTTAAAACCTTACATTGCTCGAGAGCAATTTATGTGACCATCTCGGACGGTGGATTTTCCGTTTTTCCGACTTTGTTCCGTCGGCGGCAAATCGAACTGGGAATGAGCTAAGTTTGCGGGACAAATTCGCGAATGATAAAAGAAAAAGAAAAACCCCGCAGGAAACCCGAAACTGTGGAGACTTACAAAGGTGGGAATTTATAAAATACTTCACATTGCCGCAGCAGTTTCCTCTCAAAAGGATGGATTCGTACAATCCTAAAGCCCGAATTTCGACTTTCTTAATACACTTTCTCAATGCATGCGTTTTGCAACCTAAAAAAATAAAAAATAAGCAATTTTATATAAAAAGTCTTAACTTTCGATCAGATGGAAATTCGTAGCTTGTCACAGCGCATTTGGTCGCCTAAGGACCTGCGAATTAAGGTTTAAATAACAAAAAGATAAATAACGAAAATTTGAAAGAAGATTGATTGAGAATATCAAGACGGGACCCACTCAAATAAAGAAAAGCCTTTAAGTAAATATATCCACTATGATTGATTACGACTAGCTTAGTCATCCATACATTTCAGACGTTTTATGGTAACAAAGTTTGCTGTTGGGATTTATTCGAAGGAGCAGCTCGCAGAAAAGGACCCTCACCGCCGATGATAGAAACAACAAACATTAATGCCAGAAAGCGCACTGGTAACTAGTTTCAAATAGCAGCGATCATATACCGAGGCTATTCTTTCTTCTTCCGAATCACATGTTGCTCACGGGTCACTTTCGCGGCAAAGCGACAGCATTTTCGCCTCACTAATTCAGATTAATAGCAGGCTCCGTTATTTACTTTGCATTAGCAATGAATCAGCCCATTTTATACCTAGATCCACGTATGAGAGATTTTATCTTGAAAGGTACGGCGGAAACGGTTTTCGGCCCGCGTCAAGCCATAATTAAGGATTAATTATGGTTTGCCATTCATAATGTTTTCCATCCCTTTTTAAAAAGGAAAAGTCGGCGGTGTAAACTTTTTTTCCTTTTTTCCTTTTTCACCCCCTCCCCCTTTCACCCCCT